>SZWC01001128.1:228035-270483 GCA_023375785.1 Penium margaritaceum
CCCTCTCTCTCTCTCTCTCTCTCTCTCTCTCTATCCCTGTCCGCTTGGTCTCTGTGCTCTCTACCCGTCTATGTGCACTGTGCTTGTGAGTTATGGGGGAGTGTTGGTTCTCATGAATCTCTCTTTGTACTCTGTTGTGTCCTCTTGGCTTGTGTACATCGGTGTGGAGATAAATGACGACGAGACACAACGTTGCTGGAGTGTCGTCTGGTGGAGCCGACACACGCTAAGGCCTACACGCATTTTGTTAGAGCCTCCTTCCTCCAACGTGCTCAGCTTCATCAGCAGACCTCCTTGGCAATCATGCTGCCGGCAGTCACTGTCGCTGCAAACGCTGTGTGCATGCGTTCAGTGATGGGCCTGACTGCGCTATTGCATCTGCAACACCATATTCTGCTTAGGGTCCAAGTTTCATGTTATTGGGGCACTGTTGGGACTGGGGACTAGCGTAGGCGCCGCCTAGGTTTTGGTGGCAATAGCTCATTGCTGTTGTTTTTCTGGGTGATTCTGACTGCACGACTACGTTTGCAGCATGCGTATCATGGTATGGTCCAGTTTTAAGGCAAAATGGACAACGCCCGGGTTTTGGGCTGTCAGTTGTCTGGCAGGGCTCACCGAGAAAACCCTGCCTGCCAGAAAATAGGTCATTTTTCTGATTGGCTTAGAAACTGAGTAACAAGCTCTACAGAGCTGGCTGGAGCTAGAACTTAGAGGGGTCTCCCATTGTTGCTAACTCTTACTTCCTAATCAGTCATCTCCAGTTTTTAGCCGCTGTCAGGCGCTAACTCCGGCGCACACGTTTCTGAGTAACAACACGAGAGCTCTCAGACTTAAACTCTGGTGCAGCAGATTGATGGGGCATCCTTAGCAATGAGCATGGGTTCCCGCACGCTGCATCAACAACGCTACTACCCCAATCTGCGGCATTAGGGTTTCCAGGTTTACCCAGATACCCCATGTTGGTGGTATAGGGTAGAGGAGAGCGTAACGACACGACGGGCCTCCGGAGTGTCCCCAGACTTTTCCATCACCTACGACAGCCCCGGCAAGACGCAATTGATGCGTTCCTGCAGCCTGGTTGGCTTGTCGGGAGCTAGGAGAGTTTTCTTGGTGGGTTGAGAACCGCACTCCCGGTGGACTGTACCGGTGCGACGAGGAGACCCGATGTATGTTGTAGTGCTTCTGATGTTCAGAAAGCCGTTTGCGATGTTTGGACACTGATTTTGAGTATTTCTAGCACTGATCGTATTTTCTCGGTGGTCGAGACTCGGGCACTCGGAGAGCTATTCTGGTGCCCTCGAGGAGACCACCTTTGTTGTTCACGTGGCCTCTACAGTATGCTCTCCCCGCTGACTCATTTGGACTCAGCGGGGGTGACGGGGCCCGGTGCGGCTAGCTGCTGGTGCCCCTGCATAAGCCCGCCTGGGGCTCATTTGCAAACTCTCCTTGTTCTTTCATATTATGCGTTCCAGACTTAGACAAATTCTTTTCGTTTTGCAATGCACTCACACTCAAAGCTCATGTTGGTGTTTGCATGGGCCTGCATGCCCTACTTAAATTCTAAACACAGTCGTAGTAGCAACAGCGGCAGAACCTGCGGTAGTAGTAGCCCTTGGCATTTGCCCCAGCACCACTACAGATCTGCCGTATCTAGCAGCAATAACGGTGGCCGCTTTCAGTTGTCGTGGCGACGGTTGCGGCAACAGCATCAACTGCATATCTGCAGTTGTGGTAGCAGCAACATCTCTTGCAATTGCCTTCAGTTGCAGCTATAATAGCAGGTGCAATTGTAGTTGCGAGGGGCAGCATGAGTCGTATCCATAGCTGGCACTTGTGTAGTAGTGGTAGCAACAGCAAGAATAGCAACAGTAGTGGCAGTCATAACTCGCAGAAGCAGCGCTCATAGCTCGCAGCTGTAGTAGGAGCAACTGTTGGTGCTTGTAGTAAAGCACTGTAGCACGTAGCAACAGCTAGCAACAACAAGCAGCACCAGCACTCACCAACGAGCAGTAGCAGCTATAGGAGCCGCTTTGTAGCTACGCGCAACTGCAAGCCACATATCAGTACGCCGCAACATTAGTTGCTCATAGCAAGAGAAATTATCGCACCACGCGCAACACTCATAGCAGCAAGCAGCACCTGACAGCAACAAAAGTTGCTCCATCTACGCGCAATGTGTTGAAAGCTACTACAACGTTAGCAGTAGCAGCGTGTGCATCTGCCAGGAAGCTGCATCCTAACTTCCTACTGCTCCTCGCCGGCCCCTCACATCGTTGCCGATGGGCACGTGGTCAACGGGCCTGTTGCACAATGAGCTCATTGACCACAAGCCCGTGGCAGGGCTTGGCTTGGTGCTCAAGACCCGAAGTACAAACACAGAAGGGCAGGGTTGAACCCGGGTCCACGCACTCGGTGGCCATCTCATGACGACCAACTCTGGCATATGGTGTTTTCTCTTTTTAGTCTTTTTCTTTTTCCTTCTTTTTTTCTATTGATTTGCCTCTCTCCTGTTATTTCTCCGTTTTTCTTCCCTCTTGGTCGATACCGAAACAATTGGAGGTTTGTCCCAGTGTCCCTGGAGACCACCATTTGTGAGCTTAGAACCTGGGCACGTAGGATTTTTCCCACTTTGGTCAAGACCCGGATACTCAGGTCTGAGTACCTTGGGATATCCTATGTTCTTTTACTTGTGGCTCTTGCACGTAAACATCCTTTTGTGTTATCAAAGTATAGTGAAGGGTAGGACCTGTGCTGTCGTCTCTTCGATAGCATGTTGTCCTCGGTGACGCCACCAACTGACGCCTCTTGGACGCTGTCCTACTTGGTCCTGTCATTCTATGGACCACCTTCCGCAATGCACACTCCTCCTTCATGGATTTAAACATAAGCCATGTTCAGACTGTCGTTCGTTAGTTACACGCAGTCACAGTGGCTACCCACGTCGCCTTCACTGATCATTCCCACTCCTCCGCCAAATTCTCAGGCTCCTACCAACCGGCTATACCCAGTATTCCGTCGCCTCTTCTTCAGCGCCTTCTCCACTACGACAAAATGATGTCTCTTGTGGTGTGGTTATGGCAGTTGGCTCCAGGGATCACCATAGTGATTCAGCTGGATCCCTTCGGAGAGCGTCATTGGGTAGTCTGGGTGGGGGTGATTCATGGTTTGAGGAGTGGCTACATGCTACATGCCCTCGACTTTTGGCCCATTGCCTGGGTCATGCTCTGCCGTCTGGTGTTTGTTTGGGTCATTTTGCTACATGTCCTGTCTCGTCCCCTGCTTGTGTTTCTCTTGGCTTCTGGATTCTCATTTTTGGAGCCACCCACCACATGACGTCATTGCATGTTGCGTTGGTGTCATTGGGACCTGTCGAGGACGTTCGTCTTGTCCGCATTAATTCAAGACAGATTTTACCTGTCTTGGGCATTGGTGTTGTGCGGTTTGTTGGTATCTCTGGTGACGTCTTCCTACTTGATGTGTTGTATGTGCCTGCATTTGAGGTGAGCCTACTGCCAGTGACTACCCTTGACAATCAGGCCATGGCATTCGTCGCGTCACGTGGCGTTGAACCTGCTTTGTTGCAGTTGTCTGGGCGTGTTGTGCTCTGTGGAATTTGTCGTGACATGTTGTATCGTGTGCATTTTTTTGTACCTACCACATCTGCCGCTGCTCACGCCCATGTCGCTCCTCGGCTTTCTGTTGAGCATACGCGTTTGCTTCATTGTCGTCTCTGTTATGTGAGCACAACCGCAGTTCTCAGCCTGTTGCTTCATTAGCCTGCCACTTGTTGAGAGGCTGCCACTTTCTCTGCTTTGTGCACCACTGACTGCATGGATTGTGTGCAAAGAAAAATGCATCATTCCCCTTTTCTTGTATCCATGTCTTGCACCCATGAGCTTCTCGCTCTTGTCCATGCTGATGTCATGGGACCGTTCCTAGTTGAGTTCCTTGGTTGCGGTCTTTATGTCCTCTATCTGAGTGACGACTATTCCCACTTCCTTTGGGTTTCCCCCTCTGTCTCAAGAGTGATATCGGTCCCATGAACAAAACCAGGCTTGTCCAGGTTAAGGGTACCTACCGGCGCAAGCTGCAGGTGTTTCATTTCGATCATGGTGGTGAATTCATTGGATCCAACTTGCGTTTTCTTGCGTTGGTTGGTGTCCAGTTTGAGTCATCCGTACCTTATACCCCTCATTAAAATGGTGTTTCCGAACGCTAGAACCACACTCTTATAGATGGGGTTTGTACCATGCTTCGAGTCTGACCTGTCTGAAGCTCCCGCTTATGAAGACATGAAGTACATGACCTGGGTATGGGACTGGACTCCTTATGGGCCCCTTCCACATCACATCACTCCGTACGAATGCTGGTACCACCATCACACTGACTTGCGCCTTGTGGGGACTTGGGGATGCGTTACTGGTGTTTGGATTCGTGAGGAACAGCGCGCTGAGAAGCTCTTCCCGCATGGGCTTCTGTGTTCGCTCATTGATTCATGTGAGGCTCTCTTCTTTGAGAACAAGTTCAGTCGCGACACTGCCCATCGCACCCCCTCTCTTGGCCTGGTTTCGCGTGTTGCCGACAGCTCTTGGGCTGGCTGGCCTTCGGGCGGCTCTCTGCACTCACATGTGTCTCACCTGCATCCCTGCTTGCGTTTGTATTGGCACCCTCGGCTGTGTCGCTCCTTGCATCGTTGCTTGCATTGTCAGCACTTGCATTGTCACCTGCCTCCTTTCCTCTGTCCGCATCCACCTCTTCCTCGTCATTTGCACTTGCATCACTACCTGTGAAATCACTTGGTGTTATCTCTTCTTCATCTCCAGCATCATCCCCTACGTCCTTATCTACGTCATCACCAGAATCATCTAGCGCCTCTCCCGTTCCCCCTAATTCCTTGCTCGTTCCTTCCATAGTGGATGGTGTAGCTCCTCAACTCTCGTCTGTCCCTGGCACGTACAGACGGGCTCCAGGTGGCTGCCTACACCCTTTGCAGTCCTCCTCTCACTGTGTCCCCTCCGCCCGTCCGTCTGTGTCCGCTTGTCCATCTGGCCCGGCCTTGGCCCCTTCCATTGACTCGCCTGCTTCTGCCATTAGCCCGGATGCGCTTGGTCTGGCAGTGGTTGTCATCCAACCCAACTCAATTGTTGGTTATTCCATGATCGTGGACGAGTTCTTTTGTGCTGTCACCGTCGTTGGGTCTAGTTCTGCCATGTCTCACACCTCTGTTTCCACTGCACTCACTTCTCATGGAAATGCGAGTCTCTCTCCATGTCCGGACACCGTCCGGCAGGCCCGCTCCACCCCAGATGCGACTCTCTAGGAGTAGGCTATGTGTGAGTTGTTGGATGCGATCATAGAGCATGGCGATTGTAACTTGGTGGACCTCCCACCTCATTGAAAAGCCATTGCCTCATTGTACGTGCTCCGGCACAAGCATGGTTGAGCGCTACAAGGTTCGCCTCACTGCCAAGGGCTTATCTCAAGTGCTTGGCATTGACTACGATGCCACCTTTGCACCTATGGGGAAGTGCACAACTGCCTAGGAACTACTGAGCTTGGTGTTCCAGCATGACTGGGAACTGCATCAAATGGAAGTTATCTATGCATTCTTGCATGGACGGATGAAGAGATCCACGACGCTCAGCCGCATAGATTTGACAATGGTACTGGCCGCGTCTGGCACCTTCATGATGCATTACATGGGTTAAATCTGTCTAATGGAACCTGGAGATTCATTCCACCCTTGAGCGCGGTGGCCACTGTTGCAGTTCAGTTGGCCCTGCTCCCTTCGTCAATGACCCTGCGTCACCATTCATTACCATCCTGGTCTATGTGGACAATCTCCTCATCGCCTTGTCAAATCCACAAGTTCTGCAGGCTTTGAAGAACCTCCTCCAGTATGCGTACAAGATGAAGGATCTTGGCCCTGCGCCCGTCTTCTTGGGCATGGAGATTGAGCGCGACTGTCAGCGTTGGACGCTCAACGTGCATCAGTCCGGGTATGTTTGTACTTTGGGAGAGCGGTTCGCCGACCTCCTAGCTGCTGTTCCCCATCATCTACGTCCATGAAGCCTACTGGGCAGCGCCTTTTCAAGACCGCTGACCCTGTGTGGTTGGAGGAGCTGGTAGACGTTACGACCTACGAGCAGGTCATTGAGTCTCTGATGTTCCTTGGCACTACCACACATGCTCACGCGG
Source organism: Penium margaritaceum (assembly GCA_023375785.1). NCBI lineage: Eukaryota > Viridiplantae > Streptophyta > Zygnematophyceae > Desmidiales > Peniaceae > Penium > Penium margaritaceum. The sequence continues at coordinate 234,234 of SZWC01001128.1, forward strand.
CCTTCGTAGTCAACTTCTTCTCCCAACGATCTCAGTGCCCATGTCACATCCATCTTGAGGCGGTTTTGTATGTCGCCCGCTATGTTGTGTCCACACCCCGTCTCGGCTTGTGTATTAGCACACAACCCTTGGTCTTCGTTGATGGATACACAGTCAGCAATTGGGTCTAGGATCGTGACGGACGTAGCCGGTCAGGTTATATCTTCCTCATTGGCGGCATTGCAGTTTCTTGGAAGAGCAGGAAACAAGGTTGTGTTGCAAGTAGCTCGACAGAGGCTGATTATGTCGCTTTGGAAACGGGTGTCTGTCAGAGCATCTCGATGTGTTGTCTCATGTAGCAGATACACCAGCCCATTCACTACATCAGTCTTTGCACCACTCTTTGATGCGACAATGAGAGTACTCGCCACATAGCTGAGCACAATTGCATGCTTCACATTTGCACAAAGCACATCAACATCAAACAACAGTTTTTTTGTGAATGCATTACATGTGGTGAAGTGTGCCATACTTGAGTTGACACCCGTCAGTAGCGTGCTGACCTTCTCACCAAGGCATTCTGTTCTGGGACGTTCAAGGTGGCTGTGCATGTTGTTGGTCTCCAGTCTCTCCGTGCTGATCCCAGTCGATGTGTCTCTGCATCGTCCCGTTCTTTCACCCTAGTTCTACCTCTATATCATCCGTTCTCATGCTGCTGTGGCTCCTTCTTGTTGCTTGTGTCTTGTTGTCAAATGTCTGTGCCCCGTGCACGCTTATGGCGTCTGGTGTCTGCGGGTCATTGGGGAGTGTCGTTCTGTCAGTCTTGGTGACCTATGGACTTGACGCCATTCACATGCAGGAAGACTACTCTGGTTGACAGCTACTTTGATGGTCCCTCCCTCATCTTGCACATCCCTATGTGAACACAAGAATTTTATCGGTGTCCAGTTCACAAGGGCCATTTTTTGGTAGCATCACTCATATTCGTTGTCAGCTTAGTTTTGTAGACCTTGTTTTTGCGCATCGGCTGCTTCTTTTGGTTTTTTATTCGGCCACCGGAGTGACCCATACTGTTGCAGGAATCTGTCCGGTTCCCGTTTGGTACCTTGTAGACATCTTCCTCAACTTTCCCATAGGCCAACTGTTGCACAGTTTGCACGTGCGCTAGCCTGACAAAGGGTGGCAGGGGTATCCCTCTCTTACACTGATTGTTCAACCAACTCTTAGATCTCTAAGCGTTCCTTTGCTTTCTCTCCACCTTTTCAATCACCGTCTATCACGTTGTGGTCTGTACAACGTACACTCTCACACACAATGTTGCTTAGGGAATTTCTCTATTCCCTCACACCGGTCCAGAGACACTCGCTCTCCCCCGCTTTCTTTTTCTTGGTTCTAAGTGCAACTTCCACGAGCTCCATCCATGGTGTACTTGGTGCATGGGGATCTCCCCACTAGTCCCGTTCCTTCTCATTCCTTTGAGAAGGAAAAGACCCCCTTACACGTGTCAGAGCAAGGAGGTTTGTTGAATTCCCTTCCTTGATCCTAAGACCCATCTTAGGCCCACTTTGTACATCAGCTTTGGCACCTCTTCACGCCATCACCCTTGTGCATCCGGGCTCAAGCCCACACCGGCTTGAGTCCACCAACCGAATCTGGTGGACTAGTCTTAATGTCTGTATTTTAGGCATCTCGGCCATCCTCACACTTCTCACTTATCGTGCCCACAACCACCACTATAGCCCTTTCTGCCGCTGCACCTCCCGCATCTAGATCGGTTGCCGACTCGGCTGCTCTTCACACAGCCACAACTGTCACGGCTTCATTCGCTCGTCGTGATCACTTTCAACGCTGCAGCTGCTTCTGCGGGAGTCGCTTTCCCATCTCCATCGGCTACAGTTTGCGGAGCCACAACAGCCGTGACCTCATCGGTGGCCGCTGCCACACCTTTGTCTGAGATTGCGCATCTGTTGTTCTCCTGGCCGCAGCTCCATCTGTAACCATCTCTCTGTGCTGTGGACGTGTGCATTTACCATTGCAGTTGCAGCCGCCGCCATCATCGATGCTCTGACCGCGCACCTGCTCACAGCTCAGCTACCCACTTGGCACTTCCATCCTAGCAGCCTGACTTCTACCAATGCTGCCACTGCATCTCTAGGTGCGTGATAAAAGGTGCATTGTGCCGTCAAACACCACATGCGGCATCACCATTTCTCGTACTCACTCCGTAGCAATTGTTAATGGTGTTAAAACAAGATGAAGACAGTCTCGATCTCAAATGTCTCATTGTCTCGTACAGCACTACACGAGACAATCTCGATTTGTCCCACGTGAGACAAGACGAGACCAAGACACTTCCTATGTTGTGTGAGAGCGGGATGAAATTCTCGTACCAAAGTAGAGTCTCGCTTTGATTTTCTCTGACCCCTGCCACATGTGCCAAGCAATTTGACACCAATCACGCACCGCATGGATATGTCAGCACAAAAAAATGGGTAGATATATTGTTAAGGAAAGGCCATGGAGGGTGTTTGTTTGTGTGTCGCAAACACGCAGTGACCTCTGGTCTCGTTGCACACTCACCTCACTGATGGAGCTGATTGATTATGGAGATCATTATCGCTTGTGCACCCATCAAGGGAAAATGTGCTACAACGATGTTGAGCGGCACATGGGTGTGTGTGAGGTTTCGAACCCAAGTCACATTGAAGAAAGAGACTTCCTTGCTTTTGTACACTCTCCACAGGTTTGTTTGATTCATTGTAAAAAATGAGTGAAAGGCTGGGCTTCCTAGTGCCACTGTTTGGGAGTAGGTATCCGGGTTGCTCCTACCAGGCAACATGCCATTGAGTTTTTCTAGGTAGCACATTTGCATGATATTGCCAAAAATAGGTCTCATGTGGTTCGTGTCCTCAAGCGGCAAGGAGTGCGAGAGATGTTGAGCTTGCCACTCGCTTGCTTGCTCGTGACTTGCTCACGTGCACGCAATAACTCTGCCACTTGTTAGTTTTCTCCAACACTTGATTGAATGCGTCATGTCATCCCGTTCTGTCCACAGCATGCTATCAACCTACTCTTCTTTTTGTCCCTCTCACTAGACGCATCCACCTACTGGTATCACAACAAGTAGTGAGAAAGAACACCGTATTCAAGCTTGGTGATCTTGGGTATGGGGATATCTCGCCGCTGTCACCGCCATTGTTTATGCAACGGCATCTGCATAGCTGCTGTGATCTTGCAGCGGGTGCATCAGGGTAAAACACCCTCTGGTTTCTGTGCATACATGTCCCACATTATGCTCCAGCAGCATTGGTGGCTAGGAGCATTGTGCTCCACCCACTACCTTCTTCAGGCAATACCTCCTTAGTGGACAGCAGCAGCCTCGAAGAGCAGCACACACTATTTTGCCCTCACGGATTCGTCACACCTGTGAGCCTCTCATACCTGTTGCCACCATCACTTCACAACAACAACGGCATCGTTGCTCCTTGGTGGCGAGGAGCACCCTGCTCATGCCACCAACTTCAGCCACTGCCGCCTCCTAAATGGGCAGTAGCAGCCTTGAGGGACAGACACACCCTCATACTCGCGGATTTTTTCACACCCGTGAACTCTGCATGACCGTTGCAGCCACCCCTTTGCACCACAATCACAGTGACTCAGAGCATTCTGCTCAAGTCACCCTCTTTGGCTGCCGCCGCCTCCTAATTGGACAACGGCAGCGTCAAAGGATGGCAACCACGCCTCCTCACCTGCGGGCTGTGCCACACCCACTGGCCTGGCATGACCAGCTGTTGCCAGCACAGTGCAGCAGCAGCAACGGCAAAAACCGCAGCATTGTAGGCTATCTGTCAACTGCCCCGGCAGCGACTACAACATCTACAATTGCAGCAGTGGTAGCGGCATCAGTAGTGGCAGCAGCAGAAACAACAGTTGGACTGGTGAGGGACACCGTACGAGGTCACTACATCATGCTTTCCCCGGGGTCGCATGTGTGCCTTCCTCAATACTCCCTAGTGAACAAAGACCTGACGCTTTTGGGATTCCACTGGAGTATGAAAACACCCTCTTCTTCAAGAATCTCACATACCGCAACCTTTCTTATAGTCTTTTTTATGACCACATTCTCACCTGCGTGGCTTTTCAATGGATGGGGAAGTCAAAACATGTGGATGGGTCCGTTTGGGCCTCCTCACATGTGGTCCGGTTTCCGGTGATGACGATATGGCTATCTTGGCTGTGGGTCAAGTGGCCTCATCGGTCCCCTCTGGCACACCTGATCTCTTGCCTGTGTCAGTCCCATCTGACACCCCTGCTCCCGCGTTTGTGTCAGTTCCCTCTAGCTTTCTTACTCCCCTACTTGTGTCATTCCCTGTGACACCCATGCTCCCATGCCTATGTCATTCGCCTTTGGCACACCTGCTCCCGTGATTGTGTCAGTTCCCTCTAGTACACCTGATCCTATGCGGGTGGTTATTTTCCCCGATCCACTTGGTCTTGTGTCTGTACCTGGTCCCCTTGCGTGCGAGCTATGCCTTGTTTATGATTCCCCTACAGCTGCGCCCTCTCCCCTTCCCCGCAAGCATGTAGCCCATCCTACCATAACCAAGCCGCCTGCTCTGCAGCCCGAGGTGAGCACCTGAGCATTAGGCTACTGGTGCAATTTTGCTGGCCTACAACTCAACAGGCGGCTGACTCGTTGTCCATACACCCCATTCAGTGTTGATAGTGGCGAGTGTGATACAAAGGCCCTTGGACTGAGTTTCCAGGTAGCATACACTAAGGTGCATTCATTGTACGCTGTCGGCTATGAGCTTGTCTCTTGTGAGTTCTTGTTAGCTTGTGTGTCAGACAGAGTCTAGAGGCATGCGTCTTGGCTACCGCGAGCTCTCTTTTGATGGCTCCTGATTCGAGCACATTGAAAGATGCACTCTTGGTTGACGACGCAGAGCTGTGGTGTACTAGTTGTGAGGATGAGGTAAGAGCCATCCGTGAGCATGATGTCTATGAGATTTTTGACCTCTTGCCTGGGAAAAAAGTTGTACAGACCAAGTGGGGCTTTTGCAAGACGGTACACCAGGTTATTGTAAGGCTTGCTTGACGGCAAAGGGATTCTCATACATTGAGGGTGTGGATTGCAATGTCACCTTTGAACTCGTTGGCTTTATGACTACCACTCATGCCCTAGTTAAATTTGTTGCTCAACACAACTAGGAGCTGCACCAGATGGATGTGAATGTATTCCTCCATGACACTCTGGAACAGAAAATATACACGGTCTTGTGCCCAGCTTGAGGTTGATGACAAGGTTTTGCGCTTGCAAAAGGCCTCGTATGACCTGAATGAATTACCCCAATGCTGGAACCAGGAGAAGACCCACACACTGACAAGTGAATTACCCCAATGCTGGCTACATGCATACTCTTGCTAATATGTTTCTCTTTCCTCCTTGAACAGCTGCGACTTTTTACCACCATCCTCGACGATTTGGATGGCCTCTTGATCGTCTCCTACAACACCAAAGTCCTTCATCCCGTAGGTTTCCTGGAGGACTTTCTTGGCCTGCTTGGCAGCCGCCAACAAAGGAGATGCAATCAAGAGGTTGTAAACATACACAATGATGGCGGTCAAGTGTTTTCCTATCCATCAGGAAAAGAGGGACAGATTGAATTCACTCTTCACCTAGCTAGCACGAGTCTGTGTGTCAATGATCTCCTGGTTGCAGCACTACTTTGACTACTTGATACCATACAAGGGCTTAAGCAAATGCCAAACCTTGTGACGGACCTGGAAGTCCACTTGTTTAGACCATGTAGATCTTCTCCTATAGAGTGCCATGGTGGAATACGTTGTCTACATCCATCGCGTACAGCTCCCAGTCGTGCTAAGCAACAACGTGGAACAAAGCATGAGGTGTGGCAATACGGCCAACAGGTTCAAAGGTGTCCTAGAGGATCCAGCAGGGACCACTGGCTCCTTTTCCTTGTCAGCGTCTGGAGACATGTACACCACTTAGCGTGGGCTGAAATGCCAGATTCTTTGAAATGGAGAACCATTAGCTTTTCTTGATGGTTTGGAAAACATTGATGTCTTGGCCAAAACTTTGTTTAAGGCACTGATGATGTCACCAGAAACTCTCCTTGACAACATGTCATGCAATTGGTGGCACCTGAGTCAATGATCCAAGTGCCACTTGCCTGAAGATCTATCCCTGATACTGAATCACATGCCACAGACCACTCTTTCTCTACTAGACGCGCAGAAAAGGACTCAGAGCAACAAAGAACAGAACAAATATGTGAATCATCAAGCCAAGTGGTGCTATTAGGTCCATCCTCATCATAAGCCAACTGAGATCCTCCACAAGCATCATCATGGAAAACAAACAAAATAGAATAAGCTGTTTGTGGTCCAATCGGCTGTGTCAATACACTCACACCTTCTTGAGTGTGCACCACCAGCAGCTGGGAAAGCTTTGCAAGTGTGAGGTCCCAAGGGTCCTTGTCACCGCTGCTTCGGGGAAAGAGACATCATTTGCTGCTGTCGAGGTGGCAATGCGGCCCGTCTGCTTTGCTTGAGGAAACCTGCTGTGTGTGTGCCGCCTAAAGGACACACATGATCTTGGCCCAGTGAAGGGGCTGCTGGCAGTCTGTGTAGCGGCAAGCACTCCTACATTTTTAGTAGTGGATGAACTATCCACTACTACTTCTAGTCGGGTAACGCTACTTCTGCTGTCCCGTGTCGTGGTTTTTTTTCCCCTCTTCCCGTATGCAGCCACTGCAACATCGTGAGTATGGTCACTCGGGGTAGATGCTCAGGAGGAGGAAGTTGTGGAGGTAGGGCTGGCAAACTAGGAGAGATGTGTTGGAGGATTTGCAGTTATTGCTGCAATGAGTGGACTCTGTTGATGGGAAAAAGCTGCCTCGTAAGCTCATGTCGACTAGAGAAAGTAGCGATGAGCCCAAGGACGCATCTAAAGTGAATCAAACAACTTGACTAGGGCCACATGGTCGAAGTCCATGAAGAGCTTCACGTGGGCCAAGTGTGTTCTGATCATGATGGTATGGAGTGCCGACAACTGTATCCCACCACCAGTCCTACGGTACATGTGAAGGTGCACGCCCCCAGTAGTCAGTTGCAAACTCCGTGGGACCCTGGCAGAGGGAGTGGAAATAACGTACTCGAGGCGTCTTGAGGCCTGGTTCTCTACCAAGTTTAGTCTCAGCGTCAACTCAGAGCCCCGACGTGGGTTTGCTCCGGTCCAGGTCCCTGCCATACCTATGAAGGAGCGAAAGTTGATCACAATCTCTTGCGACATGGTGTAGAGAAGACGGCGCATTGCTCTCATTGCTACCTGGACCTAGTGAGAGAGGAAATTCTGGTACTAGCTGTGGTAATAGGAAAAGATGCCCTCCCAGTCAGCCCACATGTAAAACATTGTCTTCTAGGTGTCGAAGCCATCGACGCTGTCATAGCAAGGTAGAGGCATCTTAGCGTACTTTGGTCGCTGCTTCTTGGGGGGGGCGACCTCAAGCTCCCGGTGAAGGTTTTGCGAGGTAAAGGGACACCAATAGTGAGTGGAACATAATCAAGTGTAAACACAGCTGAAGGACATGGATGATCATCATGACAATATGGAACTGGGGTGGCAGGCTGCGATCCCAGATGTAGCTCATAAACCCGCTCTTGGAGAACAAGAATTCTCCTCCTCACGTTACTTGTCCTCCATCTTCTCCTCATCCCAGGAATCAACATGCACCAGGGGATGCTGAGGCCTCAGTGATGGATAATTTGTACCATTTATTCACCTGTGGTGAATAAATAGTATGTTTTCAACGGTTCCTTGTGTTTTTTGCTGTGAGTACCCTCAAAGCCCTCGTAGTAAGTCCGTAATCTCCTGCAGCGTGAAATCTCTGGTTTGACGTTGCTGCTGGCTGCGCATCTTATCCTGTGATCAACGAAGCTCATCAATTGCAATTGCCTGTGACCGTTGATTCATGAGCACTAAAGAGAAGAAAGTGGAGGAGTCTGCCAGTCCCTTGCGTTTGTCATGGACAAGAGCCATGAATGTTGCTCAGCATTGGTCCAATTGGAAAAATGGTTGGAACAAGAGACCAACAGCGTTTCTCGAGGAGATGTATCACTCGCAAAAAGTGACATGTTAGAAAAAAAAAAAGACTACGACAAATGCTGATGTCATCAAGCTCTCTGTTGACATTAGCAACGGATTGTTGACACTAGTGATTTCAATGCCAACATCAGCAGTTGACTCCCCTTTTTTAGGGTTCCACATGAGATGAGGGAGGGGATGACCTCGTTATGCCCATCTTGTGGCAGCCACAACAATTGCTACCAGCGATTGCGCAGCTGCTGCTGCTGCTACTTCATAGTAGCAGAGTTGCACGGCTGCGTAGTGTCAATGTGTAGCCATACTGTGTAGCATCAGCTGTATAGGTGCTGCTATAGCACTGCATAGCCATACAGCTGCACATTTTGTGGCTACGTAGACGCTACTCATACTGTTGTGATACTACAGTTGCCGCTATGCTGTTGGCATTGCAATTTCTTCTATTGCTATTGCTATGGTGTTTCTGCAGCCCGCCACTCCTGCTGCATGCTACTGTCACCACTACTGCTGGTGCTGTTGGCTGCCGCTGCCATACACCGCTGCTGCTTCCTACTACCACCCCTATTACGAGCTACTGCTACTGCCATCTAGTGCTACTTCTACTAACTGCTACTGCAAAGAGCTATTGTTACTAGCTATTGTTGCTACTGGAGGCCACTGTTATTGTTGTGCTATTGCTACACCACATGTGTGATGCCACTGTGGTAGTGACATCGAGTCAAGTTGCTACTATTAACAATGCCATCCAGCCAAGGCTTGGTTGCATGGTGATGTTGCTGCTGCCGGCGTTAAAATGGCATCTCTGCTGTCATTTTCTACTACGAAGATTCTCGCTGCTCTGATATCATAAGAAGATGTTAGGAAGCTTCATAGACGTTTTTCCAATAGCATGGCCACACACTCCAGTCCGCTGATGTACTAGCATGCGAGCAGGTACACAAAACAACAAGGGTTGGCTTAAGGAGACGCACACACTCTCAAAAGCTTCAATGTATTAGCATGCAGAGAGAGATGACAACTGAAAAGCACACATCAAGGAATACATGCAGTGTCGCATGGCGGGTGAGACACACAGCACTGCCAGTTTATCCTAAAACCGACCAAAAACAACTGTTTTTGCCATAACTCTTAGCACATTCATCCAAACGCAGAACAGTCTAAACCTATCGACGTAGAGTCTCAAGTTGGATACAACAACTTCACGCATGCATGGGTCCAGCAATGACCAGTGAAAGAAAAACAAAAAGCATGGAAATCAGGTAAAAAGTCCAGTCCACCAAGAAAACTCTAGAGAACATAGAGAAACTGCATAGTATGCCCGCAAACATCCAAAGCATCATGGCAGCTTTCTGGATGGTATCCTTGGGTGGGACCACCACCCGGCCGTGCTTTAACGGTAGCTGGGTCCACATCAGTGATCTACACGAGCATGGGTACGACCGTAGTAACTGCTTAGCCACATGAGACTTTCCAAAGAAAGTCTCATTCGGCTGAGCAACTTATTCGCCAGGAGGACACATACGGGTGACACAAGCAGCTCAACTGTTGGGGTAATCTTGGGTCCTGATAGGTCAGCCGACCATGTCACTGGGTCATCACCATGTATGGACCGGTTGTGTTGCCATGAGGGATTAGGATGGGAATGGAAACAAACATAGAGGCCACCGGAAGCTGTAGACGAGTGAACTTGGACACGACTTCCAAACAATGATATGGAGATATGTAGACATAACATAGTGGTGTATGTCAATGGCTACCAACATATGGCCTTGGAGGAAGATGTTGTAGTTGCTCTTTCTTTTGTATATCATGGAAACAAGAAGGAACGAAACTCATGGGCAGATCCCCATGCACCAAGAATGCCATGTACGGAGCTTGTGGAACTTGCACCCAGAGCAAAGACAAAGAGATTTGGGGGGAGCGAGCGTCTAAGGACCAATGAGTTTGGACCTTGCTTGTGCATCACACTAGCAAGGCCACGCCACCACTCAAGGTTGGGTCAAGCCCAACCACGAGGCATAGATACCAAGGGCAGGTACTTATTGATACACATCCCTAGGTTGGCATTATGGCCCCCTAAGGATCAGCACCCGGGAAAATGAGTGAGCTTCTTTAGAACCGACATGCAAGCATGGAGAAAGACCAAGGCATCCTAAAGTATGTGAGGTGTAACCTCCTTTACAAACAGAAGTGAAAGTCAAGAGGACAGTCAAACGATCATCATGTCAATCTTGGTCACATCCTGGGAGAGTACATCAGCTTTTGGGATAGACCGGTTTCAACATGGTGAACTCCGGACTTGAGAGGTAGGTATCTAGGCACAGCCATGTGATTCAGTACTTTGTACATATATATGTGTGTGCATGTAGGAAAAGACAAGAGGGCATGATAGATGTGAGAGGCCATGAACTGGGCACAACATTAACACTCTCCCATGACCTGCAAGCACAAAACCCACATATCCCGGTGACGTGACATACACAAGAATGCATAAGCGTGGTGGTGGACTTGACAGGCACACAATGGGCACACATCACCCGGGGTCATGAGGAAATCAAGCCCAACAGTGTGAACAACATACTTGACTATGTTTCTGCTGAGTGTCTTTGTGAGGAAGATAATTCTCAGTAACCTTGTGTCCAACCACACATCCTGAATAATGCCAGTACTAATGCACTCACAAACAAAGTTATGGTCAACGTTGATATGCTTAATGCGAGAGTCGTGCAGGATGTCATTTTCAGCAATGGCCTTTGTGCTTCGGTTGTCACAGTGCAAGGTTATGCAATAGATAGAGATGCGAAGTTCATGCAGCAGGCAACATAGCCAGACAACTTCATACGTATTTACGTCGAGCATCACACACTCAGCCTTGGCTGAAATTCAAGCCATGCAACCCTATTCTCCGCCTATCCAGGAAACGACTCTTCCTCTAATCAAAAGATGTATTATGTACCACATCTTGTATCCAAATCATGTGTCCAGTCACTGTCGGTGAAACCATCAACAATGACTGAGGGTTGTCCTCGGAAGTATAGCCCCGTGCGTGTAGTTCAGAGAGCATATTGCACCACAAGAACTGCAGCCTCAAGATGATACTCTCTCGGATACTGGGAGAACTGGGACAGGAAGTTAACAGCAAAGGCCACATTTGTGTGAGTGGTGGTAGCAAGGTACATGAGTGAGCTGATCACTCTCAAGTAGTCTGTCACATCCACTTATCTCAGTTTAAACACATCCAGTGACTTCAGAAGTGTCTGAGTATTGGGGTCATAGGGATGGTAGGGACCGCACACAGCAGAGATACAAAGTGCTCCCCTGGTTTGTGAACATACGTACCTTGGTCAATGTGGAGTATTTTGACGTGAAAGATCATGGTCAAGCTCCTTGCCCAAGAAGACAGCTGTTTGGCCAGGATTATTCATGTTTTATGGAAAATAGAAGAGAGCCTTTGCAGATGGAGCAACTGCAGGCCTGGGAGATGGAATCAACAGATCATCTACATAGACAAGAATGGTGACAAGAGGGGCTGAGGGAGCACTAAGAAAAAGGGCATGATTAATTGTGCTCATATGGAGTCTCTCCCCTTCAAGTGTATAGGTAATCTCTCGGTTCCAACAACGTGGTGACTTCTTGAGCCCCTAGAGGGCTTTCCAAATTCACCACATTTTGTTTGTTCCACCTATGAACCTAGGTGATTGGACCACAAAAGTTTCCCCGTCAAGCCTGCCATGAATATGGCCGTGTTGACATCCATTTGTTCCAAATTCCAGTCATGCTGGGCCACCAAACTAAGAAGGGCTCAGACAGTCATGTATCGGCCGACTGGAGCAAATGTCTCATAAGATTCCACACCAGGAATCTGTGAGAAACCTTTGGCGGTAAGCCGGGCATTGTACCCCTGAATGAAGATGCTATGCTTCAACTTCCGATGGTGCATGCACTTGTCTGATATAGCCTTCCGCCCTGGTGGGAGATCCACTTACTCGTAGATGCCATGTTTGATGACAGACTCAAGCCCTTCTAGCATTGTTGTTTCCCACAAGGTGGAGTTGGCTGCATATTTTGCGTCACGAACTGTCAATGGATTGGGACAGGTGTAAGAGACCAGCCATAGCAAAGCAAGACACAAAATATCCGGTGACTGAAGTGTCAAGAGCTCTGCTCAATGAGAGTGTATTCGAAGGAAGTGCTGGGATGAACAAAAGACACTACAGTGAGGAAGGGTGCTGTCATGGTGAGGCCAAGGGCAGGAAGATCTGACTCATGAGAGACGGTGACTCAGGAAGGAAAGACAGGAGCAGGCTCCAAGGAAGGTTCACTTGTACCGGGTGCAAAGGGGATGGATTTACGAGAGTGAGGTGTAGACTAGCGAATCTGACAGGGAAGAGCCTGAAGGTGGCTACCGCGGAAGTAAGGAGAAACGTTAGGGGGAACGATAATAGCAGGAGAAACTGCGAACTGATACACCTTCCACCTCAGCCGCACCGTACGGCTGAGGTGGGAGCTGTCTCATTATGGATAGGCAAGGAAGGCACAAGAGGCAATACAAAAGAGTCTGTTACATCAGTTGTGGGAGAGGTGGCAGGTGAAGAGAAGGGACACTAGAGGGACGAGCTGCTAGGAGAGGTGGCAGGAGTGTAATTGTTGGAATGAGGAAGGGGACAGTCCGACGGGTCCCACGCAGAGGGTACTACAGAGCTAGACATGCTGAAATGAGAGCGGTGCATTTTTATTTGGGCACAGTCCAAGGTGGAAATGTCGAGACCAGTTTTAGGCTGATTGCGCAGAAGGTGACCAATGGCCACAGTGTGAATGTGCTTCAGACGGCGGTGCAAGATATCGATGTGGCCAGAGAACAAGGTGAGAGCAATGTGGACAAGAGTAGAAGCTTTGGAAGACCAAGGAAGAGATCAAGGGACACGAAAGAGGTGAGCACAATAGAGACCAAGAAGAACCACTTGGCCACAGGAACGGAAAGAGACATTGCCAGCACCTTGGTTGGACTTGAAGTGCATTCCCTCCTCGACAAGAGTGGTTGCGGACAACAAGCTCACCTCCTAATCAGTTACACACAAAACATGAGGGAGAAAGAGCTCCACATCCAGACTAACAAAATGAACAACCCTAACACCCAAAATATGAAGGTGCTGTCTAGACCCGGTACAAACAAAGCGAACGGATCCAACAGAGCCAAGAGAGACAAAGGAGTGACATGAAATCATGTGATGGGGCCCCGGAATCAATGATCCAGAAGCCACAGAGACATGAGATTACGACAGAACGAGAAAGACTGCAACATTGCCACATAATGAAAAAGAAGAGGAGGAAGACCAACCAAACCGACGAGGAAAGGCGTGAGGGCTACCTACAGGTATCACATCATGTGATACAAGTAGGTAGCGCCCACGCAATGAGGGAGAGGCTTAGACAAAGAAGGCATAGAGCGAAAAGAATGGAGCGCCAGGACTGTGCATGTGCAAGAATTAGCAAGAAAACGCATGAAAACGAAGCAAGAGGCGGGATGCCATAACATCTCCCAATGCCGAGCTAGCTTCAAGCTCGCCAGCAACAATGGGGTTTGCTCACTGCGGGGCTCCAGCCATACACATCCTTGAGCTCGGCATTTCCCTACAGGCGTATTGTTGGAAACATCCGGCAGCATTCATCCTAGAGGGCCAAACTCGGGCTAGCCTTATACCAAAACCCCCTTCCCTCCCTCCAAACATGAAACCGTGAGGGCATCATCAAGAGTGAAAAATGAGGGGCACAAGTATTGCGGAGTGGATCCTATGGAATGACTCCCTACTACTTGATTGGGGCCAAGGCACTGTTGGTTGTAACTTTCAGACACGCAAGTGACGTCTTGACTCCGTCCACTCACGCACATAATCACTGCAGGTGATTAAGCGAACAAGACGCTCAAGGCGCACACATTCCGGGCCACGCATTGTTGGCATCTCAGCCGGGTACAATAATGGCGCGAGCTCAGTTGTGCTTAGTCTTATCTGCAAGCATGCTTGCAATTTTCAGTGTGTGATGGTAAGCCCTCACATGAGAGAAATACTTGGGAGTGAATGCACCAGATATGCTCGTGGTTGATGTGGTTGACTTTTGCTTCTTTGCATGCTTTTTAGCTTGGTGAACCAGGTTGTTGATCCCTTGGGACCACACGTCTGGTTCATATTCGCGTCTGAGAAACCGCCTGGAGCTCGTGCGCTCCAGGGTTGGGTTTGATCCCTGGGTGGCTTCTGGGCCCCACGTCAAGAGCCTCGCATGGGTGGCCTGGTCAACTGGCCCTTATTGCCTCGCTAGCTCCTTCGACACATACACTTGTTCTCTCTGAGCTTAATCTCAAGGTTGTTTTTCTTTCCCCTTGCCGTTCCCGTCGTCATGGCTCCAGCGTGACTGGCCCTTGTGCATTAGGATGACTGTGGCGACTGTCTATCACTGCCTACTGGTATCAGAGCAAGAAGGGGCAAACCCTCCTCTACGTTGATCCGTTTCTTGTGGAAGAGCTCATGAGCGGGCACTATTTCATCCACTTGGAGTGCTGCTTTGTTTTTTTTGCTACACCCCCCGAAGTTGCAGCCCGGGATCTCTTCTTCCATGCAGCTCACAGCTCGTAGATGTCTACGACTCACTCCTTGCTGCTCTGCAGTCTTGGCTGCTCCTTGCATCTCGGCTGCCTGGCGACTCTCCTGCCACTCAGCCCCAACTGCTTTGTGCATTTTGACTGCCCGGTACTTCTTCTGCCAAGCAGTCTCACAGCCCGCAGCTCACACCTCGTAGCAGTCAGCAACTCACTCTTGGTTAATCTGCAATCCCAGCTGCACAGATTCTCTTGGCTACCCGATGATTCTCCCGCCACTCAGCCCACAGCTTGCAGTGCTCTGATCTACACATCCTGGCTGACTGGCACTTCTCCTGCCACACAACCTCACAGCCCGCAGCTCGCTCTCGGCTGCCCCGCAATCTCTACTGCCCCACTCCTCTTGGCTGCCAAGCGCCTCTCCCGCCACTCAGCTCACAGCTCGCAGCACTCTGCTTCACACACCTTGGCTGCTCGGCACCGCTTCTGCCATGCAACCTCACAGCCTGCAGCTTGTTGCCCGTGACAGTCGACATCTCAGTCTCAGTTGCCACACACCACTTGGCTGCACTGCTACCCGGATCCTCTGTCTCCTGACTTCTGCGCACCACCGAGGCATAGACCATTATCTCCTCGCATTGCAACGGCAGCAGCAGCCATGTTTGCCGCCTGAACTGGCACCCTGGCTTCCCCGCCTAGCACTGACCCAGTCCCCACCTCTTCGAGGGGCTGGCGTGAACGTGAACACATTGACGACGCAAACGCACGCCATGAGGAGCTGGCGGATCAGGCGGTTATGGAGGTGTGGTCACGCCGCCGCTGTGAGAGCCAAGGGTATCACCCTGGTGATGACTACAATCTAGCAGACCACGAGGCTCGTACTGACGCTGCCGAGTACGTCACCTGTTTTTGGTCTGCCTCCGACGACTCGCCGACCGTGCAGAACACACCAAGAAGGAGGCCACAACGTGATCAATGATGTCCTCAATTACCTGTAAGCTCTTCCACTGCCTGTAAGATTCGTCTGCAGAGTCAGCGTCCCGCCCTTGGTTGAGAGAACCAGCGATACCAGCAGAACCAGCAGTGCCAGCAGAGGCAATTTGTAGACGCACTGCTTCACGTTGTGCCACATCCCCTGCTTCCTCCCAAGCGACCGCTGCATCTTCTCGGTCTCCTGACATTTTTACTATTCTGGAAGCTGCCCTTGTCTCCAGCGCTGGTGCTGCTTCCACATTTGCTGCCACAACACGTGCTGCTTGTACACCAGCTAACATTGCTGCTGGTAGGGATGTCGCAACCTACACCAGTGCCATCGTGAACCAAAGATCACTCACAGCCGTAACAGTCAACATCACCATGCAGATTGCTGCCGCTGCAGATTTTTCTAGCAGCAGAAGCAGCATCAGCTATTACTGCTCTCTCTAGTGCCGTCGTCTCTATCTAGACTTTCACGACTTAGGAGTCCTCTAGTGCTGAGTCGTCATCTTTAGGGCATCAGATTCGCATCCTTGTTACAGCTGCAACGCCCGTCTCCACCCTCACAGGTGCTGCCCTTGCTGGAGTTGCCTATCTCATCGTCTCCACCTCTGCCTCTGTGGCAGTCATTGCTGCTTCAGCAACTGCTGCGTTTCCACCACTATTTGCCTTGCACCGTTAGCTCTGGTGAGCTCTTTCTACCTGTCTCTTGGTCTGTTTTCTCTCTCTCTCTCTTCCCCTTTCCTCTGTGGCTGTGTGCGTGCGTCCAGTTTCATTGCTGTGCAGCAGTGACCTGACGATACACACCCATCTTACATTCCCACGCCCACTGGGGTAGGGGAAACTATGCCGAAAAAGGGTTGGGGCCTCACCATGCCTGTTGATGACAACTAGTATGCCACACTGCAAAAAGAGCTGCGACAAGAGCGAGCAGCTCTTTAGGCAGCCCTCACTACGCAACGGACTGCTGAAGAAAACTCCGCATTGGACAGGCAGGAAACCTTCGCCGACCACATCACTGATTTGGTCCTTAATTGGTTGCAGCCTGCACTACGCTCCATGCCCTCTTCGTCCCCTGCTGCTGGCATTGCTGCTACTTTCTCCAACTCACCTGCTTCCACATCAAATGCCGCTGTGGTTCTCACTTCTGACCCTCCTCTTGTCGCAGCCGCCGCAAGTGCTGATGCTGCCAAAGCCCTCAAACAGTCAGGCTTGCGTAGTGCAAGCCTGAATTTGACTCCGCTCTACCACACTTCGTCCCCACTGCACGTTCTATTCCTTGGAGATTCGGTTCAGTGCCTGGGCACAGGGCTAACAGCTATGGGAGTACTATCACGAGCCAAATCCCTCTTCAAATACTCCCTTTGTGCCCATAGATACTGAGTCCACGCATGCTGTACGTGCTCTTCTCCGTGCTGGGCCTGATGCCCTCATTGACGAGATCGATTTGTATAATGCTGACAGAGCCCGGAGCACGCCTGCTGACTCTGTTGACGCCTATGCACTCATCATGCGTCACACTATTGTCACCAGACATGCAGCACAAAGTGTGCTCACCGTCCAGTTCAACATGCTTTCTATGCGTGCTAATGAGACTAGGGAGGCGTATTGGGGTCGCAGTCTCCGCCTCTTGCGTGATTTAGGCAAAGCAGCCCCTGGACAACTTCATGCCGTCCTCTCCATCGTCAACGACCTCATCCCTGAATTTTCTGACATCTTAAGGGAGGTGAAGGCATCTGAGCTCGAGCGTCTTGCCTCTGAGCCAGTGCCTGCCAATGCACCACCTGGCATTGGGGCGCTCTGGGAGTTCACTTTCTAGCGTCTCACAGACTGGTGGAGCGTCCTCCAAAACAAGCGCATCCATCGCATGGCAATTGCAGCTACCACCACCACTTTCCCTTCCACTTTTTCTTCCTCCACCATCTTTTCCTCTCCCTCTGCCTCCGCCACATTCCTTCTCAGTCAGAGTGGAGGGGGTGGTGGCCGTGGAAAGGGGAGAGGGAAAGGCACCGGAGGCTCTGGTGCGGGCGGTCAGGTTGGTCGGGGAAAAGGGAAGAACTCTAGCAGTACCAACTCATCCGCGCCATCCCTCAGCACTGTCACATGTTAGAACTGTGTCACCACCGGGCACTCCACACCAAAGTGTCTAGCTCCCCTAGACAATGAGCGCCTTGCATCATCCATGCGGGCGCATTTGGCGCTCTCTTTTGGTACCACTGCCACCTCTTCTCGTTCCACCACCTCCACAGCTTCTGCCAGCCGCAGCTCCTTCGTCGTTGTCGATGCTATTGCCTACAGCATTGATGCGACCCCGCCTCTGGTCCCTTATCTCTGGAGGTGGCCACTAGGGTATGGGGGGCCCGTCTACTACGACCCCCCTTCTGGGTCTTACTCACCTCCTGCCTAGGCATCTCCCATGCACCCGCCCCGGCGCCCCTCTTCCGAGGTTGTCATCACCTTGGACCCATCTGAGGAAAAACGCCAGTTGGATGCTTCCCTCTCCCACGCCGTCCACCAGCATCACCTTCGTGATCAGGGAGGTGAGAGTGGATGCTCTGGGTCAAAGTCACTTGTGTGTGTTGTTGATGAGGGGTTGTGTGGTCCAGCGTCCGGTCATGTCCTCGGGTGTCCTCCTACCGATGTCTTGTGGATTGAAGATTGGTATTCCATTCTCTTGCCCCGTTGTCTTGCTACTTGTAGCCAGCGTCTTGATCCCCACACTACCATTGCCACTGTGAGTCGTGACCCCTTCACTGTTTGTGTGTCGGGTGGCTTTTGGATCCTTGACTCCAGAGCCACACATCACATGACCTCGTTACGTTCGTCCTTTGTCTCTCTTGATCCTGTTGGCTCTGTTCGATTTGTGCGCACCGGCTCTAGGCAATTGCTTCCTGTTTACGTGGTGGGTGTCGTGTGCTTTGTGGGCCGAAGAGGGGAACTGTACTTGCCCGACGTCTTGTATGTTCTATCGCTTGAGTTTAGTCTTCTCTCTGTCACGACACTTGATGATCAGGGCATGGACTTCTCCTCTAGTGGCGGCGTTACCTTTGTTTCTCATCGCACCTCTGGCCGCATCTTGCTGCACAGCAAACGTTGTGACCGCTTGTTCCATGTTCCTATCTTTGCGCCCGCTCCTGTCACTGCTGCCCATGTGCACGTTGCTCGATCTCTCTCTCTTCTCTGCACATGCAGCTGCTGCATCGCCGCTTGTCTCACATACACAATGCTGCCATTGACAGCCTGCTTTGTGTGCTTCATGCGGATGGTCTTGATGTTGCTACATTCCCTGTCCCCTGCCCCCCTTATTGCCTTGACTGTGCTTAAGGCAAGATGCATCGGTCCCCTTTTTCCACATCTGAATCCTGCGCGTCCCACCCCTTTGATCTCCTGCATGCCGATGTCATGGGGCCTCTTTCTCGTGACTTTCTTGGGGGTGTTGGTTATTGCGTTCTCTATCTCACTGATGAATTCTCTCTCATGCGTTGGCTCTTTGCTCTCAAAGAGAAAAGTGACGTCCGCTCCACTCTTGAGCCCTGACTTGTACAGGCTGAACTTGCCTATGGACGTCGTCTCTACGTCTTTCGCTGTGACTGTGGGGAGGAATTCATGGGACCTACTGTTCATTTTCTCACATATTGCAGAGTGTGCATTGAGGTTACGACCCCATACACACCCCAGCAAAACTGCGTCTCTGAACGCTGGAACAGGACTCTTGCTGGTGGTGGCTGCACTATTCTCAGTGCCTCTGACCTCCCTCCTCTCTTCTCGTTTGAGGTCATGTCCTACATGACGTGGGTTTGGAACCGTGCTCCTCACAGTCCCCTCCCTCACTGTGTCACTCCATTTGAGCGATGGTTCGGTCGCCGCGCCGACCTTTGCAGTGCTCGTGTCTAGGGATGTGTTGCAACTATCTGGCTCCCTAAGGACCTTTGTGATGGCAAAGTCAGTCATCCCGCACGTCTTTGCACCTTTCTCGGTGTCTCTGCCTTGTCCAAAGCTTGGCATTTTTGGGACCCCGACCAGGCCCGTGTTGTCGAGTCACATGACGCTCTCTTCTTTGAGGATGTTTTTCCTCGGGACCTGTCACGTTTCGCTCTTTTTTTTTTCCTTCCTCGCTCCGTCTGCTTGGGGGGGTGAGTTTGTCTCAGCCTCTGATCTCGCAAGGGCTCCGCCAGCTCTATCTGGTTTGGTCCCGTCCTCCTCCACGGCCCCCTCTTCCTCTTTGGTCCCTTCTTCCTCTGTCTCTTCTTCCCGTGGTCCCTCTCCCACTTTTTTCCCTGACATGCTTCCCGCTTCACCTTCTCATTCTATCTCCTCTGAGTCTGTATCGGCGCATCTCAACGCTACGCCAGCGTCGGCTGACGCCCGGGCACAGTTTTCCCCCCATGTCGTTCCTGACTCCCCTTCGATGCCTACTTTGCAGCCCTTTGTATCTGTTGGTGAGACAAAACCACCTCTTGCCGCTGACGTCCCCCCAGTTGCGCCAGAGCCGTATACTTGCAGAGGAAGACTCTGCTCCCTTCCACTACATTGCGCCTCACAGTCCACTCAGCCTCCCCAGCGTGCCACCCACTCCAGTGCATCCTTCACTACAGTTGACTGTGCTGCCGTACCTTCTAGGCTGGATGCAAGCGGTCTAGCTATCAGTGTGTTCCACCCCAACTCAGCTGTGGGATATGCACTCGTAGCTCACGAGTTTCACATTGCCCTTGAGGTACCTGCCGCCTTCTACGTTGTTGCCTGCTTTGCAGGAAGTGGACGTCTCCCACTCCCACCTGAGCCTACAACTATACATCATGGGAGGGAGGCAGCTGACGCTGACTTCTGGGAGAAGGCCATGCATGAGGAGCTCACCGCCATCACGGAACATGAGGCATTTTAGCTTGCCAATCTCCCACCAGGTCGAAAGGTTGTTTTGGCTCGCTGGGTTATTTGGCACAAGGTGAAACTTGACGACAGGATCGACAGGGATAAGGCCCGCCTTACCGCCAAGAGATTCTCCCAGGTTCCAAGCATCAACTTTGATGAGATGTTTTCCCCCTATCGGACGATACACCACGACTAGAGCTCTCCTAATTCTGGTCACCCAACACGATTTGGAATTGGAGCAGATGGACATCAATAATGCGTTCGTGCATGGACAAAATGGACGAGGATATTTACATGGTACAACCTCCAGGCTTCAGAGACGACACAGACAAAGTCTGGTGGTTGCTCAAGGCCCTTTACAGGCTCAAACATTCACCCTGTTTCTGGAACCAGGAGATCTCCTCCACGCTTGAGAGAGGAGGATACCGTTGCACATTCGACCCAGCACTCTTCTTGAGTCCACCTTCATAGCCCTTAGTGGCCATACTGGTCTACGTGGATGACCTACTCATTGCGTCACCCAGTCCTACGGTAGTGCAGTTGGTGAAGACTCCCCTACAGTCCACCAACGAGATGAAAGACCTGGGCCCCGCTCGAGTATTCCTTGGCATGGAGCTTGAGAGTGACTGTCAGCACCGCACTTTGCATGTACACCAGGCTGCCTACATTCGTAGCCTCGGGGAGCGCTTTGCCTCCTTGCTGGCTAACGCTCCCACTGCATCCACACCGATGACACCAACTAGTCAGCGTTTACCGAAGTCACTTGACACGTCTCTTCTAGGTTAGCCTGTCGATGTCACCGATTACCTCAGTGTGAATGGATCTCTGATGTACCTCGCAACCACCACTCCGGCATACGTGGCCTCCTCGGTCGATTTCCTTGCTCAGTTCTCTCAGCAGCCTTGCCAGAGGCATCACTATGTGTCGAGGCAGCACTGTGTGTCATCCGCAATGCATTGTCCACCGCACGAGTAGGGTTGTGCTACAGATTGGAACTTTCTATGGTTGTTGATGGATACACTGAAATTTTGGCTCATGGCAGAAATTCACATGGTCGCATTGGCTACACCTTTCTTGTGGGTGGGACTGCTGTCTCTTGGAAGCGTGGGAAGCAGGGATGTGTTTCTTGCAGCTCCTTTCAGGCTGATTACGCTATGCTTGGAGCAGGTATGTGTGGAAGTGTGTGGATGTCTCGCTTACCACCGCAGCTTTGTGTGCCCATTCGTTGCATTACGCTCCACTATA
Organism: Penium margaritaceum; assembly: GCA_023375785.1. Classification (NCBI taxonomy): domain Eukaryota; kingdom Viridiplantae; phylum Streptophyta; class Zygnematophyceae; order Desmidiales; family Peniaceae; genus Penium; species Penium margaritaceum. The sequence continues at coordinate 256,019 of SZWC01001128.1, forward strand.
ACAATCAAAGCACCAAGGATATCGCTGAGCATGATGGCATGCATCACTCGTGCACCAAGCACATCAACATTGAACATCACTTTGTTTGCGAGCGCATTTCCATACGAGAAATTCAGGTTGTCTGGGTCGACACTTGTCAGCAGCGTGCAGACTTTTTCACCAAAGCTCTTAGCAGTGGAATGTTCAAGGCAGTCGTGCATGCGGTTGGCCTGTTACATACACGTGATGCCCCTGGTTGATGTGATCACTCTCTGTTTGTTGACTGTACTATTGCTCTCTATGTGGCATGAGGATTGCTTGTCTGTGGGTCATGGGGGAGTGTTGGTTGTAACTGTCAGACACGCAAGTGACCTCTTGACTCCGTCCACAGCCATACAGACATACCCTACACCCCTTCCCTCATGCCCTTGCGTAGTCCTTGATAGTGTGGTCAGACTGGGACAGACGGTAGATCAAGCGGAGGTGTGTGTGCGTAGATAATGTCAAACACATGAGAGAGTGAGTGTGCCTACAGGAACTTGCTAGTCGAGGCCGTGTATCGGTCAACGAGAAGGAACTTGTGGGCACTTGCTCAAAATTGCTCAAGCATACCCATCTTGCATCCCACCTGTCCATGGACGTAGTTTTGACCTCAACTGTGTCTATCTAAACTATCACCTAGCTCACATGCAAGACTAAGCTAGGTCACCAAGCCATTGTAGTTCACACACATGGAAGTATAATCCGGACTGTCTTGAGACACAATAAGAGCTCTTCCAGGAGGGCAACCACCATGTGTAGTGATGGTGGAAGTGTACTCGGTGGCTGTTTACTGCCGCTCACCAGCAGTCGGATGTGCGTCCGCTCCTCTTGCCTTCCATGCCCTCCGCCTTATCAGAAATCTGGAAGGTAATGGACGTGAGTTGAAAGGTCACAATAATCTGTGTGCACAACACCAATCCCCCATAACCACACGACGAATAGGACAACAGACGTGACAGAACGAATGCAAGCAACGGTACAAGCACAGTGATGATGAATGACAACAAACAAAACTCAAGAGCAGAGGTCAATCCTCAGTATAGGCAGGGTGCAATATCACAAAATGTACAACCACAAGAAACTCCAAACGGCTAATAGCCTTTGTCACATGATAAGCCCGCTACAAGTCGTTGCCGGCCCACATGATCTGAATCTCAACTCGATCAACCAGATCTCAGATGTAGTGGTACTTGACGTTGATGTGTTTTGTGCATGCATGAAACACACCGGAGTTCTCGATAACAGCATTTGGGCTCTCGTTGTCAAACCAAAGCACAACAAGTGGCATGGACTAGCGTAGCTCACGCAACAAACGCACTAACCACACACTCTCTGTCGCGCCAGCACCTACAGCTACATAATCTACTTCTGTGGTGCTGTGAGTGATGCAGCCCTGCTTGCCACTGCACCATGACAATGCAGTTCCTCCAATGAGGAACATGTAGCTAGTGCAAATTTTGCCGTCCGGGCTCCATGACCAGTCACTGTCTATGTACCCATCGAGAATCACTAAGACCTGTCCTTGGTAGTGAAGGCCAATGTGGGCGGTGGACACAACATACCCCACGCACCAGATAGTAGCCTCTAGAACCCGCCTGTGTGAGAATTGCGCAAGCAGGTTGACAGTGCAGGCAATGTCCGGCCGTGTCGTCGTGGCCAAATACATGAGCGAGCCGATGCATCGTAGGTAAAGGGTCACGTCGACTGGCTCCTTTGACTCTGCTGGATCTTCAACCTTCAGAGCGTCCTGGTTGTCTGGAGTGATTGGGGTCGACGCCGTGCGCATGCAGCTGAGTAGCTCGGCGAAGCGCTCCCCCAGAGTGAGAGCATACCGTTCCTGATGGACGAAGAACGTCTGATGAGCTCGATCAAGCACAATCTGCATGCCCACAAACAATGTGGCCTCTCCCAGGTCTTTCATTTTGTATGTCAACTGTAGCACCTTCTTGGCCGCACCGATTGCCTTTAGATTGGGGAAAGCGATCAGAAGGCCGTCGACATAGGCAAGGATGTCTGAAAAGGTGGCAGGTTCGTGCGAGGAAAAAAGGATGGCTATGCCGCACTTTGGACATCGCCGGCTTGCAGCAGCGTACTGGTGATCTCCTTGTTCCAGCACGGAGGTGACTCCTTCAAGCCGTAGAGAGCCTTCCACAACCGCCACACACGGCCACCGCCATCCCTAAACCCTGGGGATTGGGCCATGTAGATGTGTTCACCCAGCTTCCCATGCAGGATTGCATTGTTGACGTCCATCTGGTGGAGTTCCCAGTTATGCTGAGCCACCAAGGATAGCAGGCCCAAGGCTGTGGTCGTGTGACTAACTGGTGCGAAGGTCTCTGTGATGTCAATCCCTTCCATGTGAGAGAATCCCTTCCTAGTAAGACGTAATTTTTAACGGTCGACTGAGTTGACTGGCTTCAGCTTTTTCCGCAAGACCCACTTGTCCTAAACGACTTTGCGTCCATGCGACAGGTCTACAAGCTCGTCAACCAGATGTTCATCAATGGCTGCCAGTTCGGGCTCACACGCTGCATGTCGCGATGCCCTATCTGGTCCAGCCAGGGCCTCACACAGTGTGCTGGGGTCTGGCGTCACTCCCACCACACAAGGGTCTTGGGCCGTGGCGGCTTCGCTGCGTGTGGCCAAGGCATAGGCAACAGACGGAGGGACAACAGTGACGGTGGACTCTACGGAGTCGACTGCAAGTCATCGCTTGTGAGCAAGGAGCGCGAGGCATGTATCGCAGCCGGGGTGGATTTCTGTAAGTCCCTACGCACTTAGGCCTATGATCTTTGTGCCAGAGTCCCCACTACGTATGCTGCAAGTGGGACATGGACGAAGGCGCCCCCCCTCACCTTGCCTATAGGGCTCTGGAGACGGTGCATCTGGGACAGGAGGTGAACACGCATCAGGCATTGACAAAGCGGGCGATTTGTTAGGCGGTGTCGGTGCATCGACTAGGGAGGCAAAGGAGGGAGAAAAAAACAGGCGACGCGATTGGATGCGTTGGCCGCGCAAGTGGTGATGAGAGAGATGACACAGAGGACCCTACTAGCGATGGAGGTGAGGATGACGTGGACGGCACCGTGTACGCACCTAGGGTGACCAGGGCAGCGGCATCGGTCAGTCCCCCTCCTCCCCCTCCCGCCCCCCACGCGAAGGACTGCATCACACCTAGGGGAATGCGACTTCGGGGTGCCAGCAACAAGCAGGTTATGCAAGGGGAGACGCTGAAAGAACATTGCATCGCGAGACTCGATGATGCGCCGCCGATTGACGTCCTCGAAGTGCCATGCCTTGGATCGAGAAGTCACACCTAAAAACACGCAGACGCGACCACGGAGGGAGAACTTGGACCCCTGTTGTTCTGGTGTGAACCATACGCAGGCAAGGGATCCCCATACATGTGCGAGCCGAAGGTCGGCACGATGGTTGTACCACAGTTTGTACGAGGTGTGTGTGTTGGGGAGAGGGTCATGAGGGATTCGATTCGAGACCCCTGTCATGTAGGCCATGTCTTCAAAAGCAAATGCTTCCGGCATGCCGCTCTCCACCCATATTGAGAGAACCACATCCTTCATGGCTCAGACATGCAATTTTACTGGGGCGTGGTGGGGAGAGAGAGGTTGTGAAACAGCCCCTTTTCCACAAAGTACCTGTCCAGGTCCTCCATGATGTCACCGTCCCTATCAGAGCGAAAGTTCTGGAGGGTATGGTCGGACTGGAGTTCGGCCTTGACAGGCCACGTGCGCACTACGAGTGCAACATCGCTCTTCAGGTGCAGACTGAAGATCCACCGCATGCGGGTAAATTCGTCCGTGATCGTCAGGAAATATCACCCTCTGTCGTCGTGGAACTCCACGGGAAGGGTCCCGGGAGATTGGAGTGAACCAACTCGAGAGGTGTTAGAGCTTGCGAGTCGGACAGAGGGTATGTGGCATGGTGCATCTTGCCTTGAGCACACTCTAAATCATCGGTTTTAGGCGGTGCCTCAAAGGATATTGCGTCAAGACCGAGTGAAGGTTGTGTGCACATTTGGCAATCAACACCATCTACGTGGACGTGGCACAAGCGTATGTGAAACAGGCGCTGGTGCTCAGGAGACAGTGTGGCTGTCATGAACACTCATGTAGAAGGGGATTTGGTGATGGAGAAGGACGTGGGGTAGTCAGAGACATGGTGCAAGTCTCCGACTACCTTGCCACATAGCACTACTTCAGCGGTAGCGCAAACAGAGACCGTGGCATCCTCACTAGTGAATACGACACTTAGACCCATTTGCGTGTAGGCACGTCCAGACAGCAGGCTGAGTTCTAGATCAGGCACATACTACACGTTGTATGTGTAACGCGGCCCTCACGGCCCATGGAATTGCACCACACCCTCACCGTGGAGAGGTACCTCATGCCTAGTAGCCGTCCGCACAGATCGCATAGAGCCAACAGGACCAAGCACAACTAAATCACGTCGGCGGCATGTCATGTGATGGGTGGCACCTGAATCGAGGATTCAGGTGGCACCCGTCACACGCTCTGGTGAGGTGACAAAACAGTTGCCGACGGTGCAGAAAATTGATAGGGGTTGCTTAGCAAACGACTGTTGAGCCACAAAGGCGACGCGTGCTTTCGACTCATCAAGCCATGACAAGTTGTCGTGATCTATGCAGACAACGGCGAGGACAATAGATTGACCACAGTCATCACGTGCAATGAACGACTCCATAGAATCAATGGCACACTGCGCCCCACCGTCACCAACTTGACTACATGGCGCGGTCTCCACAGACCCAATAGTGGGACCCCTCGACTCAGTCAATGCACTCGCACCTCCCTGAGTGGTGAGTCGTAGGAGCTGGCAAAGCTCGGCGATATCACAGGCTTGCATTGCGAGCTCCTGCTCCAAAGGTGACAGGTTGTTGGCATCGTCTGTGGCTACATCTGCTACTGACGTGGGTGACACGTCCGTTGCTGTCGTTGAGTACGCGGAGGCGTGCTCGCACTGCTCGAATGCCTTTTGTAGGCCTTGCGCAATCTTAATCCAATTCTTGGGGAGCTTGCACTCACTATAGCAGTGCGCTCCCCCATAGTTGTAGCACTTCCACTATCGCCCCTGGATTGGCTTTGGAGTCTCATGTCCCTTGCCATCATTGCCACCTCTCCTACTGCTCCCTCCCCTTTTCCCCTTAATGGGTATCGCTATGCCAGTTGCTATCGCAGTTGTCACTGTAAGCTACGATGACTGGTGGGAGGAGGAAATGATGTGTGCTGACTGGCCTGCTGTGATGGCTGCGGCTGACGCACCATGACGGGCGTTGTTTGCTGCTCCAACTCCTGCCACGTGTAGGAAATGCTCGGTGGCCCACGACAACAGAAAACCTCTATCAGCCATCTCCCAAAGATTCTTCAGGCTTAAGCTTTCAAAGGTTTTTGCATACTTGTCCCCAACACCAATTCGGATGGTGTTGAATGCCATGAGTTGACCTAGCCCGTTTCTTCCAAGGGCCCTGTACAGCCACATCGCCTGTCGCCAATAGTCATCTGGCATCTTGTGTGCACCTTGGCGCAGAGAGTTGAATTCCGAGAGACGTTGTGACGTTGTTGCCATGCTTGCACCTTCAAGGAGAGTGGATGCCAATTGCTAGGCACCACACAAGTCAGCCCCTGTGCCAGTGCGGGGGTCACCAAGGAAGGGTTTGAAGTTGAGGGTGTACTCCTCTCGGACTTCCTTGAGGAGGCCGTGGGCAGTGCAAGCGATGGTTGCTGTCTGCTAGGGTCTGTAGTCCGGTACGGACTGGTGTAGTACGGGTCCAACCCCTTGTTGACTGCCAACATGCGAAACCGCGGATCCTAGGTGGTGTAGATGTCCTCCCTCAGGTATGTGGGAGGGTCAGTCTCAAACAACTTGGGGGGCTTTGCCTTCAGTAGAGCTGCCGAGAAAGGGTGCTCGAATGACGTGGAGAGGGGCTCTTCCCTCAGTCCTAGGCTCATGCGGGGCATTTGGACCTCCAAGGAGGCTGGAATCGTGACCTTGAATGCGTTGCTTGGATCTTCCTTGTCGCTTGGTGCCGCATTGCGGACCGAGCGAGTCAGACGTTGTTTTCCCGGCTGTACAAGGTGCAGGCGTAGCATGCCTTCCTCGTCACAGGTGTTTGAGTCCGACTCGAGAAGGTTGTCGGACGGCTCAACATCACATGCTCCTAGGGCCGCATCGATGTTGGCTGCAACCGCACTCTCGACTGTCATCTTACTCCTGCGTACGGCATTCCGTAGCAGCTTCTAGTACTGCTACTGCTGCTAATGCTGGTGATGCTGCTGCTGTTGCTACTCTTGCTACTGGTATGGCTGCTGCTGCCACTACCGCTGTTGCTGCTACTATGGCTGGACTACATCCCGAACCAGCTTGAATAGGCCAGCCATCTCTTTTACTATCTGTTTAACCTGCTGAACCTGCTGCTCACGTAGTTTGCAAAGGCCACATGCCAGCGAGCTTGGGTCGGACGGGGATTCGTCCCACGTCGTAGCCAATGTGTTGCCAACCACGCCGGAGGCGGCAACACTAGCATGTGTAGTGGAGCTGACACTTCCGACTTTGACGGTTGCGTTGTTTGGCATGGTGATGCAAGCGGGTTATGCCACAGCTAGCACTGCTATTGGGTGACGGACGCTGTCCCAAAATTTTGGCAGCGTTTACCCTACCCCAGTGGGCGTGAGAAAAATGTCGAGGCTCTTTTTCAACCTGGAAACCGTGGATGGACCCTCCCCCACGCAGCCAAAAACTTTGGATTGTGTTTCACCTGCCCTAGTGGATGTGGGAAATCTGGGGAGGCCCTTTTTCTGCCTGGAAACAGTCAATAGTCCCTCCCCCACGCTGCCAAAAAACTATAGCAGTGTTTCCCCGACCCCAATGGAGGTAAGAAATCTTGGGAGACCGTAGAGACCGGATGCGCCTACCTGAACCACCCCCACCCAGCCCAGGAGAAGGGGGGAGCCCAACCATCAGGGGAGAGGGGAATACGACACCAGATCCGAAGGCAAATGGCCGTCACTACTGCCGCTGTTGTTGCTGTTGCAATGGTGGATCCTCTCAGGATCTGACAATGATGCTGTGAGGCAGTGGCTCTTATCGTTGAGGCTGGCTGCTGCTTCAGCCCACTGCCGGTACCCTGTTGCGGCTGTTGCACACTATAGTAGCTGTTGGCTACTATTGCTTCCAGTACTGCGCCTTGCCACCGCTGTTGCTGTGTGCAGCTGTCGTCACCATTGCAGTGGCTGCTAGGCCCCGCGGTAGCGGGGCCCAACAGGTTCTCTTCTATTGCATGGGGGAATTCTTGGATCTTCCACTCAGACCACTCGCAAACCGGATACTCAAGCAGATACCCTACCTTCAAACCTCATTCACCAAATTAGGGAAGTCGTAAAATTTACACTAGTGCACATGTCGTGACTTCCGCTACATACACCCCTTCATAAACTTGCCTTATACACTTGGGGAGTGGGGGTGGTCCGAGCGAAGTCAAGGGACCCGTCTCTCCACCCACAAACAGAAGAGGAAAGTGTATGAGGTGAGTGTATGAGATGGTGTACAAGGGAGGGGTACTGAAAAAGTCACTAGTGTACACTCATGAGAGATTTTTGAGGAAGTCGCGAGATGTACACTAGAGTACATTTCGCAAATTCCACCACATACACGCCCTCATGCATTCACTTCGTACACTTGAGGGGAGGAGGGGGGGGACTGAGCAATGCCGACGGACCCGTCTCTCACCCCCTCCTAAAAACAAGAAAGTTTATGAGGAGACTGTATGAGACGGTGTATATAGGGAGGTATTAAAGGAGACACTACTTTAGTGTCATGCGAGATTTTCCAGGAAGTCGCAATACGTACACTAGTGTACGTTTGGCGACTTCCACCGCATACACCCCCTCGTACCTCACCTGGAGTTTTCACTACTGTTGTTGCCCGTTGCCCTAGTTCCTGGCGGCCGCTGATGCCCGCTACTGCGAAAATCTACTACTGCATCTGTAGCTCCACACAGCTACTACTGCTGCCGTTAAGGGTGCACACAGGTTATGGGAACCATGGTTTCGGAACCGCGGAATCGTAGTTCTGGAACCGCGGAACCGCGGTTCCAGTTCCAAGATTCAAGAACCGTCCAGGAACTGCGGTTCCTGAACCCAGGTCTATGGAGGGGATGATGAGTGGAGAGGGGGAGTTTTTGGGCTTTATTTGCTGATGTGGCACCCTTGGAGGCTATGTGGGCACTCAAATCACGTACCCACATACAATAGAGGAGTGTTGAAGGACTTTTTCCTTCTTCTTGTTGAACAAAACATGATGGTGGGAGCCGATCATGCTTCATATTCATTGTGTATGAGGGGGTCTTTTGTGGAACCGTGACCCGAACCGCAGTTCCGGAACCGGAACCGCGGTTCCGGAACAAGAACCGCGGTTCCGGTTCCGAGCTGGAACCGGAACCGCGATTCCAAGTTCATTCTCAGAACCGCGGTTCCGTACCGGTATGCAGCATTAGTTGTCGCTCCTTATGCCCAGTTGCTGCTGTTGCTCCGCGCAGCTCCTGTTCGGCTCAGCCTTCACTCCCGCTGCTGTCCAGTGGGCCCTCCCAGGACCGCGTTGTGCTCCTCTCGCGCTGTGCGACAAGCTTTGGCTTGTCTTGCTTTGATATCAAAACAGACATACCCTACACCCCTTCCCTCATGCCCTTGCGTGGTCCTTCACAGTGTGGTTAGACGAGGATAGACGATAGGTCAGACGGAGGTGTGTATGTGCAGAGATGATGTCAAACACATGAGACAGTGAGTGTGCCTACGGGGTCAAACTCGCCAGTCCAGTCCACCCATCGGCCGACGAGAAGGAGCTCGCCGGCGCTCGCTCAAAATTGCTCGAGCATACCCATCTTGCGTCCCACGTGTCCATGGACTGAGTTTTTACCCTTAACTATATATGTCTAAACTATCACCTGGCTCACATGCAAGACTAAGCTAGGTCACCAAACCACTGTAGTTCACACATAAGGAGGTATAATCCAGACTCTCTTGAGACACGATAAGAGCTCTTCCAGGAGGGCAGCCACCACGTGTAGTGATGGAGGAAGTGTAGCCGATGGCTGTTTACAGCCGCTCAGCAGCTGTCGGACGCGTGTCCGCTCCTCCAGTCTTTCGTGCCCTACGCCTCATCAAGAGTCTGCAAGGCAATGGACGTGAGCCAAAAGGTCACAGTAAGCTGTGTGCACATCACAAGGCAGCCGTGCATGCAGTTGGCTTGTTGCGTACGCATGATGTCCCCGGTGATGCCCATGACTCTCTGCCCGTTGACTTTACTATTACTCTTTGTGTGGCGTGAGGACTGTTTGTCTGTGGGTCATGAGGGAGTGTTGGTTGTAACTGTCAGACACGCAAATGACCTCTTGGCTCCGTCCACTAACGCACATCATCAGTGCAAGTCATTAAGCGGACATGAAGCTTAAGGGGCGCTCGTTGCGGGCCATGCTTCGTTGGCATCTCAGCCGTGTGCGAGAATGCTGCGAGCTTAGTTGTGCTTAGTCTTATCTGCAAGCATGCTTGCAATGTTTAGTGTGTGATGGTTAACCCTCACATGAGAGAAATACTTGGGATGCTTTAATCAGTCCACTCCTGATTACCAGGTATACTGCATTTCTCTAAAATTATGTCTACCATATTTCATCAGACATGTCCTCTTGCAATCTAGTGGATTCATAAAGAGTTGAACAACCGAGCCAAGATGTTTACATCCTAATACTAGTCATACATCATGAAGATGACCACTGAAACACGTGTCCTGGTTCATCAGTTGGCACATCTTCCATGTCACAGGATTGTCCATACTCGACTGCATCTCGTCTTACTGTGGTTAAGCACACAATCTCCATTCCCATGTGGAATGCACTGCATTCTCCGGGAAATCATGCTCGCCCCACATGAGAGTCTACCGTACAAGTCCTTGGCGCGCAACTAACACAGAGCACTCCAGGTCAAGCAGGCGTTGAGGTTGAGGCCGCCACAGGGGAAACGAATAGACCTGGGCGCACAGAACGGGGCAGAGCAGGGCCACGTCGGGTGGACTGACTCAGGCTGTTCTAAGCTCGTGGGTGTGACCGGCGGTGATAGGGAGGGGAGAGTGCGGAAAGTCCACAGACGTGCTCTTTCACGTTGTCGCAATGAACAACGTGTGCCTAAGGGCACTAGCCATGGCGCGTTCCTGGGGCTTTTCTAAGGACTGTCCGCCCATGTCCACCCGTGGTGGTGGCTGAAACATCGCGCACGCCACATGGGTGAAGAGTACTGCAGGATGCAGCATCTCTCCTGACTCATTGTATGATTTTGCGCCATACAGCCATCGTAAGCAGGGTCAACGCTGCCGCTGGCTCGAGAGTCGCCTCATGGCGCATCCGGGTGTGGCGAAACAGCCGCGCAAGCTCTCCGAATCGCCGCAGATGGGCCATGGGGCAGCAGCGGCAAACGCGACGGCTCGCCCTCGAGCCCCACATCTGCTATGAGATGGTACGGCGCATTGCGGCACGCCGTCATTTCAGCATCTGTGCGGCGCAGTGGCTCCAGCGGCCCACCAGTCGCCGCTGCCGCGGCTGTCAGCACCGCGGCAGGCATCCGAAACGTGCGGCCTGCGCAAGGAAAGGGCGTACATAGAGGATTCGCCCCGCCGAACGGCGTTGGAACGCTGCAAAGGTGGTGGGTTTAGCTCCGACTCGTCGATGTGGACATCGGCACCGTCGACTTCGTCTCTGTCAACGCCGTTGTTGCCATCGTCACAGAGGTCCCCGCCGCAGGCCTGGTCGTTGCACGCGCAGAGTTCAGCTCGCGTGAAGCCGCTGCAGCTGCTGCCGCCGTGGAAGCTGCGGCCGAGGGCACCGACCAGCTGCGCACGAAGCTGCTGCAGGAGAACGTCGCGCTCCATCGCCTCCTGCCAGTCGTCGGAGGGCCCGCCGCGGCGGCCAAGGGGCAGGCTGTTCCATCGCGCGGCGTCGCGGCAGATGGGGCGGGAAAGGCAGCTGGATGAGGTCCGGTATGCGGATGAGGCTCGCGCCAGCTTCTTCAGGTGCTTGATACCCAAAGCTCTGTGACCTGCCCCTAAAGGGCTGCTCATGTCGCCAGAAGCATCGACAGACTGGACTTCGAACAGCCGAGCCATTGTCGAGCAAAGGGATGACGAAGGAAGAGGAGCGATGAAGACCTGCAGCTACTGGCAGAAAGACTTTGTAACGGATCTAGTTCAGAGACAGATTTGGTCACGAGGAAAGGTCAACAATCCCAGCAGGAATCTGAGGCTCGGAGCAATGGTGAGGTTAGATCGCGGATGTTGTGCGATGCCTCATTCTGGTTCTGCAGTTACCTTAACGAGATCCCCCGAGACGAGGGAAACCACGCGCGCAATCTTAGAAGGAAATCAGAAACTGACCAAATTAATTGTAGTCAAGCTCGCGACATCTCAAACGGCACTTGCGAGCTGTCTCGGAGTGGCTGGCTCATAAACGAGCCAGCTATTGAGAACCTAGCAATGGCAGAATTAAAATTTGACTGTGGTAGAAACAAAACACTTTGTTATAATCCTTAACGAGGACAAAAATCACCTTTTTGGTCAAATCAAAAGAAATAAATTTGAAACATAGAAGACATTAAATTATTCCCATTTTAAACATGGTAATAAGAAATCAATCCTGGTTTCAAGCACTTTTCATCAAAATCAAGTGGTGTGCCTTCAACCGTTTTGATGCATCCCTCTCATGTTGTACGGTTTTGGTTGTGTGCTACTTTACAATCGGAACAGATGAACAAGCCGCTTGATCAGCACAGCATCAATCATCAAGCTACCTACTTCAGTGCATGCATGCATGGCCGATGCTTTAACCTTGGCCACTACTCGTCAATCTTTTGAGCACTTTGTTCAACCAACCTCCTAAACAATTGCACAACACCAGTCCTCAATATGCGTGGGCATATTTCTTTGCCAACTTGACATTAGCTACGGACACAAGCCTCCATGCAAGTTAGCATGATGAACTCGCATGTAACAACAAGCATTTGCATGTAACAGCTACACAATCTCAAGTACAAAAACAGCAAAGAAATGTGCCATTGGTTGTGTATGTGTCTTTATTATCCATCACCACCTGAAAAGATGACGACCAAGGAGCTGAACCGCACGCCATTGGTTTGTAGCACTCAAACTACTAACGTGCAAACCTACCACGTGCCCTCTCTCCCACATTCGGACAAAGGTCACTTTGACGATCAATGCATGGTGATCAAACTGCTTGCTTCCGTGGGAAAGAACACCGAAGCAAGAAACCAATCTACCTAATTTTACCAGTCCAACTATTTCAAGATCTCTTCCAACACAAACATGTCATCCGATGCAAACAACAGGATGAACAAAACCTCCTAGATGCATGAGGACAACATGCTACTCTCACTTGCGTCAAAGTATGCAAGATCATTCAATGAAACCAAACGCACGTAAACAAAGACTCAGTACCTAATCGTCTAAATTTTCATAAATTGTTAAGGCATTAATACACTTTAAACAAGTCAAATCTGCTACCGCTACAACAAAATCTCCTAAACCTAACACACATCTTATAATCTGATCAATAAGAGTGAAATACTATTGACCGCATCCAATGGAGCATTCCAAGAAAACAAAAAACAAGGGAATGAATCATGAAGCAACCGAGCTCAAAGGCAAGCATTTGCCTCAATTTGACATCACGATGAATTGAGGATTCACGACAAGGTAGTGGCCCAACATGCGTTACGTTTGTAGATAAAGCAACGTAACAATAAAGGAAAAAACTCCAATAAACATTGGTGTTACCAGTTTTTTTCATTGTTTTAAATACGAAATTTGATAAGCTAGAAGGTTTAGTGACTTTGGTTTAAAGTTTAAGGTATGCCTTACTCGTTAAGGGTCCAAATACAACATACGGCATGGGTGTCAATGACGTCAATCACAAGGCATTGAGCAATGATGATAAGATGAGATTTTGGATGTTATATAAATCTACTTCAGGGGTGTTATTTGTGAAAGCATGCTTAATATCTAATTTGGTTTCACCCCAAGGAATCTAAAAGACAAGGAAACGGACAATGACAAATACAAGGACAAACATGACGCGCAAGTGAAAGAGAAGAGACATCCAAAAAGCAGTACAAGGAAGAAATAACTATAGATGGGAGTGTATACAACACAAAAACATAAGAGCTAGCTTTACCTAGAAACAATGACAATGGGGAGTAGTACTTTAGTTCCGTAATTTTGTTCTAGTTTGTTTTCTCACAATTATGCCCAATCACCCCAAGTACACAAAGTTGATAATGTTTCTAAGATTAAAACACATGGTATGGGTCCTTTTAGGAAATGAGCCCAAAAATTCTTATTGATTCCTTGACATTAGTGGTTAACATCATGTTACAAAAATTATACACTTGACCACAAGAATTTCTTAAAACCTTATAATGAAATGGATTTCCTAACATTAATGAAAACAAAAGCATAACAATATTTCTTCCAAAAATATTTTATACATACCTTTTCACACGGTCATATCCACGGTTTGATTTTTATCTATTGAAATCAACATTTTCACTATGCTTATGATATTCAGTTAAGCCTCATTTTGGTCATTTACAATGTGCTCCTCAATTTTCTTTCTTAAAGCCATGAACATCAAGTGAAATGTAAAATTGCCAATATTTTGCTTCAATCGATGTACCGCATCTCACCCCTCTTTTGTAGCCCAAACGTATTCTCAGGGTGCATACGCCTATTTCTTGTTGGAGAGGATATCTATCAAAGTTCTGTATGAATGCACATAAGTATTTTTATGTTCATCCAAGATGTAATCCGAAAAACATTTCCCTAATAGTAAAAAAAATATCATCTTCTTTGTGTAAGAGCTATCATTTCAAGTACACTCTCCAATTACATTGATGATGTTCAAGAGGGGGGGGGGGGACTCGATGTGCCCCCTTTTCATGGTTGCAAGTGTATTTTCGCGGTGTATTGAAGAGTGTATGCGATATTGGTTATTTTGATTTGATGTTTTTTATAACATTGATTAATCATGGATGATACACAGATGATTTTTTTTGTACCGACTACACATATCAATGAAACCAATTAAGACACATTTGAGGTTTGGATGAAGGGAAGGGCTTAACGTTCACCACTGGCCCCACAAGCGTATGTATTAGGGGTGCATTGGAGAGCATATTGGTGCTTTGATATTTGTACATAAAAACTGATTATAAAAAGAAAGAAATAAGGGGAGAGAGAAAGAGAGAGAGAGAGAGAGAGAGAGAGAGAGAGAGAGAGAGGGAGAGAGAGAGAGAGAGAGAGAGAGAGAGAGAGAGAGAGAGAGAGAGAGAGAGAGAGAGAGAGAGAGAGAGAGA
>SZWC01001128.1:275623-293123 GCA_023375785.1 Penium margaritaceum
ATTTTTATTTTAATATATATTATTAGATCTTTATTGGTCTTTAAATCTTAGTTGGATTATATTGGTGATTTTTTGTAGTAAATCCTATTTTTATGTGATACGTACGTATTTAGAATCCGAATTTTTATGAAATTTTTTTAAAAATTTAATCGTAGTTCAAATTTGAATTTTCATTATTTTGTTTGTTTTGGTCATTACCTTTCTTCATTTGATTATTCTATGGAGGGCGAGTACTTACATTTAGATTTCAATAAATTATCATAGTAATTAGCATGCTTTTCATTCCATTAAAATTATTACTATAGTTTAATTTTCCTTATCATTGTGGTCGTACTTCATTTCTTGGAGCGTGCTACAAGGTTAATATTTCGCCCTTCATGTCCATGTTTGGAACTATCAGTATTAGGAGAGGCTTTAGGAGTTCACCGAGTGGTTACGGGGCTTCTTTTGTCAATATCGCTCTCTCGCGAGATTCTTTTTCCGTCGGCCGTCTTCATGGTCAAATTTGAAAGGAGGAGCCGGCGCGCGCTTGAATATGGCTAAAACAGTAAGGGAGGCTGCGGAGCGCGGTCGATTATGGCCAAATCTGATAGCGAGTGACGTTTTATGGCCAATATAGATGAAGAAACTTAGCCGCGGCCAGTTTTCGAAGGATCCTCAAAAACATGGCCAAACGAAAACAATGACCAATGGAGGAGGCAGATTGTTGCTTCGCCATAGCGAGAGGGCTGTCCGCCACCGACGTCACGATCGCAACCATCCACAAGCACTGGTGGGTGAGTTGACTCGATGGTCGGGGAAACTCGCTTTCCAACCCACCATTTGTTAGCCGTAGCCTTGATCTCTCAATACTGCCGGGTAAGATAGCGAGCGATTGGGGGATCGAGTGGCTGCCAGCGTCTATACACTCGACTGCACTGCGTAGTCTGCGGAGAGGCTTTCCGTGGCCAAGTGGATATGTACCACATGGCCAGCTCCATTTTCCTTCAACTAGCATAAATACGACCCGATTCATCGGGCGGTGAGATTTGGACATGCAACCCGCCAAAGAATCGAGCAGATTTTTTTCCCGACTCGGAAGTATCAGCCTTCACACGCTTGCCTTCTCGTCGTCTGGTTGGCTCCACCCGCAGCTTGCGCTCCCACCCCTCCACATGAGCCTGGTGGTGATTTTGACACGACGTAGAGCGAAGCTGCGTGTTGCCTTTCGCCTAACTGGAAAAATGATCAAGATCTTGTCGCAAACGGACTCTGAACCACGACAACAGAGGAGGCAACGACAGCAAAGCCAGAGACCTGCCATTTGCGAACCTGGTGCGAGGCCTACGAGCCAAAGATTGCTACGACTGAATACCGTGGAGGAGGGAACTGACGGAAAAGCCAGCTCTCGAATTCCATGAGGCGGCTGAGCTCGAACCATTACTTGCGCTAAAAAAAGAGCATTACTAACACCTCCAAACCATTATAGAATCGTGGAACCATCGAATCGTCCGATTGCTGACCATCTTCCCAAGATTCGAACAAAACAGTAATCTTCGAAGTTTTGTGAGTCAAATGAGATGGACCCTTCCAAGGGGTAATGTAAAAAGCAACGGACTGAAACTTGGTCCAACGAGCTTCTAACTCGGCCCTGACTCTGCTTGCGCGGTTTTGGATACTTTGGATACTTTTGGCGGAGGAACGTCTTCCGAGGTGCTTCCACAAAAGAAAGCGGGAACGTCAGGAAAATTAGCTTCCTGTAGGTTGGCGGTCTCGAAACTTCCATCATCCGTGTCTCCGGCAGCCATGCCGGAGTGAATCGCCTAGCAGCAGCACCCATCCCAAGCAGCCTCTGTGCATTTGACCCGATTGCTTTGCAGCGAAGCAACGTGTAGCCCTTCGCAGACTGGACTTCTGGTCAGGCTCTCGTCCATTTGAACTGGTTCTAGCCAATGCTTGTCACCAATGCTCGTTTCAAGAAACCTCTTGAGCTACATAGGAGCATTTTACAGTCGACCCAGGTGAGAACTAGCACAGCGCCACAAGGTAATGTTCCATTAGGGTTACATAAAGACTTCTTTCAGTCGCTTTCATTCACCAGACTAGCCTGGAAAACAAATGCTAGTCCACGGGATCGAAGCGACACATTGACTCAGCTAATTGGACGAACGGAACTTCCAAAAACAACGTAATCCTGTACTCCTACAACATTTCTCATGCCGTGTTCCAACGCGATGTGTTTTGTTTCTTGTCTCTACGGCCAATGACTTGGTAGGTACGTGCCGAGCAAAACTGACCGATGTCTGGCTCGGTGAAGACAAAATGTATCGCAGGTGTTTCCGGTTTGGCATTGTTGTGGAGGCGTTGCCGCGTACCCTCTAAACAACAAATTTTCAAAGTTAATCCGTGTATTCATTGGCTACATGCAGGTTGTATCAATCCATTTTGTAAGTATCTGTTTTCAAAAAAATTTAATAAACTTACTGTAGATAACGAGGATAAACACTTCCTTGCAACAGACAATGGAATATCGATGACCTGTAATGTTAGACTTTTAAAATGTCGCCGAGAAGAACAAGCCGTGTCAGCAACGAACCAACCTTTACGTTGCCGTCCGGACGTGATGTAACTTGCCAAAGCGTATCTTTGCCAGCCGATTGCAACGGACCTGCTCAAACCATTCGCGCATGCATACATTTTTTAATCATAGGGCTCGATACATTTCTTTTGCCTGCTTGAGGAGGTTCAATGCCGCTCTGCCAAAAAAACACTTGGGGAACACGACATCAATGTCGTCAATCAACCCTCTTCTCAAGACCGACTTCATGATATGATATCATGACGTAGCCCCAAAATTGCTAGAGGATCCTCAGCTAATCCTCTAATTTCATGACCTACAACACAAAAAATTCATTATCAAACATCTTTGTGCTATTGAAGTCCAGTCCACCATTTTGAACTGGAAGATTTTTAAAAACGAAAAACACGAAGGTAAAAATTGATTGTTAATGGTTTATTATGCCTTTACCCCATCAAATAAATCACACATAACATAAAAATTCACGGGATCAGTGATAAATGTTAAAATACAATTGCAAAGCTATCAAAGACATAAGAACATTCCAAATCGAGACAACAAAGATGAAGGAAATTGGAAAATTTCTTGAAACCATACAACATACTAATTTCAACCACACAAAAGGTAAACATGCGATCAGAAACAGATTGGTACATATAGATTTTAAGCATATTTGTACATCACATAAATGACCCATCTTCTCCTTTTAGCCACAACATCTTAACACATTACAAATTGAAGCTTTATGAAGGCTAAAATAACAATAAATACATTGACTAACGCTTTGTGGGTAGTCAAGTAACTTTGTTTAACATGATACTACACATTTCCACATAAAAAGTGTCAAAGAATAACTCAAACAAAATGATTTGCTCCCTCATAATATGTGCTTCTATTCTTAACACATAATGGTATAAAAGGCTATTTCACATACCCTAATACTCTTGCATTTCAATATTAATTGTTTGTATAGTTTATTCAATGTGCCAAACCTATTTTTTCAATACATTCTACATACCATATAGATAACTGAACTCAAATTTTATGAAAAAGGCTAAGGCATTTCAAACATCAATGGTGTTTTTCTCCATATAAAACATTGAAATCAAGGTACCATTTGATATACACGCGACCATCAAGGACTAACAAAACAATTCAAAAATGAAAAATCTCGTCTCATTCATAGATTTTATATTTTGTCATTTCCCATTCCTTGAATCCAAGAGACGTAGGATAGGTAAAAACAAGGGGTATTTGCTAGAACACAGTTTTAAGAGAATTTGAAAGAACATGAAGGCAAGCTAAATGAAATGGACTCAGTTTGTTAGGCAGCAAAGAGGAACCCTTTCTTTGTAGCCTCAAATGGAACATCACTTAAGAGAGCTAGGTAGTTGCATAACTACTTGGATCATTGCATAACAATCTCGTAAATTACATAACCACCTGAGTAGGTAAAGTAGCACCCAAAAAGGTTGAGAGGTTTATAGTAACCAGAAATAAATAAATTATAACTAAGAAGCTAAGATTACCACCAAAGAAGGGGAAACGTAATGGAAGATGTTGAATAAATAGTCTTTAGACGAAAGAAAAAGGGTCACATCCTTGCCTTGAAAATAGATGGTCGACCTAAATGATATAGAGGAAAGGAATGGAGCCTCCAACATACAAATTATACAACATTCATATTTGAAGCCCTGCAATCATTGAAAAAGGAACCTTGATATTGTTTTTGTACAATTAGAAAGTGGAAATAATATACATTTAAAATACTAGTGACATTTGACTCATGAATCAAAATAGTTAATGATCTTGAAAATGTATCATGACGAAGAATGAAAACATGGTAAAACATACTTACAAAACCAACTTAAACATTAATAAGATGAGTGTAGCATATGTGAACCTTTACACATGACTAATAGGTGCAACACATGTGATTGCTAACAGAGGATGGATTAAGGGATGCATAATCTAAGCTTGCCAAACTTTCCATTTCAATTCTATTTCGAAAGGAATAAGTGCCAAATCCCTCAGTCCACAAAGATAGTGCACCACAATGTGAAAGGATTGTTGCACGTAGTGACCTCTTCAAATGGCCAAAATGGGTTTCAAGCCTCCATGTGGTTGGGCCGAAAATATGAGTTTCAGCAATTCCTCCCCATTATTCATCAAAATCAATCAATGGTAATGTAAACTCAAGATCACAAGTGATTAACATTCTTCCGCTTTCCTCATCATTCTCTTTGATGTAAATCACATCAACTCGCCAAAATTTCCATTTCTCGCAGTACGATCTCACTTAGGTTCCTTTCTATTTGCAATGTTCCCAAAGTATCCCCTACATCCCTTGAAAAACTCCAGATTCTCAACATGCGTGCTTTTAGATATTATGGGCTCATAATATTGGGGTTTGTGAAGCCTGTAGTGATAAAGTCATAACGTGTTTTGATACAGCTAGGGGGTCTTACCACTATCCGGGATCTCTATGTCCAACAAACAAACCTTGTACTCCATTTTGCATAAGTGGAAGAATGGAATCAAACTTGTAATTATAAAGACTATCAAGTACACGTATGGTACAGGGAAACAATAGAGGAACACAACTAAGTTTGATGCTCTGACACAACGTGCCCTATCCTAGGGTGCAACACCTTGCTAGGCCGTCAAGGCTATCATTGCAAGGGTTTCGAATGGTCATCATACTTACAGGGTCATGAGAGGACTTCTTACCCTCCTAGCCAAGCTGTCACAGTGCTGCCAAGCTTACTAGGTCAATAAAAGGGAACTCTTGCAAGAAACAGCTTCTCGATCCCCCTACGAGGTTGACGGAGCATAGGTAAATACACTGATTTGAAAATGGGAGACTCTCAAATAGTCTGACTGTCTAGAAAGAATCTACTTTATAAAGCAAAGTTGAGGTTAGACACAAACTCAGGGCTCTCATGCGTTGACACAACTCCTCCCTCATGGATGGGCAACTTAAAGTAAGATAGCTCGAGCTAGGCAGCTTAAGTCTTGCACGTAGTATGAACAGCACAACAAGGTAGCCAAGCCTTAACGTAGTCACGAACGTCCTCTTGCCAAGGCTGGCACACTTCTGCTAGGCTTACTAGAGTCTTGAGATGAGAGCGACTGCACACTCTTGGTGTACACGCGTTGTCTGGTAGACATGGAAAACTAGTCATTGAAGTTGATGTTTGGGTTGCTTGCTGAGTTACTGCTAAGTTACTAGACGGACTGAGTTAAGCCCCCTTTTAGAATAGGATCGTGGCAAGTTGACCCACTTCTCTTTGCCCTAAAGAAGCTTCTTGTTGTAAGGTTGTAGCTTCCTCCTAAAGGAATCTTCTCGGTCAAAGCCAGAAAGATTCCTTTTCAAGGAAACTTCTTGAATGCTCGCAACATGGTCGTGGTCCTAGCCGTTAGGTCGTGCATGTTGTTTCTCAAGCAGGCCAATCCCCACTCTTGGTTTTGCATGTGACTACTGAGTCGAGAATATAATAGCAGATGTTGCTACTAGGTCGTGCATGTGGTAGTTGATGCAATGCTAAGTTGTACACGAACTTACTGATGGAAAGTGGTCCTTGTTGAAATGATCTGCATGCATATGGTGATGCAGACGGTCCCAACAGTGTAGTGAGATGTAGCCCCAACCTGACTAGTTTGCATCATGTTCCCATCAGTGATTGCTTGCACTACGCAACTGTTGACGAGAGCAGTTGGTTAACTTGCCAAGATTTAGGCAAGCTGATCAGCAGACATGCACAACCATCTTGTGCATGTAGCACACAAATTTGGTCTCCTTTCCCCCTTTGACTTGAATGCTTGAAGTTCATTTGACTTGCATAGTAGAAAATTCTTGGTCAACCCGCCCGTGCGTATTTAAGAATAAAAAACCCACCACTTTGGGACAATCCTTCGATTCTGATCCGCCTGTGCCATGTCAATGTTATCGCTCAATGTAATGATCGCTCACTCCAACACTCCCCCTTGATAGTTGCGATTTTGAATGTAGAGAGTGTCACATATTGTCAGTGAAGAGATAAGTGATTGGTGGAGGTTTTAGTTGCTTAAAAAAAAGGTCTGCTCTAACAAGAGACTTCCAGGTTGTTCTTTGGTGTTCTTCACCAAAAAATGTTCTTTAAAAAACAATGGGGCTCAAATTAGTCAAATATCGCCTTGGAAAAGCTCATTTTGAGCTTTCTTGGGTTGATTCGGGGCCATTTTTTGGTCAAAGAAAGTTGCGTGGAGCACAAAAATCAAATTTGGTGTGCTAGGGTTTGCCACCCAGTTACCACTAAGATTGCTTCATGCAAAAGCAACCTCCCACAGCCCAAACCATTGTGTCTCTCATGCACGGGCTTGGCTCAACAATGTATGGCTCTAACAACTTTCACTGACGTGGTGCTTGCGAGGCGAGATCGCTCCTTAGGATCGCCTGCTTGGAAGGCTAACATGCTACAGCTACCCTAGCCAGCAAGTATAACAGCCAGTTATTAGTCTTATTTTTTTTATGTTAAAGCGTTTTGCTGCCCTGTGGCTCCAGCCATTTCCTTCAACGACTCTTCTCTCCTACTTCCGCAACTTACTAGTCGCTCTCATGTGCTTCAAACTGATATCGCCATGGCTGGGGTAGGCATTGTGCGCCATGTCGCTTCTTGGCCAGTTTGCGAACTTGAAGCTTCATTGTTGCACTCTTTTGCAGCTTGTCCACCATTTCTTGGTGCTTGTCCTCGTCATGGCTAGATTTGAGCTGTAAGTGTTTTTGGTGGGTCGACCCTCGTTGGGTTGCCCGATTAAGGACCTCATCGCATTTGACCATTGCCTCGCTTGCTATTTTTTCTTTTGTTTTTCTCTCGTAGCCCATTGGCCGGGTGAAGCTGAGCTTGTCGCTCGCTTCTTTAGACGCTCCACGACCACGGCCATTGTTTGGGCCAAGACGGCTTGCGTGAGGCACTCCGCAACTCCTTTTTTCTCAACTGATCCTCTGGAGGATTGGCATCGTGCGACGCCTCGATCGTAGATCGCCGGAATGCCACCCTTCCACCGAGGGCTACGTGCAGGCCTCACGTCCAAATAAAGATGTGCCGCAACTTGGCTCACTCTGGCAACATGCTCCTTGTAATGGCAAGGTGAGCATCGTACAACGTGGACGTCGCTCCTCCCCCTCACTCATCACTCCTCCCCCTTCATCCCTTGTTTTGTTGATGCCAACAAGCGTTTTCCTTTAAGATGAGCAATTTGCACAACATCTCACACCTCCACCCATTCAGCTCAACAGCCACTTTTGAATTCCAATATGCCCTTTTTTTTGTCGCTACTCCAAGCTTGAATTTTCCACGTCGTAGCTTGATGAAAAAAAGTGTTGAGTTCCATTGGCAATGAGAGCTACTTTTACAAAAATGAGAGCAGTTGCTTACTACTGCGTGTTGTGGCTTCTTCAGCACGCATTCCTCAAAAAGGAGGTTCCACGATGGCGAGAAGTAAACTTGCCCTCCAAGGGAGAAAACCCAAACTGGGTTCTGGCTACATTCAAAACAAAACCTAAATTCTCGTAGGTTTGTTTTACCTAACAAGGCTACCCGCAGCAAGCCAAGGATGTCAGCCTTATTTTTCAATTGCTCCTTTTACTTCTAGTTGTTGCTTCCATCTTTCTGAAAGCACCTCACACAAGGTTGGCTAACAGTTCTGATTGGCATTAAAAACGGGCTCAGCCATGTAGTTTGCGGTCACGGCGAGATGATCCAAAGTCGTAACCAGATTTGGTAGTCCTCGCCTTCACTCAGACAGCCACTACAACCATTGCACTCTTGCTTTGGCTCCTCCTTATAGATCAGTTGTTATTGAGGACACCTTTTGCGATGTATGACTTGCGACAGTGAGAAACAAACTTGCCCCTCCACCAACGTTTGCCTTCGGGTAGAAATTTGAGGAAGAGGTCCTCGACATCTCCCATGGTCCTACATCTGTGTCAAGAATTTTGACTGGCTGTATAATCTACTGTTGAGCAGTTGTGAGCATATTGCAGATTTCACAATTCTTAAAGCATGCCGTCTTTGTCAAGACGAGCTAACTACTTCCACCTTATGTTTTGGCATGATTTATCCATTCATGCATGCCACTAGGTCTCATTTTGTCCACGTGCTGCCACGACAAGATTTCATGAGAGAGTAGAAGTGCTCTATTTGTGTACATTTCATTCCAAGCTGCTTTTAGGCTTGACTAACACCTTTTCTTTCCCTCACCCTCACTCCAGAATCTTCTTTGCCATTTCTTTGACAAAGTAATCAATTGCTTACACTTTCACGGCAACTACAACTATGGTCGATGTCGACGTGCTCCTCTACACACGTGCTCATGAGTTTTAACATACTCACCTACCTAAAGGAGGGTAGAGGTCTTTTTGGATGCAAAATTCATCCTTGCTAATGTTGTTGTGATCAAGTTGAAAAATACAAAGATCGATGTGCTTCAAGTGAGGGGATAGCTGCCATTGCAGATTTGTTCTGTAGATTTTTTGTTGCCTTTGGATCTACACCTGCTTGTTGACGCTTGGTAGCACCATGATGATATGCAGAATCATAGTGTTAAACATGTTGAATTTGGTTGCTCCTATGCGTCATGAAAGTTGCTCCACTTGTGCTTCAGTTACACTTGTCGGTGCCAACACTTCAACCAAATGGTGCATTGGGATACCATCCCAATGCACTTAGACACTCCCCTTTATTTTCTTAGACACTCCCCTTTATTTTCTTTTTCTTGTTTTTAGTCTTCTACAACTAGCTTCGCATCATGGAACGGGTATTGTGATTGTGATGAGCACATATATGACTACTGACAAGTGTCTCTGCCTTAATACGCTCGTCACTACGGCATTGATGGTGGTGGGCAGCCCCGGAGCAATAACCATTTTTCTTCCTCTTGTAACGATATTGTGTCAATTCATTTGCAGCGAGTAAGCTCATTTTGTAAGCTCTCACATGCTCGTGGCTCCATTCACAAGCACTTGCTACATCACTGATGCTTTAACAAGTTGTATGCTAGCTTTTGCTTGGCTGCCTGGTGCATGAGCTCTGTATGATGTTGTTTCATTACCTTTGTAAAAGTTGATGAAGAGTCAACTTGTTACGCACTTTGAGGCTCATGCAAATCTATGTCTATAGCTGAACACACGTCCACCTCAGCTACTCTACTACATCATCAGCATTTAACTATTGGGATGTCTTGTGTTGGATCGAGCATAACATCTTCGTCTAGGATACGAAGCCACTGTCCGCTTTGTTGGTCAGATTATGGACATTTGGCAAGTTGTCCAACATTATGACCATTGGTGTTGACACTTTTCTCTTAAGTAGGCGCTATTTTTGCAACTTTTGCTCGCCACTATGACGTTACTCATGTCAGCCTCACTCCTTGGTCACCAATTCAACCCCCATGATCTGCTACAAGGCGGTTGCTTGCCTTAGCTCTTCTTAAATGTGGGTTGTTGCCATTACCTTCCCTGCTCATGACTTTTACAGCAGTGCATTGACTGATGCCAACCCTCGTGACATCATCACATGGGTGTTTGCAAAATACCCTTACTTGTAATCAGCTGCTCCTTGTGGCACCAAAACATCTGGTGGTGTTGCATGCTTTGACTTTTGCAATTTTGAAGTTGTGGATGCTTCAATGAACACGACAAGCGTCTTTAGGCTTCCTCCATGAGTTGATGGAGGTGAGTTTTTTTAGTGAGAACTGGCACGCTTTAGCATGTCTAAAGGAGAACTGAATTGTGGCGGTTGAGCACATGGCTTATGTGACATTGATAAAGCCATATTCAATCGCAAGGCCTCATTTTGTTAATGGATTTCCATCATTGACCTTAACGTTCAGCTACCTAAGCAGCTATTAGCTCATGATTATGCTACTCCCGTTAGCAAAGGAGCTATTTCTTGCCAATTTGCTGCCATTGCTCTATATTTTCATGCTTTAAAGCTTGCTCCCAAATTGTATCATGCTGACCTATATGAAGTAGTAATGGTACAAGTGCCAAGAATGGCACCATCGTTGTAGCATGCTATGGTTTAACCACGCAAAGCGATATCATGCCTGACCTTACAAACAATAGCATTTGCATCTACACTCGCATGAGCGCTTGTGGAACAACTTTGCCACATTTGGCTACATCACTATTGTAGTTGTTGGCGATGATAGTTGTGCCACATCTTCTACAAAATGTGCGACAATCACTACTAAACCTATGAATGGTGAGCTTTAAATATTGTGCACTCCTCTCTAGCTGGTAGGACACTTGATGCCTATCAATCAAGTATTGCCGCAAGGCTTTGTTTTCACACACATTGTCTTGGCGTGCCCTTGTGCAAAACGCCTCTCCTCTTAAGCGCTTTCCCTCCTGAGCAATTACTTGCTTTATCCTTGGACCACATCTTTAGTCCATGTACAAGCTTGGCAAAAGATGTTATTCAGTTGTTTAGGGTCCATGTGTGTGCTCTCAACATTTAGGTCGCCAATCGCTTCCTCAATGACTCTATGTGTGCAAGGATGCTAAGTCACGCGCTCACCCTGCCACTAGTGAGAGGTGACCGACACCATCCTTTAAAGCTTGAGCTGTAAGTGCTACATCTTGCTGGCAGCACAAGTCTACCACTCTTACTAGCATAATAAGCATGGCGAGACGTCCTTATGCTCTGATACCATGTTGGGGTTTTTAGAGCCTGTAGTGAAAAATTCACTACGTGCTCTGATGCAACAAGAGGGTTTTGCTCCTTCCCAGGATAACTGTGCCCAGAAAACAAACGCTGCAGTCCAATGTGAGGATGTGGAAGACAGGAATCAAACTTGTAATTGAAAATACAATCAAGTACAAGTATGGTGTAGGGAAAAAACATCGAAACACAACTCAGTTGAATGCTTTGACACAACGTGCCACACTAAAGGGCGCAAAACCAGGCTAGGCAATCAAGGTTGTCGTTGCAAGGGTCCTAGCATGGTCACTATGCTTTCAAATGAAATGACGTTCAGGTTCTCAGCACAACCTCCTCCCCATGCTGGCAGGCAATGCCAAACAACTAGGTCTTCAGAGGACTTCTGGCCCACTTAGCCAAGTTGGAAGAGTGCTACGAGGCTTACTAAGCCGATAGAGGGGAAGTCACTACTTCTTGACCTCCAAAACCAGGCTCACAAAGCACTGCCAAACACACTAGGTTGATTGTGGGAGACTCTAATATAATCCGACTGCATGGACAAAATAAGCTCGATAAAGCAAAGCTAAGGTTAGACACTAAATGTATGCTCTCACGCCTAGACATAACTCCTGGCTCATAGATGGGCAACGTCAAGTAAGAGAGCTCAAGCCAGGCAGCTTGAGTCTTACACATAGTATGGCCACCACAATGAGTTACTTAGGCTTTAAGGTCATCAGAGGCTTCCTCCTGCCCAGTCTCGCACACTACTACGATGCTTACTGGGGTCTTGACATGAGAGCGAGTGTAGAGTCTTGGTCTAAAGGTGATATCTAGCAGCGATGAACAATTTATCGTTGAAGTTGATGTTGGAGTTGCTTGTTGAGTTACTGTTGAGATACGAGATTAATTGAATTCAATCGGCTTTCATATTTTGATTCTTGTATGTTGATCAACTACTCTATGCCCAAAGGAAACTTCCCACTATAAGGTCGTAACTTCCTCCTTAATGAATGATCACTGTCCAAGTTACACAGCTTCCTTCTTAAGGAAGCTTGCAAAATTGTCACTTGGGCGTGGTCCCAGCCACTTAGTCTTGCATGTTGTTCCTGAAACAAGGCGGTCCCCACTCTTTGCTCCCCATGGAAGTGGTGAGTTGTGCATGTAGTAGTTGATGGTGTTGCTGAGTCATACATGTGGTTGTTGATGAAATGCTAAGTCGTGCATGCACCACGTGATGTAGAGTGGTCCCCTCTCTAGAGATCTACTTGCAAATGATGATGTAAGAGGTCCCAATAGTCCCGTCAAGTGTAGCTCCACCGTGACTGGTCTCGGTCTAGTACCCACCAGTCCTTCCTTACACTACGCAACTACTAACTAAGCTGGGCTAGCAGGCATGCGTAACCTTGTTGTAAATGCAATTCACAAATCAAGGCTCTTTTTCCCCAATAGATCTAGATGCCATAATTTAATGTGGCTTGTGTACTAGAAAAATCCTAATCAACCCGCATCCAAGTATTCACGGATAAAAACATTGTAATTTCGAGCATAGACCTCCGATTGTCCATTTGACTAACCATGTCAAAGTTGTCGCTCACTACATTTATCGCTAACTCTGACACATGAGAGAACACATCCATGTATTCTAAAGAAACTTTTTTTGAAAGGACAATTTTTTGGGGATGTTTACCATTCTATGTTCAATCAAACATTTTTCTTATGTAAATAAACACACAAAGTCTTCGAAGACATGTCAAGTGGGGAGAAACAACAAAATCATACTTCACCCCCTCCCTTTGATCTACAATGGTAATGAACAAGACACTTGCATTATTCCCACAAAATGAATCAAATATTTTGTCAAAGTAATAATGAATTGTTAACAAATTTTAGAATGTTTTTTTATCTTCTTTGTTTTCCCATAAATTACTAAAAGCATCCATCAAATGCAATGGCATTTGTTGGAAGGAGTAGTTGAACGTGGGATGTAGTAATCTGCATCATTCTTCCTTGGAATCTTTAGATTTGTAATTCTACATAGAAGCTAAGTGGAGTGTAATTCTGAGTGCTTCAAAATAAACAAGTTTATTTTGAGAAAGATAATTAAAAACTGTGAAATTACTATATCATTTAAGATCTTTTGGATAACTTAAGAAACATGGTCATGTGAAGAGACGTCATTGCTATTGTTTGTCTGCATGAGAAGGGTGTCATTGTGATCACTAATATGAAACGTTTCTTCTAATTTTGTGAAAAAATCTCATTTTGTTTTGGAATGTAACATTGAGCACCCACAAACTTCCAATGATACATTTTGTGTTCAACAATATACTCATAACATGATCTTAACATATGGGTAATCAAACAAGTATCATTACATCTTCATGGAAGGAGGTCAGCAAATCGTATACAATGTTAGTCAACAATGTTAATTATCTTATCTCATGAAAACATCAAGTGAATATGGGTAGACATGGGACGTATGACATGACCCTTGCCCTTACCACCGAATGCTCTACATGTATGTATAGTGTGTATTGGTCAAACAATTAGCATTCATGATGGTGAGTTTTAAAGATGTATTTTTTGGAATGGTTGAAGTATATGAACTGTAAATGTGCAGACCATTCGCTTTGACACCAAGGCAAAGACAAAGATGCGTCTAAGGCACATGCATATTAAGACACATTGAAAGCATAAATTGTGCAATATATCTTTACTGGAGCCATTGCCTACACTCCTTAGAATCTCCATGATTAATTGTTTTAAGTGGTAAGTATATACCATTGACTGCCTTTTATTTTTACTTGATGGATTTGTCCATTGTGACCAGAAATACATTTGAAGTTTCCCTAGTAAATGTTACCGTTGAAGCATCCGTTATTCCTAATCTGTTCTAAAATGATTTAACCTATAACATGGTTATTTTTCTGTTTTCTTTGGTAAAGGAAAACTTTTATTTCATCACCTATCATAGATCAATGTACCATCATGATGTTATGGGGGCTAGCTCTTGCCATTTTTTAGTCTACCATTCCTTTCTATAACATGTATTATTTGTTATTGTATGGGGAACCTTTTTTTATCATGTTTTCACACTCGTGGTTATTTCTTTACATCTCACAAAAATTTTAAAAAAATAGTGTATTCCTTACTTCTAATGCAAAACGAGCACATGAGTGAAATTTGTTTTGTCATGGTAATTATTTTTAAGCAATGTTGACTATGTTTTGAATCTTTAGTAATTGCATAAGGAACACACCCATACTTTCTCAAAATGTTTGTACATCGAATTGATAACTTATGAAATTTTCATGTACATACCTGCCATGATGCACAATGTACTATGCACCTGATAATGCAAGTTTGCTTTATCATACCTTAAAACCATTGTTTTGGTCATATCTTACAAAATGTCTGTCAAAATAGAGTGATCATTGGAATTTTGAGTTCAAGAAACCACACCAAAACGCCTTTTCATTACAAATACATAAGAGTAAAACCACGGTACATTTTCGAAAGGCAAAGCCTTACACAAGATGTTGATAGTCTAAAATATGCTCACCACATATAGGCAAACTTGTGCATGATTAAATGGTCAAATAAGTTTTTTTATTTAATTTGACACGGATTATCGCAAAGATAGTGTCCTTGATGTGACCATTAAGACTCTATGTTAGCATGTCCATGGTTTGCTTGTCAAGTTAATTGAACACAAAAAAGGAAACAGTCAATCTCTGTTCTTTGTTTTGAAGATGGTCCAAGCAGAAAATAAATCCAAATACGGATTCCTTCCAGGATTTACATCTTTCGTGGCTGTAAATCAATCCAAGGAGGATTTTTCAAAAAAATTCATCAAAGTAAACTTAATGATTACGAATTTGCTTAACTTCTTCTTGTTCACATATTGAATCCTCAAGTATGGACTTAAAATTCAAGATAAGTAAGTATGAACATTGTTTTAGTATTTGGTCCAAATACATAACCTTTTTCGTGGAAGTATTCAAGTTTTCCATTGACAGTGCAAAGTCTAACCCAAAACTTGTATCCAGCAAGAGATCGAACTATGGCATTTCTTCTTCTTATGCGATATTTAGATGGTCACCAGGTTCACGAGTCCTTTAACAATTCGCGTAGACATTCATTCCCTTAAATGTTTTTCCTTCATCACGTCTACCTCCAAACTTTCATTGAGCTTGGTTATATGTATTTAAGCCAATTGTTATGAAATCATTGTAATATTCAAAAACAATTGTATAGGTTGGCCTGTTACAGATGATACTAGTGCTTGAATATTGGTTTTTCTTCAACTTTTGAGAGCGTCAACTTTGACTTAAGATGCAGTTTGATACTACCAAATCCCCATATTTTCTGGTATATTTTATATTAAAACCATTAAAAAAATTCATAGTGCAAATAATTGTGGGTTTCTAGTTCCAATGTTCCCTTGGTTGGTCTTTTTGAGACCTAAAAACAAAGTAAATATTATGATTATTACAATTCACTCTTTTCATTCAATAACTCAAAGCGGCAAATTTGTTGTAGCAATTTATATAATTTCATCAAATACATTCTATATTGCTAACTAGTAATTTTTCCATGAAAACATATTCATGATAACCTCAACCTAAAATTTGTGAATCAACAAGAATATTGATAAAATACATTGAATATACACGTGAAGATTGGACTTTTGAGAAGTGTTTTAACATAATGTGTACAATGCATAACTAAAAACAATGTATAAATGAATTCACATGTGTGCAATGGTGCATATTGGAATACACTTTTTATGTTCAAGATATCAAGTGTATGAAATAGGTGTCATTTGTCATAACTCTTCATTGGAACAAGAATTGAGTCGTAACTGATTTGTTCAATATTTTATGAAAATCTAATAGTGTTGCTTGCAATTCTAAAGACAAAATCAAGAAAGCCACAATAAAACCATCATAAAATGGACTTATATACACTTTTGTGAGTAGTATTCATGAATGAAATGCTCTTGAACAGGACCAAAAAACTCATATTGCTACTTTTGTTACCTTAGTATTATTAACATTAACATTAACAATGGAGCAATTAGCCTTTAAGCCAATTGTTTTGTGGTCTCTTTTGAATGAGTGTGCCTATTGCCTCAAACACTCGCATCAAGGCAACACCAAGTATGATGGTATGTGGCAAAAGTGCTAGAACGTCCTTTAACCATAACATGTACACAAATCTATTGGGACGTGGAAGCCATCAGAACCATTTGGTAAAGCATTTTTTACAGTTATGGAAAGGTAAAAGATCCTTATGCTTGAACCATTTCTCATGAAGAGAAAAACTTTCGTATTGAATGATTAAGTTGATTCGAACTTCTCAAGCCAACAAATATTATTGATTGTAATGAACAAAGAAGGAAAATGTGGTTTACAAGCAAAAATGTGTACTACATTACTTGAGGTTCAATAATCCTACAAAAAGATTTCACAAACACGTGTTTTTGACAAGAATGACATTATTTTCTCATCAAAGTTTAAGGAAATACAATGATAAAACCTTTTCAAGGGAAAATCAGCGACCCATGCATATACTTTTACAAATGTGTGATTGAAGACTCATTACGCAAATAAAAAAAACATTAAAGCACCTTTTGACAAAATGTGCACCATACAAGAACACTGAGCAAAGCCATATCAGAAGTTTGTGTTGAAGAGGTTAAGATATTAAGATCAAGAAGTGAGTAGGACAACAAACTGAGTAGACATATAGTCTAGAGCCACCATCGAGGCTGGAGCGGTGCGTGCTCGCACCATCCCAACGGCTTGTAGCCGTTGACCTTAACGGTCTTAATCTTTGCGAAAAATACATACTAGGGGCAAGGTCATCAAATGACCTGCCCCATTAGTTTCTAACATTTTATGGGACAAAATTCACTACTCTAACATGATAGGTGAGTCTAACATTCAACCGGCATCACCAGTTTGCTGCTTTCAACTTAGTAGTTTAGCATCACAGCAGAAGCAACAGACAAGAAGCTTGGTGTGTAGCACAGATCTGGACGGGATGGTAGCAAATTGCCATCGTACACCTGTGTGCAGTAGTGAGAGGGGTGAAAAAGCTGAGACCATGTTCTGAAGACGAGTGGCCTTGCCGAGGGTGCGACACCACAGTCGACATGGCTGCCACGCAAGTAAAGGTAGAGCTGGGCGATGACAGCCATCGTGGAGAGCAAGCCCTACAAGAATTTGCAAAGGTAACAAAGACTGACAAGTAA
>SZWC01001128.1:295196-308560 GCA_023375785.1 Penium margaritaceum
AAGGGAGATAGAGGGGAGGATGGGATCAAGGGATGGAGGGAAGGGGGGGAACAAGGTAGTGTGGAGCAGATCAAGGGAAGGAGGGAAGGGGGGGAAGCAAGGGAGAGACAAAAGGAGAGGCACAAGAGTGAGGGAGCGAGGAGGCAAGGGAGTGCGGAGGAGGGAAAGGGAGTGAGGGGGCAAGCAGAAGAGAGAGATAGAGAGAGAGAGGGAAAGAGAGAGGGAGAGAGAGAGAGAGGGAGAGGTATTGATGGCGGGAGTGGGTGAGGCAAGGGGGAAGCTAGGGAGGGGAGGAGGTAAGGTGGAAGGGAGATAAAGGGGAGGATAGGAGGGGAAGGAGGGAGGGGAAGAGGAATCAAGGTAGAGGGAGGAGAGGGATGGGATGGAGGGAGGGAGGAGGCAAGGGATACAGGAGGAGAGGTAGGAGGGGAAGAGAGGGAGGTTGAGAGGGAGGGAAGAAAAAAGGGAGGGAGCGAGAGAGGATGAGGGAAGGCGGCGCGGGGAGACGTGAGCAAGGGAGAAGGGGAAAGGGGATGGTGGGACCAAGGGAGAGGGAGGAAGGTTGGATCAAGGGAGAAGGAGAGGGAGGACGGGATCAAGGGAGGGGGAGGTACGAGGACGGGAGCGGGGGAGGGGGAGGGGTGAGGACAGGAGCAAGGGAGGGTGAGGGGGAGGAAGGGAGCGAGTGGGGCAGGGTGGAGGACGAGAGCGAGGGAGGCGGAGGGGTGAGGACGAGAGCGAGGGAGGGGAAGGGGGGAGGACAGGAGCAAGGGAGGGTGAGGGGGAGGAAGGGAGCGAGTGGGGCAGGGTGGAGGACGAGAGCGAGGGAGGCGGAGGGGTGAGGACGAGAGCGAGGGAGGGGAAGGGGGGAGGACAGGAGCAAGGGAGGGTGAGGGGGAGGAAGGGAGCGAGTGGGGCAGGGTGGAGGACGAGAGCGAGGGAGGCGGAGGGGTGAGGACGAGAGCGAGGGAGGGGAAGGGGGGAGGACAGGAGCAAGGGAGGGTGAGGGGGAGGAAGGGAGCGAGTGGGGCAGGGTGGAGGACGAGAGCGAGGGAGGCGGAGGGGTGAGGACGAGAGCGAGGGAGGGGAAGGGGGGAGGACAGGAGCAAGGGAGGGTGAGGGGGAGGAAGGGAGCGAGTGGGGCAGGGTGGAGGACGAGAGCGAGGGAGGGGAAGGGGGGAGGACAGGAGCAAGGGAGGTGGAGGGGGGAGAATGGGAGTGAGGGAGGGGGAGGGGGGAGGAAGGGAGCGAGGGAGGGGGACAGAGGGAGGGACGGAGGGAGGGACGGAGGTAGGGATGGGGGGAGGGACAGAGGGTGGGGTGGAGGAAGGGATGGAGGGAGGGATGGAGGGAGGGATGGAGGGAGGGACGGAGGGAAGGACGGAGGGAGGGACGGAGGGAGGGACAGAGGGAGAGACACATAGAGGGACGAAGGGAGGGACAAAGGGAGGAACATGGTGAAGACAAATAGACGCACAGACTGATAGACGGACAGACGGATGGACGAACGAATGGAAGAACGGATGGACGTACGGGGGCAGGAAGGATGGAGGGGAGACGGAAGGAGGGGGATCGAGGGGGGAAAGGGGGGGACAAGAGAAGGGGAGTTTGGGGAGGGGAGAGGTGAGGGCGAAGGGGGGGGAAGGGAGAAAAGGGGTGAGGGCAGCTCACCTGAGCCGCCAGATTGCGCCAGAGGGGTGGCGAGGTGGGTCCTCGTGCGCCAACGGGAGCGTTGCGTGCCAACAAGGCTTCCACAAGGAAATGAAGATGGGGGGAATAGGGCTCACACGTCGACGGTGGCATTGACCTTAACGGTCCTAACCTTTACGAAATGTACATACTAGGGACAAGGTCATCAAATGACCTACCCCATCAGCTTCTACCACTTTATGGGACACATTCACTACTTTAACAGTTTGATGGGAGTCACAAGCTTGAATTACACCAGTTTTAGTTCAACGAGTCATGATTGAGACTAAAAACAAAGATTTAAGATACATTCTTTAATGAAAACTCAAATATATGTATAATCATCTCGTGAAATGTTTTATTCCCTTATCTCAGATATTTCAAGGAGAATGACGGCGAGAGGTGGGACATTTGGTGGTTCATCATCATACGTAGCAAGCAAGATGTTATTCTACATGTTGTCCTAATGACAAACCAAGGGAATAAGGGGGAGCTTCTAGACATGATCATAATAAATGAACAAAAGCTTTTATAAAAATTCAAGGTATGAAACCTTATGGAGAAAGGTTTCAAAAAATTGAGTGGCTTTCCAAGTCACAAAGAGATTTAATCCCATATACATAAATATGACTGATCATTGAGACCAATGTCACTACCCAAAAATCTATAATGGAAAACATCTCTTACTTGGAAAAAAATCAGGCCAAAGGGAAGGAAGTTTTGCATATGCCTCAAGATAAGGGATGATTATGTTTGCAACACTTGACTCATAAAAAATACAATAAAATCTAAAATGACTGAATAAGTAGGACATTATCGAATAACTTCCAATACTTGTAAGCTTATGCACATAACAAATCTTACTATTTCTTGCTGATGCATATTCACTTATCAATAGTCTCACATAGGTTTTTAACTTGGAGTGACGATAAAAGAGGGAGATGGTAAGTACTACATGAATAAAACATATAATATTCATTAAACTCAAACCTAAGAAGTAATGTATGTTTACGGAAATTTTGCAACCATGTTGGAGAAGATAAAAGATTTTTTCTTGATTGAATTTACAAAAATAACCTCAAGTAGATATTTTCATCGTTAACTGAAATTGAAAGAAATAAATGTATAAATGAGGGATATGTATTCAATGAGAAGCCAGAATACTATTTAGCTTAAATGAAAGGATGAGGTGTTTAATTTTAATACTTTTTGTACCATTCAGATCTGAGTTAAGCCTGATTTTGCATTTGCAAAATATGATATTTTGTGAACTATGCGAAGTTCCACTAACTTAAAACAAGAATATTTCCATTTTTAGGAGGTAAACGGTTTTGACCAATTTTTGGGAGAATGGATTCTCACTAAAGGTCTCCAACCTTGTGAGTTCCAGCAAAATCTATGGATTTCATAAACACAAAGAAGACCATATTTCTGATACAGAAGTAAAATATTACATTTATTCACATATTCTTCGAACAAAGATGAAACTTATAACACATGATCCTGTTTATCACATTTTTGGTCAAATATGTCAAGTTTAGTTTGCTCGCAAACAAAAAAGGACAAAAGTTCACATTTAAATGATAGTAATGGGAAAATAACAAGTTTACCATCCTATTCAAAAGTTTCCAAGTGCGTCTTAGAATAATGTTGAACTTAATTTCTACGCAAAATTATTTTTGGTGGAAGAATTGTAATGTATGTGAATAAAGTTGATGCAAAAATTCCATTTTTCTAATTTCAGTGTTTGGATGGTTTCAAAGAGTTCTTTCAAGATGCCAACCCTTATTTTAGCTATTTAAAATGTTTCAAACTATTTAAATCAAAATATTTCTTTATGTAGCATTTCATTGATGTGTTTGCGTCTCTTTCTGATAACACGAAAAGAATGCTACAAGAGATAAATTGACCATGAAAACAAGAACATCATTATTTAGGATTATGTGAACTTCATGTTGGGGTAAGTTTCGAGTGAAAATTTGTAAAACTAAATCACGGTCACTCACCTAATGGATGAAGATTTTAGAGCTTTTATTCATTGGGACAATTTGGATAGCAAAAAAACCATGTTGAGAATTGTTTATAAATTACCAAAAGCCTAATCGTTTGCAAACTTTGATAAGGGTAGTTGGAAACTTGTTCAGCACGTGCAAATGCTACATAAAATGCATGGTGGGTGATGTGTTGCTTACCCTTCATTATCGTGATTTGAAATACCTTAACACAAAAAGTATCTATTGAAAAATTAAATAGATGAAGTTCCTTGAATCTACCACCACATTTGATGGTGAAAAAAAAACTTAAAATGAATCATCATTAAATACAAGAAATCAATCAATAATAGAAATAGCCTTATTGGTAAAAGCTATTACATTGTGAGATACAATAGAAATGGCAAATGAAGAGGAGCTCTAAGGATATCATAAGACCAGGATTTTATGACACTAATAATGAGTAAGGGTGAAATAATTCTTCACTGTCATTGATCCGCGTACCTTCAAGTTGCAACACCTATATCTTTATGATGTGAAAAGTATCAAGAAAAATGGCCACTTTTGAACAAGGCATAAATGTTGCAAAAAATGAATACTCTGTCAAAGGAGGAAGATATCAAGGCATAAAAAAACTTCACTAACGATGTCTTCAAAATGTGCAAACATCCTTAGTTTATGAAACAAACTCGTCTTATATCTTGTTAACCTCATGAGGAACCTCTATGATGTGTGTGATTCATTTTACTTTCACTTTATAAATATTCAACCTTAACGAAGTGGTTGTCAAACACTTTTGGGGGGTTTTTGAATTCATTCTAGTGAAGATAACTAGCATTGTTGCCAGAATGTGAATGCTTTTCCTTAAGATCATTGCGAGCCATCATGACGCTCTCTGGTGGAAAACAACTGACAAGGATGCAATTATATTGTTTGTCTTACTCATTTAACATCTTACATTGAAAATTCGTTAACAGTAAGGATCTCTCATCGGTCGTTTGGCATTTCTTCTCCGCAAACCCATGACATGCTTGAACATTTATTTTGAAGGATGAACAAGGTCCTTGGCAGTAAGTAGACACTCTCCATTCAAATGAGTGTGCTTGTATGCAAGCAAAGAGCAGTTAAAGTACAACAAGAATGTATATCCGATTCTTCTTAACTATTCATACAGTTTTCTTTAAATGACTTAACGAGGAGTCTACCATAGTCCTTTTCCTCAATCTTTGACACAAAAGCACGGAAGGCAGATGCCACATGAATTTATAAGACCACACCTATAGTCATAACCATGCATTTGGATCATGGTCACATTCGCTCATCGCTATCATGACATACATGTATCACCACATATTTTAATCTTTAAGGATAATATCCAACGTCACTATTTTCACTATGATTTAACCCTTCCGCATATGATAGATCTTGATAAACTCAACTCGTATTTGATAAGATTTGATAATGTGGCATTTTCTTGATGAAAACAAGTAAATGAATAGCAAGAAATTCATGGCTCTAATTTTAATTTCCAGTCCCCTAAGTGACAAGGCAACCTACAAGGAAAACAAGTATCACTTAGAAAATCGTGATATGAATAACAAAAACTAGACAATGTGCTATAATCACTGTATTTTATATTGAAAAAAAGGTCATTTGAATGATTAACTATAAGTAGATAATTATCTTGAACCTTGCATTTTAGGTATAATATGCATCCATTATGTTGAATGAATAATACTAGACTCTATCATGAATACAAATGATGTTATATACATATCTTGAACATGAGAAAAAATGAATCAAACGAGGCCTCTCTTGCTCTTTTCAAAAGAAATTCTGAGAAAACTTTTCATAACCAAAACAAAAATCTCATCATGTTCAAACTCAAAGTAATGAAATGGGAACAGATTTCATCATTACACTGAACATGTAATATTTCCAGAAGAGATCAACATCAATGCAATTCAAGAGCTGACATTGAAAATCCACCCATTTGCTGGAAATATAATACGTATTCAATATCAAAAAATGTCTGACAATATGCCTACATGATTACATTTGCATGAGGCTTTCATGAACTTTCATAGGCTCTCTAATGTGCA
The DNA here is from genome assembly GCA_023375785.1 of Penium margaritaceum. Taxonomy (NCBI): domain Eukaryota; kingdom Viridiplantae; phylum Streptophyta; class Zygnematophyceae; order Desmidiales; family Peniaceae; genus Penium; species Penium margaritaceum. The sequence goes on from SZWC01001128.1 coordinate 300,979, forward strand.
GCTTGTTATCATTTTTCAAATCTTCACAACTGAAGGCCTACCACATATCCAGCCATAGAAATAAAATAAATTCAACCTCCATGATCATTCCACACATAGAATTTGTTCCTGAGGTAGCAAAGTGATTTCATGTCATGGAGATATAGCATACTTGAATCCATCCAATATGAATCCTTCTTTACATGAGGTCCTTATCAATCCTTGAGTGAATATTGGTCGCAAAAAATCCCACCTTCCCATGAAGTAATACCTTCCATAAGAAACAAAAATATCATGGATCATTTTTATTCTTGGATTTTGTGAGCTTTCAGTAGTAAAGTCACCGCGTGCTCTGATGCAGCAAGAGGGTCCCCCGCTGCCGTAGGATCGTTTATGCCCAGCAATCATGCCTTGATCATTCTGTTCAGAAAACAGCTCAACTAGGAATTCTGGATTTAAATCTTGTTAAAGGTACAAGTATAATACAAGGAACAACAGACATGCAAACAGCTGAGTAGTGTGCTCTGACATAACTCCTGGCCTTAAACTGGGGCGCAACGCCTTGTTAGGCCATTAAGGCCATCAGAGCAAGGATCTCGGCATAGCCACCGTGGCAACAGTGAACGGCCTTGAGGTTGTCAGGGCGTCCTCCTCCGAGGCTAGCAGGCCTTGCATGGCTTATAGGGGTCTTGGAGGGATTGACCTCCTTCCAGACTGGCAGAGCTTGTGAAACTTACAAGGATCCTACAAGGATCACAAGCATTGTCCTCCACCCAGGCTGGCACACAAGTGCCACTCTTACAAGGGTCTTAAGATGAACTCCAACAGCAACGTTGTTGAAGGTGCTCTGGTGCTAAGGCATGGAGCCTTGCACGTGGTTTTAGAGTGATGATACTGGCAATGTTGGGATACTGAGAAGTGGCATGACCATTGCCTTTTATGCTTCAGGTCCTGGAAAGTTGACCACCTGAATAAGAAGCTTCTTCCAGGTTGTTTAAGTCTGCTACCACCTCTGCGTTACTCTAAAGAAGCTTCCATCCAATGGAAGCATCCTTCATGTTGAGAGGTTCGATAACTATGCTAGAGTCAAGCTTTAATGTGGTGAAGACGGCACTGCATTCAGAGCACTGTATAGAAAGTTACGGATTTTTGGTGGATTTTTGGATCCATGTCTACAAAGATTTCTATCCTGTACAGTCCAGATAAATTCAGGCAACTAGCATTGAAGCGGTCTAAAGGGCCTGATGTGTAATATAGTGCGTTGGCATGCAAAAGGTGGACGCGCATGCCTCTAGTTTTGCTCTAACAAAGAGGAGAGCTACTTATTGCGCAGCATTACACAGCTACCGGGAGTCATAGAGCTGACCGGACAGGAATCATGCACCTTAAGCATGAGGCCTACACTACATCATTAGCCACATGCATGAAGCTTGGTCCCTTCTACTTGCATGGGAGAATCCGGTACAAGATTCAAGAGGCTCTCGATCAATGGATCTGATACAACACCATGGGACAATCAACAATTGCCAGAGAAAAGCTTGTAGAGCAAAAAACCTCCTTGGGAAGCTGCACCTCAACCATTCATGAAGCTTCCTCAACGAGGAAGCTTCTCCCTAAACCCAAAGGGATGGCAGCTACAACTCTGACCTATAGGAAGCTTTGCTTGGAAGGAAGCTTCCCCAAGAGGCAGCGGTGAACCTAAACCACCTGATGGAAGCTTCTCCTTCAGGTGGTCAACTTGCCAGGTACACAGGTATAAAAGGGGAAGCTCCTCTGAGTTGAGATCCATCTTAGCATCTTAGTTTTCTGCAAGCACTCAGCTCTGCTCGAGCCTCTGACTTTGGAGCCCAGACCAAGACTCTACTAAAGATCCCTCCAAGGCCCTTTAAGCCTAGCAAGGCTAACCAGCTTTGGCTGCCTTGGAGGCCATTCAACCTGGAGACTGCGCGAAGACCCTTGCCACGATGCCCAGGAGGGCTTAGCAAGGCGTTGCCCCTTTCTGGGCCAGGAGCTATGCTAGCCTATCTTGCATTTGATTTTTTTTGTACCATACTTGTACCATATATCAATCAAGATTTAAGTCCAAATTCCCAACCCTTGCCCTGCTATTGTACGTACTGCACTGCTGATCACCCAAAGATCCTACCAACAAGGGTCCTAGCCCTTGCTGCCTGTCTCCCAAAATTAGCACTTTAATCCAGCGCACTTACTGATACTTGTGGTGCTCCAAGGAGAAGCTTTCTCCTTTAGGAAGCTTCATCAAGTCTTCAGGTGAAACTTCACCTGAAGGTAGCTTGTTCATCAGGCCTTCTTATGTTGACTGTTGATCTCGCCATGCTGCCTCATGAGGCCCGTTGATCAGGATCGACGTGAAGCTCGCACCAGAATGACACATGAAGATCCAAGGGCTTAGGCTTCATGCATGATTGAGGTGATGCTGGTCAGGCCTCTCTTTACGGTGCATGTTGCTTGTCGAGTCATCAGAAGCCCCTCTTGACCTGAGTGCCTGTGCAGCACTATGCAGGTTTGTGTTCCTAGAAAGCATGCACTCTGCATGTGCATTCTTGTCCACAAAGCTCCTTTCACACCCCTTAAGGCTGCTCTCCAGAGAAAATTTGGAACTTCTCCGTTAAGATTCTCAGCCGAACGGCACTCGGTAGATTCACAAAAATAATTGGTAAAATCCTCTTAGAGCCTCCGATTGGAGTGTTGTCAACGCCATGCTGAAGCAGTAAATTAGCATAGTTATCGCTCACTGCAACATTTTTTTGCATCGCATGTCTTGTGTGATCCTCAAGTCATCAATAAAGTAGTGTTTTGAAGATTTTCCTATATAGTGAACGGAATTCAGTGACTTGGATTTATGAGCAATAATGCTTGTTGAATTTTAAACTTCTTTCTTTCAAGCCACTTGGTTCATGTTCACGTTGAAATAAGCCAAAAAATAGAAAACAAAAACACATGATGCCTTTGGTCCGTCCTTAGAATCTCAATGTTAGAATCTTTGATGGTTGTAATGTATTAAGAGACTTTACACGGGCGACCAAGAAAGGATTCTTCTAGCTTGCTCCAAGGTTTTGAACGCTTTCCTTAAGACTTTGCACATTATCACGAAATAAATTTATTTAGTAGCTTTTTTCTGCTCATGTTTTTCAACTTCTACATGTAGTCATTTAGATGAGAGCACATATTTTGGATATCTCATGCTCCACATACAGTCCCAATAGACTACACACAAACAAAGAAGAATTTGGAAAATTTGAGTTTGTGCTGATCTTGGAAAAGAAATGAATGAAAACGAATTACTTTCATGTGCCCGAGTTCTTAAAGGAAAATGGGGTTTTTTAAATGAAAGATGATTAGAGTACACTGAATTTATGTTTTCATGGAAATGCTTTATTGTACTCGTCTAAGGATAATTAGAATTTTAAATCTATCACAATTTGGGAAAACATTCACTTTTAATTCATATTACTTTAATGTTACCCATTTTTAAGAGAACTAAAAGAAGTAAAGATTCCGTTTTCCACATAGGAGTTGGATGGGATGTTTTGAAACTATTGTTTTGTGGAATGTTTGGGAGTATTTGCGAACTATAAAGGAACACATTCTACTTTGCCACAAGGAGTGAGTGGAATGTGATGATACTATGAGATTTATTGGGTGTATGAAAGTATAACAATTCTGAGGTAGTATTTTCAAGGGGGTTGGAATGATTGCAAAGTTCCTGTCTTGATAAAGTTTTTCATTACATTCTTTTGATGGAAAAAAGCTTTCATGATTTGCATATGTTACATTTGTTTTTTATTAAAGGTAGCTTACATGGTATCAAAAGGCCCACGAGGGCCATCTGGACACACATTGACAGTGTCGTTGTTGGTGCATGTGAGCTTCCAAGGGGTCAAAAGAAACATATGCTTTTGATTTTGATTATATGATGTGATCCATTTTGCGATAGATTGGTGATTCCTTCTTTAGTTTTGGAGAGGAGGGATTTTGATGGAATCAAGGTAGGGTTAATGGGGGCCTTTTTGCATTGAATTTCAAGTGCACTTGTCAAATGTGTGATTTTGTCTTATATGGAAAGCTTGACCCTTGCGCTTGCTTTCCACATAAAAGTATAGTGATCAAAAACTGCGTTCGTCATTTCATCCAATACATAAAACTGGACCCCCACCCCTATACAGGAGTCAGGTATATGGGGCTAGTGTAAAGGGAACTCTGTTGATTCCCCACACAAAATTACACTAATCAGACACTTAGTGCGTGATTTCATCCTCTATATAAAGTGGACCTCCTCTCCTATGGGGGGTTCTAGTGCGTGGAGCTAGTGTATTAGGGCAGTCTACTCATTCCTTACTTAAGAATACCCTAATCATGCATTGAGTGCATGATTTTTTCCTCTATGGAATGTTGGACCTCCTCCCCTATGGGGGGGTCCAGTGCATGGGGCTAGTGTATGAGCGTTGTGCTCTTGTTTTCCACACAAAAATACACTAATCACACACTCAGTGCGTGTTTCTTTCATGTAAGAAAAATTGGATCCCCTCCTATATGGGGGAGTCTAGTGCGTGGGGCTAGTGTATGAGGGTAGTACACTCCCAACACAAAACTACATTGATCACACACGAAGTGTGTGATTTTTTCCTACATGGAAAACTGGACCTTCTGCCCTCTTTGGTGGTCCGGTGCGTGGGACTAGTGTATGAGGGCAGTGCACGCGTTCTTCACACAAATACACATTGATCACAAAATTTGTGCGTGATTTATCCCTATATGGAAAACTAGACCTCCTCCCCTATGGGGGGATGCAATACGTGTGCTAGTGTATGAGGGATGTGTGCTTGTTATGCGCACAAAAATACATAAATCACGCACTCCATTCATGATTTTATCCTCTATGGAAAACTAGGTATCCTCCCCTATGGGGTGGTCCAGTGCGTGTGGCTAGTGTATAAGGGAAGTGTGCTTGTTCTTGGTTTAAAAGATTACCGATCACACACTCTGGGTGTGATCGGTAAGCACACGACCACCCCCCTATGAGGGGGGTGGTTGTGTGCTTGGGGCTAGTGAATGAGTGAAGTGCACTCGTTCCCCCCCACAAAGGTTAACTAATCATGCACGTTGTTTGTGATTTTATCCTACTTGGAAAACTAGATACATGCCCCTATTGCGGGGGCTAGTGCGTGGGGTTAGTGTTTGAGGGTAATTCGCCTGTTCCCCACACAAAAAACACTAATCGTGCAATCGATGCGTGATTTTGTCCTTTATGGAAAACGGGCCTCCTCCCCTATGGGGGGATAAGTGTGTGGGTATAGTGTTTGAGGGAAGTGTGCTCATTTCCCATACAAAAGTATATTAATCACGCACTTAGTGGTCTATTTTGTCCTTTGTGAAAATTTGGATTCGCGCCCTTAAGGAGGGGGGAGGTCCAGTTCGTAGGGCTAGTGTATGTGTGTTGTGTGCTCGTTCCCCACACAAAATACATTGATTACGTATTGAGTGCGTCATTTTGTCATATATGGAAAACTGGACCTCCCCCTTATGGGGAAGTCCTGTGCGTGGAGTTATTGTACGAGGGCAGTGCGCTTGTTCCCCATACAAAAATACACTTATAATATATTCAGTGTGTGATTTTGTCCTTTATAGAAAACTAGACACCTAGCCCTCTGGTGGTGTCATGTACATGGGGCTAGTTTATGTCCATACTCGATTTGTACATACACAATTTGAGTTTAGTAGAATTTTAGTTCCCTTGCCTAGTGCAAGTGCACTACTAGAGCACACTCAAAACCCAGTGCGTGATTGGCCCACCATCAACCGTACATGATGGAATCAACGAGAAATCACAAAGAGGTTCAAGGTTTTGTTTTTTGAAATTGATCAAAGTGCTTCACAATTTTTTGGACAATGGTGAAACACCTAAAACGTGCAACGAGCTTGTTAGAGGTCGCTACTCAGTGGGTACCATATTTCGTCGTTAGAAACAAAGATGTGCGTGTTGAATCTTTGTCGTCCGTTTTGTGTGAGACTCCTGCAATCCCATCGATGAATATGCTGACCCGTAGAATTTGTTTTTGACCATGTTTTAAAATGAAAATTTTAACTGCATGCATTCAAGTTGATTTTTTCCTACCACATGTAATACGTTACCAAGTCGTTGGGATCAGAACCATACCGGCAGAAAGAGGCATAAAATCAACTGAAAGAGGCGGGGATGCCCTCATCTTAGGAGTGATTGTTTCTTATGGTTTCTAGAGAAATCGCCAAGAATTCTCATTGGCTCACTAAAATTCTTGCCGTTGCGCCTCCTGCTAGCCAAGAGAAGAAATGAAAGCGTCGGTTCACCCCTGAAAAGCGAAAGGGGAAGTCGCTCTTGGATGACAGCAAAATTACCATGAGGATATTTTTCCCATGTGTAACCTTGATTTGAACGAGCCATAATGGATTGCTGTGAGTTTTCACGTTGTTTGTAATGCTTGACATAGATGCACCCCGGATATGGTGCATGTGAAACTTGAGGGCCAGTAGCTTCTGGCGGGTTTGATCTTCGTAGGTTAACGCCCTAAATCAGTCTGAAGCTGGTATTTGTTATTTTTTCTGGTATTCCCCCATTGGTTTGATGGCTTGGCGTTTGAATCGCGACTTGCGTCAGCACTTCCGGTGTGTTGAAAATTTGGAGATATTGAGATTGTTGTTTGACAAGTAGATGCTCTATCGCATGCATTGAATCACAACTTGAAACAGAGCTATACGATGCTTTTCTTGTGTTTCCGCTTCAATGAAGGCGCGTTTATTTTCGGCTCAAATGCCGCGCTTTTGGATTCGCAGTTCGCGTTTTGTTGGTCGAAATACACGTCTGAAAAGTTTTCCCCAGATTCGAGTATTGGCCATCCTTTCTCGTTTACGAAGGGCATTGCGCAGCTTCGCCGCACGACAATCACGTCAAAATCACCAAGAGGCGCCTATGGAGGGGTGGGAGCGCAACGATCGGTTAGAGCCGGTTAGTTGCGTGCACTGTCGAGGCTGGGAAACGGCGAATATGCGTGTGGTTTTGCCCACCCACTTCTTGATTCACCCACCCACTTCGTGCATGGCTTTCGGTGGGTGCCCGCAAGGTGGGTGGCGGACATGTGTTCCACGGGGTGGGCACATTGAAAAGCTAGTTTAACTTGAAATTTTAATCATCAGGGCGCGTTCGACCTCCCATAGCCGACATTTCTTTGTCGCACATCGAAACCGTCAATGTTGAGCATGGCATAACATTCTGCGCACTATCCGTGACCAATGCATTGTGATTGAGATCGGCAATCTACGGCGAAGACTTCGCGTCACCAATCCTTATTGTACAATGTCATTGAACGGAAGCACCAAACTTCATCCTTTCACTTCTTTCCTCTCGATTATGGAGGTCGCAGTAAGGAGGGCCTTGCGTTTAAAGCATAGAAATGGAGTGAACGTTTCGACCTACGGCAGCGAGCTAGGGTTTCGGCGCTCACGTCCAGATCCAAGCGGAGAAGGGCATAGGAAGGCTCGATTGGGTGTCGGGCCATGCTTGAAGAGGAAAAGCCGCGACGTCCACTTAGGCGACCGGACGTTTTCC
>SZWC01001129.1:28768-56268 GCA_023375785.1 Penium margaritaceum
AAACCCCCTGCTTGAACTGGGGGGGTTGGGTTTTTTTTTTTTACTTGTCTAGGTGCCTGCAGGGCCCTGCAGTAGCGGGGCCTGGCAGGTCCCCTTTCTTCTATCACAGCGTGCGCCGCATGTCGCAACCCCCCTCCCCCCCCAAATATCATACAAACCCCCTAGTTACACTGGGGGGTTTGGGTTGTATTTTTAATTGCCCGGGCACCTGCCGGGCCCCGCGGTAGCAGGGCCACGTAGATGCCCTTTATTCTATCACAGCGTGTGCCGCATTCTACAAACCCCCCCCAAACCCTCGACAAACCGCCTAGTCAAAATGGGGGGTTTGGCAGGGTCATCGCGAGCTCGCACGGAGGTTTCGCCGTGAAACCCCTCCTACGAGCTCGCGATGAAGGGCGAAGTTCGACTTCGCCTCAAAGTTGAAACCCATGTCAAATCTGTTTAATACATGAAACATATGTCAGCCGTGTCTGTTTTTGCTCGCAAAATAAAAAACATGGGCACCGCTTTCATTTCGTTTTTCACTATGGACACCGGCGTCTTTCTGTTTTTTACTATGGATACCGTTGATCTATCGAGCGAAACGATGGATATGTTACAACATCATCCTAACAACAAGTACCCTACTGCCACATGAGTTTTTGCTTCTAAATGTTTTTTTTCCTTCTACACGGGTTCCCTTTTCTATTTCTTTTCGGGTTTGCGCATTAATTGAAAGAAATAGTAATAAGCGTGTACCTTATTTTTTTTATGTAGTGAGATTCTTTACCTGGGGATCACGTTTTCTGTGCAGTTTTCTGAGGGCAATGTTGCAACGTCGCTGGTGCACGCCCGGCGTTTCTGGCAAACAACCAGCCCCACACGAAAATCGTGTGCTCGGTCACTACGCCCCGGCAAAAGCCAACGGTCATGGGCAACACGTTTCGTCTCTGTGAGGCGTGTTGCTGAGTCGCATCACAAATCAATGTGAGCGGCCTCCGCGTACAAGTGGCAGGTCACTATCGATTCCTCATTGTCGCAACCAATCCTGCCAGCATGTCTTGTCTCACTCATTTCTTCGACAAAGTGTCTCGCAAGAAGAATGTGGAGAACGTCTCCCGTGCTCGTGCAGCTCCCAAGCCCGCCATTGGCGAGGACCCGGACATCCACGAAGACACCTCTCGTTCTTCCACCGTCCGTCACTCCTTCGTCCTCTATAGTTCTTGTCTCTAAGAGCACAGAGAGCGTGTCCACAGGGTAGTCCTGTCAGAAACTGGGGTGCAGTTCCAATGGGCCTGATGGGTCTTCAGTGCTCACGGCTTGTTTTTTGCGGGTGGTTCTGATTCTAAGTGTGAGCTTTCTGGTTGCCTCACGCTATGTTTCTGGCAGTGGAAGACAAATGTGAGACAGTCACTTTTGCGAAGGGAAGAAAACAATTCTGCATTAGTTTATGAACATGGACATGATCTGAACATTTCTAGGGCTAGTCATGAGCTTTCTAAGGCACCAAACCGTGCGCGATTCGGATCACCGTAGCTCCCCCTACGTCAGCCAAAGCGCAGCACCCCAAACCAGCCGCTCAGTTGGCGGTGCGCACCACGTCACCCGCCGAGGCGCCCTCACACATCAAGGACCCATCAAAACGACATTCCGGAGACGCAGATGTCCCTACGTATAGCGGCGGTGCCCCTCGCACCTTTGGGGTCTGTTTCGATGAGTTAATCATCGTGTTTGGTGATTTGGGGATTGATGTGGTTCGAAACCTGTTCGCGGACCTGCAGTCTGAATTTTGACTAAGTCCCCGAGTAACAAAGTGTATTACTGAGTTTCGGACTCCGAGCCAGGTTTTTGGCTGTCCCTCAGCAACAAAACTACATTACTGAAATCCGGCGGATCATCCACCGGACGCCTCGGCAGTGCTTCCGGAGAAACATCCCCATATGGCATTTTGTTACTCGTTCCGGTCAACTATTGGCCGGAAGTCGAACCGCGGCTGGCTCCTAGAGCCGTCGCACACACCCAAACCTTGGAAGTCCATATCTCCCTCGTTACAAGTCCGATTCCGGTGAAACAACTTCCACTGGATTCAGCAACTGAACTCTGAGGGGCAATCCTCCATTTTAGGATCTGAGCAATCCTCAAGTCACCAGATCCAACGACGAGGAATTTCCTCTCTTTGGCGGCTCGTCGGCGCCTCCCGTTGACGCGATTGTGCATGCAGAGGGGCAATCTTCAACAAGTCCATCCACGAGACCCTCCCGCGCAAACGCCAACGTGTAGTGCTCTCGGACGACTCCGACGACGACGGGGACGATGACACTGCGGCACCTGCTCCGCCCGAGATGGGTGACGTCGTTGATGACAACGGTAGCGGTCACGCCGTGGACGAAGATGTCCATGTAGCCCTTGTGGACGACATTGACGTAGCCTTCCTGACTTTCGTCTCAGCAGACAAGCTCGCAACATGTGAGGCAGCTGAGAAGCAGGTTGTGGCGGCCCTCCTGGTTGAGCTGGAAGCAGATGGGTCCGAGGACTACGTTAATGAGGAGGAAGCCACGGAGCTGGTTTCTGTCCAGCCCCAGCCGCATGCAATTTGAAGAAGCGCGGGTCCTACGTTGACTGGTTTGGGCTCGGCCATGTGCCGATCATCCATGCCGCAATGATGCGGCACGACGGTAGCATCAACAAGGCCATTGCCTTCTTACGTCGCACCTACCGTACCCCGAGCATGCCCTCCATCTACGAACACCTCTCCTACTCAACCATCAAAGGATGGTACAAACCATTAGGGAAGGTGCTGAAGCCGCGCTATGTACCTGCGCTCGTCGCAGGCGGCGACCAAGCAAAGGACATCAACGAGTTGAAGACGCCGTGCGTCTAGGGATGTCGAGGAAGGAAGGGGTTCTTTGCTGATCACCCTGTCCTCAAAGGCGAAGTGCTACGCTTGCTTGAGGCTATGAGGGATAGGGGAGTTCCGCTGTGCAGTGCCACCATAAAAGAGAAGGTCCATGCCATCATGAAGGAGCGAGGAGTCAAGGAGGTGTGCGGCAGGCCATGCACGGATCTTTTTAGCTGCAGCTGGTGTCGTAAGTTCGTCGCCGACGAGCTGAAGTGGGCATGGCGATGCGGCACTACAGCTTTGCAAAAGCTGCCAGACGACTTGGAGCAGCGCGTGCGGGCCATGCATCAGCGTGCTACATTCTCCGTGGGCCTGCACAAGATCCCCCCCTACCTCGTGGTGAACGCCGACCACACCGGCATCCACCTCGTTCCCGCGCCACGCTACACCTACGCACCCAAGGGCAGCGATGACATCAAATTCTGCGGCAAGAAAGACAAGCGCCAAGTGACGTGCCTCGTTGCATGTGTCATGGACAGCAAAATTTTGCCATTCCAAGTCATCTAGACCGGGAATGTTGTCGTGGTGTATCCAACAGGGGAGAACAGTGATGTGGCACAGAAAACCTGGCAGTGGCACTTAACACATACGGCTAACCACTGGGCCACTGTGGAAACGACAAAACAGTGGTTTTGCATGGTGTTGGAGCCGTAATTCATCCGCAAGTGCGCGCAGTATGAGCTAGACAACACCAGCAACATCTTCCTACTCGTGCTTGATGCATAGGGGCCCCAAGCGTCGGACACGTCTCACGCTTGGGTTCACGAACAATTTCCGTGGGTGTAGTTGTTGTACATCCCCACAGGATGCACATCCAAGCTTCAGCCATGTGACATTGGGCTGCAAAAATCATTCAAAGGAGAGGTGTCCAAGGGGTATACATCGTGGGTGGGGAAGCAGCTTAAGGATTCATTGCATGCCAACCTCGGCATGCGTCACATCAAAGACGCTGCAGTAGGATGGATGCTGAAGGGATGGGAGCATCTTTGCAAGAACCCACAGATCATGCAGAATTCATGGCACGAAGGAGGGTCAGAGAGGTCCTTTCACGTGGAATTCTAGCGTGTTGCATCAAAGGGCGTTCTCACGTACATGACCTTGTCGCAGGTGTACAAGGAGGAGGATGATGTAGTTGTCTAGTTTCATTGTAAGATGCTCTATTGATAAAAAAGACTTTCACTCATTGACTTTCTCTCTCTGACTCTCTTTCGTGACTTGCATCCGGGCCCACAAATTGGTTCGGGACCCACCCCCCTTCCACCGATCTCTTCCCTTCTAGCTATGACCGTGAACAGACACACACGCGATGACTCTTTGTAACAAATTCATGTAACAGCAGGATATGTCCCTAATTTTATGCTCAGACAAGGTGTTGTTATGCATACATCAATCACTCTCATAGTGGCAGTAGGGTATGCTCTTGGGTGGAACTGAGCATGACTCAGCTTGTGCCAATCTTGCACCCGGCTGAGATGCCAGTAATGCGAGGCCTGCAACGTGTGCGCCTTGAGCTTCATGTCAGTTTAGTCACCTGTAGTGACGATGTGTATGCATGGATGGAGTCAAAAGGTTACTTGTGTGTCTCACAGGCACAACCAACACTCCCCCATGACCCACAGACGAGCAACCCACGAACCACACGGAGAATCACAATACAAGCAACAGACAAAGAGTAGTCACATCAACCAAGGGCATCGCGTGCACGCAACAGGCCAACTGCATGAACCAAAGCCTTGAACATTGCACTGCTAAGAGCTTTGGTGAGAAAGTCTACACGCTGCTAATGAGTATCGACCTAGACGATCTGGACTTCTCCTGTAGCAATGCGCTCGCGAACAAAGTGATGCTCAGTGCTGATGTGCTTTGTGCACAAATGATGCATGTAATCATGCTCGACAACTGCCTTGGTGCTTTGGTTGCCGCTACGCAGTGTGATGCAGCGGATGGACACACAAAGCTTTTGTAGCAAGCAAGACATCCAAACACTCTCACATGCGCCAAGCGCGACCTACTCAGCCTCACTAGAGTTGCGCGCAACGCAACCCTGTTTTCCACTCTTCCATGAGATAGCAGTCCCACCCACAAGAAAGATGTAGCCAGTTCAGCTGCGTGCGATTGACTCATGAGCCCAGTCATTGTCTGTGTACCTGTGAACAACCACAGAAGGCTGTGATCTACAACGCAATTCTACATGTGCAATGGACACTACATGCAAACGACACACACCACAACCTCAAAGTGCCTCTGACAAGGCTACTGGGCAAGCAAGTTGACCGAGAAGGCCACGTCCGCCCAAGTGGTGGTGGCGATGTACATCAGAGAACCAATCACATTGAGGTAATCGTTGATATTGACAGGCTCTCTCAGTTGAGTCGTGTCAAGTGACTTCAGTAGGCGCTGACCCACAGGAGTCATCGGTGTGGACATAGTGGGGGTGTCAGTCAGTAGGGAGGAGAAGCCCTTCCCCAGGCTGTGGATGTAAGCAGCCTAGTGTACCTGTAGCTTTCAATACTGGCGGTCACGCTCAAGTTCCATGCCAAGGAACACTCGAGCTGGACCCAGGTCCTTCATGTTGTAAATGGAATGCAGCAGAGACCTCACTGAATGCACGGCAGCGGGGCTGGATGATGCAATGGGGAGATCATCTACGTAGACCAGATTGGCTACAAGGGGCTGTGAGGGTGCACTCAAGAAGAGAGCTCGGTCTACCGTGCTACGACGTAGCCACCTTTCTTGAGGGTGGATGAGATCTCAAGGTTCCAACAACGGGGAGACTGCTTGAGCCTGCAGAGCCTTGCGCAGCCGCCAGACCTTGCTCGTGCCATCTCTAAAGCCTAGAGGCTACACAATATTGATCTCCTTGTCCAGACGTCCGTACAAGAAAGGATTGTTGACGTCCATCTACTCCAATTCCTAGTCATTCTGGGTGACCAGACTCGAGAGAGCTCGGGTCATGGTGTACCGTCCAACTGGAGCAAACGTCTCATCAAAGTTGATGCCTAGAATTTGGGAGAATCCCTTGAGGGTAAGCCGGGCCTTGTACCTATCAATCGTGCCATCAGGCCTTAGCTTACGCCAAAGGACCCAGCAGGCCAAAACAACCTTGCGACCTGCTGGGAGATCGACAAGTTGAAAGACCTCCTGTTTACTGAGGGAGGTGAGCTCTTCCTGCATGGCCTTCTCCCAGAGATCAGCGTCAGCTGCCTCTCTCGCTTGACGGAAAGTGGTAGCCTTTGCTGGGAGAGAGAGAGAAGCCCACTTGCCACAAAGTAGGCAGCAACGTATCCAGCAATAGATGCCTCAAGGGCACTCTGGAACTCATGAGCGATGAGTTCATAGCCCTCCACTACATTAGGATGAACAACACTGTCAGCCAGTCCTAGTGAATCCAGGCTAGTGGGTAGAGAAGAGGATCTGGCTGCAGTGGAGGATGCACTAGAACGAGTGCGATGCAATAAGGGTTGAGTGGATTGCAAAGAAGAGTGCTGAGGAAGAGCACGAAGTCTCCCTCCACGGGTGTATGGCTCTGGTGCAGTTGGAGGTGCATCAGAGATAGGAGGGGATTCTGTCTCACCAACAGACGTAGAGGACTGCAGAGTACGCGTCGGAGGGGAGTTAGTAACAACACATGGGGGAGAACATGCAACATTGGCAATAGATAGTGGCAGAACACTGAGAGGCACTGACGCGGACTCCAAGGGCATAGAAGGAGAAGGCACCGAGAAAGGGCTAGACGGACTGCTGTGGAGCGTGTCAGTACTGGGGGGCGTGTCAGACGGTGAAGAAGGAGAGAGTCAAGAGGAAAAGGGGACCATACTAGCAGGAGGTGGTGAGGTCCCTGCGAGACCAAAGGCTGAGACAGACCCATCCCTCCCAAGCCGACGGAGCGAGGTAAAGGGAGAGGGTAGAGCGATACGGCACAGGTCGTGAGGAAAGACGTCTTCAAAGCAGAGGGCGTCACGAGACTTAATAACACGGGCACGATCAGGGTTCGTGAAGCGCTATGCCTTGGACATGGCAAAGACACCGAGGAAGGTACACAGGCGTGCACGTAGACTGGGTTTGCCATCACGAAGTTCCTCGAGGAGCTAAACATCAGTGACACAGATCTAGACACGAGCAAGACCAAGGTCAGCATGACGTCCAACCCAACGCTCAAAGGGGATGACATGAAGAGGGAGGGGACCATGGGTAACGTGGTTCTAGACCCACGTCAAGTGAGACATGGCCTCAAAAGAGAAAAGAGGAGGGAGGTCAGAAGCACTGAGGAGGGTACGGACACCCTCAGCAAGAGTTCTCTTCCAACGTTCAAAGACGCTGTTTTGCTGGGGTGTATAAGGGACCGTAGCTTCATTGCACATCCTGCGAGACGTGAGGAAACTAGTAGTGGGGCCCATGAATTCACCCCCACGGATACTACGAGAGACATGGAGAAGACAACGACAGGCAACTTCAGCCTGAGGGAGCCAGGACTCAAGAGTGGAGCAGACATCACTCATTTACACAAGAGCAACGACTTAGGACATGAGGGACAAGTCATCGGTGAGACAAAGGACGTAACAACCAACCCCTCCAAGACCTTCATGAAGAAGAGGCCCCATGACATAAGCGTGTAGTAGGTCGAAGGGATAGGATGTGCGAGAATCAGAGGTGGAAAAAGGGCATCGGTGCATTTTCCCCTGATCACAGTCAAGGCAGTCAGGAGGACAAGGGACAGGGAACGTGGCAGCATCAAGTCCATCCGAAGCACACAAAGCACGCTTTCAATGGCAGCATTGTGAATGTGGCACAAGCGGCGGTGCAACAGCTAGGCATGCGTAGGGGAAAGAGAGTGGGCAACGTGCACATGGGTAGCGGTGGCTGGAAGAGGAGAAAAGGTGGGAACATGGAACAGGAAATCACAGCATGTACCCTGCAACAAAATGCGGCCAGAGGTGCAATAAGAGACAGAGGCAATGCCGCGGATAGAGGAGAAGTCTACGCCCTGGTCGTCGAGTGTCGTGACAGAGAGAAGAATCAGCTCAAGTGATGGAACATACAGGATACCCAGCAAGAACAGTTCCCCTCTTGGGCCAACAAAGCGCACAACCCCAATCCCTGAAAAGGAAGCAACTGGCCAGAGCTAGTGCGAACAAAGCGAACGGATCCAACAGGGCCAGGAGAGACAAAGGACGGACGTGACGAGGTTATGTGGTGGGTGGCTCCAGATTCAAGGATCCAGAAGCCACCCGATGCACGAATAGTCAAGGGATCACGACTTATGGCGGCAACGGCAGCTTGCAGGGAGAAACACTGGCCACACACGGCAAGACAGTGAGGCAAGAGAACAGACCACCACTCTTCAATCCACGAGACATTTGTAGGAAAACACCCCAAAATCTGACCGGACGAGGGACCACACAACTCCTTATCAATGACACACGCAAGTGACTCCGACCCGGAACACCCACTCTCACCTCCCTGATCATGTAGGTGACGCTCGTGGACGACGTGGGAGAAGGCAGCGTCCAACTGGCATTCATCCTCAGGCGGGTCAGGCGTGATGAAAATTCCAGAGGAGGGACGCCTGCTTGGATAGATAGGAGACGCACAGGTGGGAGGAGAGTAGGCACAGGAAGGGGGGGGCGTAGTAGGCTGGTCCTCCATACCCAAGGGACCACCCCCAGGGGTAAGGAATCGGAGGTGGTGTAGCGGCAGTGTTGTAGGCGATAGCCTTGGTGGTGACGGGAGGAGTGCGACCAGGCGGAGCTGTGGAGGTGGCGGCACAAGAAGAGCTCCCAGAGCCACCGGAGGAGCATGCCCAGTGCGCACGCATGGCTGACGTAAGGCGCTTGTTGTCCCGTGGGGATGGACATGTCGGTGTTGAATGACCGGTGGTAGCACAGTTCCAACATGTGACTGTACTGGAAGTGGAAGAGAAAGAGGAGGCACTACTTGAGCCCTTACCTTTGCTACGACCGCCCTGACCGCCTACACCAGAACCGCCGCTGCCTTTGCCCCGACCGTGACCACGGCCAACCCCCCTCCCCCTTTCTTGAGGAGAGATGTGGTAGAGGAGGAAGGTGAAGACAAGGAGGTGGACAACAAAGAGGTGGAAGGGAGTGCGTTGGTGGCAGCTACAACGGCTACATGGTGGATGCTTTTCTTCGAGAGAGAGCGCTCCATCAGTTAGTGAGGCACTAGTAAGTGAACTCCTAGAGCACGCGAATGCTAGGGGGAGCATGTGCAAATACGGGCTCAGTGACAAGACGCTCGAGCTCAGAGGCTTTCACCTCCCTGAAGATGTCAGAAAACATGGGGATGAGGCCATTGACAATGGAGAGTAAATCAAGAAGCTATCCGGGAGGCTCTTTGCCCAGGTCACGCAGAAGGCGGAGGCTGTGGGCCCAGTAGGCGTCTGCAGTTTCATTAACATGCATAGAGAGCGTGTCAAACTAGACGGTGAGGGCACTCTGTTCTGCGTGGCCAGTGACAGTGGTGCGACGCTTGATGAGTGCATAAGTAAGGCTGCACACCGAATCCGGTTCGCGAATCTGAAGCTGGATTCGGATTCACGAGTCCGAATCCACTGCTGGATCCGGATTCGCGAATCTGAATCCAATATTCGCGAATCCTTGTGGATTCATGAATCTAGGCGAATCCTTTGGTGTTATTTTTGTCTTTACTATATCCAAGACAATGCACGGCTGCTAAAAAAAATTCGTATGACGTCTGGTGCAGCTCTCGTTCTTTTCACGAGCGATGTGGCAGTGCCCTGATCGCTGCGGAAACCAGGCCTGCCAGTCAGGGCGGAAGCCAAGCCTCGATGACCTGGCTTATCCAGTGGACAAGCCAGGTCATCAGGTCTTCGCACGCCCACCGAATCTGCATAAAAAACCTGAATGGTGCATAAGGAATCGCCGCTCGCTGGTGGAAAGCTTGCAAGCAAGTGGCGAATACCTTGTCGTTTGTTTCGTGGATGTGTCAGGCTGTTAATCTGACACATGCACAATATGCGCCAGCTAGCGCAGCCAGTAACTTCTGGGGTTTTGAAACTTTGGAAGTTGAATTCATCAACGCCACCGCTCGGACGTGAGCAGGTGCAGCTCCGTATTTTCCTCCCCACCCCTCCCAATTCACCCACTATTCCCTCCAGGATTCGTTGGTGGATTCCCGAATCCCAAACGAGACCCGACCCTGGATCCGGATTCGTGAATCCGGATCCGGATTCGGGATTCGTGAAACAGATTCACGAATCCAAGGATTCGTGTGCAGCCTTATGCATAAGCGCTAACAGGGTCNGGAAGTTGAATTCATCAACGCCATCGCTCGGACGTGAGCAGGTGCAGCTCCGTATTTTCCTCCCCACCCCTCCCAATTCACCCACTATTCCCTCCAGGATTCGTTGGTGGATTCCCGAATCCCAAACGAGACCCGACCCTGGATCCGGATTCGTGAATCCGGATCCGGATTCGGGATTCGTGAAACAGATTCACGAATCCAAGGATTCGTGTGCAGCCTTATGCATAAGCGCTAACAGGGTCAACAGCCGTGCGGCGTAGCGTGTCAGCATTGTAGGATCCTACCTCATCAATGAGATCATCAAGTCCAGCTCGAATGAGGGCACGGACAGCACGTGCTGACTTAGCATCTATAGGTAGGAAAGGGGGGTTTGCTGAGGGATTGCGTTCATGATATAACTCCCAAATTTGTTCTCCCTCTACCCAAGCACTTGAGCGAACCTCCCAGGAAGCATAGGTGAGGTTAGAGGTGAAATGAGGTCGTGCGGAATCAAAATCTGGCTTGCAGTACGTGGGCTGTGCAAGGGCTTTAGCAGTGGCGGCGCCGGCAGCAGTTGCAACAACAGGTGGGTCAGGAGTGAGGATGCCAGCGGCATTGGATGCAGAAGTGGGTGAGGTGGAGAATGCAGCAGTAATGCGAGCAGCAGCAGACACGGAGGATGTCGAGCGCACTGCAGGCTGCATGCGATTGATAACTAAATCAGCAATGTGATTGACAAAAGTGTCCTGATCACCGTATTCAGTGCACAACTTCTCTTCTGCAGCCCGCTGTGTGGTGAGAGCTGCCTGGAGAGCAGAGCGCTCTCGCCACAGCTCCTCTTGCAGTGCAGCATACTCATCATCATCAATTGGCATGGTGAGCCATGGGAAAACTCAACTGGAGATTTTTCAGGCACAGTTTGTTGTTTTTTTTGCTGTTGATCACGTGCTTGCCCCGTGGTTGGTGTGTTTTTCATGGTTGATGAGTCGTTAGAGGCAGACTGGCAATAAGCGGCATATTCTGTAGCGTCGGTGCCAGCTTTGTGGTCCGCCGGGTCAAAGTCCTCACTAGGGTAGTTCCCTGGGCTCTCAAAGCGGCAACACGACCACACCTTGAGTCGCGCCTACTCTATTTGCGCCTCGTGGTGGCCAATCTCCGCATCGATCCGTGCACGTTCACGCCAACCCCTTGGAGAGATGGGGGTTGGCTTTGGTGGTGATGTCAGGATGGTGGTCAGTGCCGCAGACGCGACTGTCACTACTGCTACTGGGTGAGATTAGCGGAGGAGAGTGCCCCGGTGTGTGAGCAACAGGAAAGTGCAGTGAAGATGGACGTGACGTTGTGAGCTGCATGACAGAGCATGCGAGCAGCAGGCGGTGCAACAATGGTGCTGCCAGCCTGCAGGGCGGAAGGAGTTGTTGCTCAGATTCTGCGAGCTACGAGCTTTAGAGCTGCGTGGCAGCGGGGGCACGGCGCAACCGAGTGTTGCAGGGCAGCCAAAAGCTGAGGGCCTACGAACTGCAAACTGCGTTTTTCTTCAAAGAGATGTGGACACCTGTCGTCCCGAGAATGCCCCTACTTGAATTCAGGAGTATCCAGCAAGTCCTCCACATTGGTTGAATCAAACCCTACCAAGGCCCAAGCAAGTATTTCCCTTGCAAAGACGTACCACCGTCACCACCAGTGGAAGCAGACAAGCACACAAAATGTCTGAAAGACATTCTTGGACACTACAGACGAGGGAAAGTGATGGAGTACATTGTCAAAGGACACGGTTTGGAAGCATCACACAACAGTTGGGAGCTTTATGACAATCAATGAGATGACGATCTGCACATCGATGGCTATATAAGTCAACATCTTGGTACACGCAAAGACGTCACAGCTAAATCAAGGTAAAGTGCTACGTCCCTAATGTTGGTTTGTGTGGCTTCCATCCGTCACGAGCGACGAACGTGGTGATCATCCATATACCCCGCACCGGTGGTATGGAGCAACACTACTTGAGTTCTCGGTGATGTGATCTCTGCTGCGGAAGCAGGTGGTGCCGGAGCACCGATGAGTGGTGGCTCCATGCACTAGCAGCTGCCAGGCAGCTGCCAGCACATCCCGGGTGCTTGCCTGGGTCCTTCTCGGTTTTTCTGCTGTTGCTAGAGTTTTCTCGGTGGTCTGGCTCTCGAGTCCGATTTGCATGTTTTGCATTGACTGTCCACCAATCGATGCCGGACATGTGCGTGTGACCAGTCATAGCGTCTGGCTCAAAATTTTGCATCTCTAGGCTTAGACAATGATGTGTTTGGATACCTGTGCGTAGGTTTATGGCCAAAACAGTGGTTTTGGGCCAGTTTTAGGACAAACTGACACTACATGTGCATCACTTTCCATGAGCTGTCGCAGGCATTTATGTTGTGTTCTTGTTAGTTGGCATCTCTCTATGCATGTTTTCATTAATGGAAGCACATTTGATACACTTTTTGTCGCCTAACCAAGCCCTTGCTGTTTTGCGTCCAACCTGTGTTGCTGGCGCGAGCTGACTGAGCGCTGACGCCCAGTCATTGGCAAGCATGCTAGGAAGCTTCCTGGCAATCTATTTTTGGTATCAGAGCAAACGAGCCACAGCTTGTTGTGCTGTGCAGCAGAGACGCAGTAGCAGTTGCAGCAGCAGCAGCAGTGAGTGGCAGTAGCGGCAGCCACCCATAGCAGCAACACTAGACCCTGGAGGGACCCACCACGACTAGGTTGTGATGGAGCGGTGGAGGCAACGAAGACAACGGTGGTAGGTGCAAGCAACTGTGGCTGTAACAGCAGCAATGGCGAGAAGCACCTACAGCGAGAGCAGCTGCGAGCAATAGCCACTACAGCAGCAACACGGGGTGGTAGCAACAGCCGTGTCTGGCTACCGGTCTCTACACACACACAAAAAAGGAAGAAGCAACTCGCAATAGCATCTTGTAGAGGCGGCTGCAAGCAGTGGCAGTGCGCAGCGGGAGCAACATCTTGCAACAGTGGCGGCATCAACATCCGCGAGCTGCATCAACTGCAGCAGTAGTAGCAGCAGGTAGCAACTTTAGCAGCAGCCGTAGGAGTGCCGGCGTGTACCAGCTTCACTAGCAACGGCGGCAGCAGGCACCTGCAGCAGCATTGGCGGTGAGTGGCAGCCGCAGCAATAGCACGAGCAACCACAGCAGCGGTGAGAAGCTATAGCAACATTCGAATCAGGCAGCAGCCGCAATAACATTCGCAACAATAGTAGTAGAAGCAGCAGCAGGCAGCAGCCGTAATAGCAGTAGCAGCAGTTGCTACAGCAACCGCACCAGCAGTTGCTATAGTAGCTACTGCTGTCAAGTTTGAGGAGGACCCGATGCGAGGGACCCCGTCCCTCGGGGGGGGATCCCGTCGGTCGGGCCTGTCGTGCCGATGGAGGGCATTAAAGAGCACAAGCCAAGCACCGGATCACAAGCCGGCGTGTGCCGGCCAAGCGCCGCCCCCCCCCCTCCTGCCACCTGAGAGGGGTAGGGGAGGCTGACAGGCGGCCTCCGGCCGCCTACATGCAAGGTGGGGAGCGAGCCTCCTCCTCCACTGCGCTCGCCCCAAGGGTCGAGCCAGACCAAAAAAAAGGGAGGGAGAGAGGACCGATGGGTCCTCAAGTGGGGCACCCCACAACAGCCCCAAAAGAGGCACCCGAGGAGATGGCACTGATAAAAAGGGGGGAAGAAAAGGGTCACAGGACGTCAACTGCAGCAGCAGCAAAGTGGTGGCTGGGGATCACAAGCCTTGGTTGGCAATGGTGACCGGTGCAATGGCAGTAGCAGTAGCAGCAGCGGCACCACAAGCAGCGTCACGAGCCGCTCAAAGTGTGGCGGGGACCACCGCCGTCAATGTTGACGGTGGCCGTAGGCAGCAGCGAGAGCGTCAGCAGCATAGAAAGACGACTTGACGTCAGATGTTATGCTAGCCGTGCGATAACAGCATAGCAATCGTATAGTAGTCACACATCAACGCGCCACTAGCGTGGTGGTGGTCGTCCTCATGACGACATTACAGCACGTCTGAGAGACTGTGCTTCGATCCCCTACCTTCCCCTGTAGCCTTAGACCGGCGGGAGCGACTGTCCTGTGCACTCACCCACGCCAAGCTCTGGAGATGAGCAGACTGACGTGACGGGGAGCACAACCGGCGCTATGGTTGGCATCGGCACTGCATGCGTGGCAGGCGCAGCGTCCATAGTGGCATTTGCAGCCGTGGCATATGCCTGAGACGTCCAACGGCTTTGCCTGCTACTACTCTGGTGATCGACACCATGGCTGGATGTTGGCCTGAGGGTGAGTGTGCACCCTGGAGGGTCCCTAGCAGTGGCTGGTTCACACCACCAACTGTTTTTGCAGAGACTGAAACTGTGGAGGCAACTGGTTCAAGGATGGCAAAATCTGGTCAGAGAGTGAGGCAATAGTTTTTGGCCTCAATTGGATGGGAATTAACACTTGATCAAGGCTCACAAGCAGTGGCATTTTATAGCCACTGATCTAAGCTTTCCAGAACACCAAAGCATGCCAGATTTGGAGCTTCCTAGCAGATTCTATGGCTTCTAGAGTGCTCCTTGGTAGGCTGTCCTTTTCCCACCTAGGAAGGCATCCCTTCCCTCCTCTAGAAGCTTCTGCCCCTTCCTAGATTCCTCAGCTTGCTTCTAGTAGGAGGGAAGGTGTCCAGAAGACCAAGACACCTCTAGATGCCTTGTAGGACAAGTCACCCCTTCTAGAAGGTGTGCCACCTTCCTGGACCCTCACCTGGCCTTCTAGAAACTTAAAGAGGAACTCTAGAGGTTGAGCTAGCTTCCTGGCATCTATTTTCCACCTCCCTTGAGGCAGGGCAGAATTTCATCTTGTGGGACTTGAACCCGGGCCCCTGCCTCTAGAGGTGGACACCATTAACCACTAAGCCACTAAGGCTTGTCTTTTTGGTGTTCCTTTTTGGAGTCACTCCTGCCATGGTGAGGAGCATCATTCCAACACTGGAGCCAATGTTGCCAGCGCCCTGCCGGGTGGCGACCACCCTATATATGGTTCGCCCTTCTTCTTCACCATCCGACTCAGAGACATTTTCCATCAATATCGTGGCACCCCTCAGTGGAGCTATGGCATTGTTATATGCCGAGCTTTAGGGTCTAAAGCGCATGGTGCAACAGCTCACAGACCATGTGGTCTTGGAATGGACCGTTGCCGCCATGCCGCTACTGACATCCCCATGTTCCTCTTTGCCATCTTCACCTCCGTCAATGGCGTCAGCTGACGGTGCCACGCCTCTCGACCTTACCTCTACATCTGACGCCCTCCTCTTTGTCCTAGATTCAGTCGGAGTCATCCCAATTTCTGATCCCTCCGCTTCTATGATAGTCCCTTCAGCTCACGCTTCTTGCGCTCAGACTCGGCACGTGAGGTAGCGGACGGCACGTTTGGCTAGACGTGCCCAGCAGGCAACGGCAGAAACAGTAGTGCCAAATGCCACCATGGACTTGACTCCCTTGTCCTTGGTCGCAGGGTTGGTGTTGCACCCCTTCTTAGCCTCTACCAGTGTGTCGGTCGAGGGGGGGGTGGAGTGTCCACCTACGACCACCGGAGAGTGCTGGAGGGATGTGATGGACGGTGTTGCACAATAGGACGTTCTCAGTGAGAACAAGTCTTCAGAGGAGTGGTCGGACGCGGAGTTGGAGGCGGACAAGTGGTCTGATGCGGAGTTGGAGGTGGACGTAGTAATGGAGGTGAGGATAAAGACTACAGCTGATGCTATAGTGACGACGACCGATGTGGCAAGTGTGGCAGTAGTAGCAGACAAGACAGTAGCAGCAGTGGTGGTGATATTTGACGTCCCTGGAGCAGACGTCTGAGCAATGGACGAATCGATAGCCATCAACGTTGTGGAAGTAGCAATAGTACCAGTCACTGCTACAGACAACACGATGGTAGCGGGTGATGCAAACAACAAGATGATCATCGCCCCTACAGCAGCCGGTACCACCACAGCAGGTGTAAACGCTCCCTTAACCGCAGCATCAACCATTACAGGTACACCTACAGAGGGGACACTTGGAGAGGCATGAGACGTCGAGGTTGCTAGCACGTCTGCTATGGCCGTCACCACTGCCACGGCTGTCTGTGGAGGTGCAGCTGTCGTGAAGGATACAGCTCGAGCAGTAGCTGATGCAACAGCAGCTGAGCTGGCCCCCGTGCTCGAGCGTGTACACTCTACGCTTTGCGAACAAGAGGATGCAGTCGCACGTGCAGATAGGCACCTGCAGGATCTCACGCTTGAGTTGCATGCAGCGAGCACACGTTGGAGCACTACAGACACCATGGGTTGTCGGGTAGCGACAGTAGACGTCAAGGATGTGTACAAGTGTTGCGAGGCTGCTAAGTGGACGTTCCATGATGTAGTGTGGAGACAGTTGGACTTGCAGCGACAGCTGGAGGAGGTTATATCAGTGGATGCTTCAGCAACTACGGCCCGTGTAGGAGCAGCCATTACCGTGACCCACATTGTTGATAGCCGAGTGACGGTTGTGTCTGCGGTATCAGATGAGCCTACAGCACTCACCCCTGCATGCACATCTACCGTGGAGGATATAGAGTGAGCTACGGACCTCCGGCTCATGGCTTCCCTGACCAGCATCACTAACACCATGGCGGTTCGAGCCGACAACACACCCACACACGTTTGAGCTACAGTTCTTGTACCCGAGTGCCCATGTTTACTTCGACTTCCGACTTTAGGGGGTTAAGTCGGAGTCGCTAAGTCGATCAAAGTCGACGTGGATGTCGACTTGACTTGATCCCCATTTTTTTTTCCAGGCACTGGGAGGAACTCATTTGGGTTCTGGCCAACTTGGACTAGGCTTTGGTTGTGTTTTGTTCATTTCAGATCAAGTCTCGCGTGTGCATGTTGGCTTCGGCACCCGTATGGCCATTTTTGCTGGGGTTCTTACCGAGGCGACAGCCACATAAGAGGCTGAGATATCTGCCTCGTAGGATGGATGGCTGGCTAGGATGGACCCCGCCATGCACTGTGCGGTTTCGGTGTGTTTCTCATGTGCATGATGTGTGCAGGTTCTGTTGAAGCAACACACCAGCCAGGTGTGACAATTTGCGGCACTTTTTCCACCAATAACAATGCACCAAGCACCTGGGCATTGCATGACATGTCATACCAGCCTAGACGAGGATGGATAGGAGCCACATCATGCAGTTCCATTCTGCCCTTGCGGGTGAGGGGAGCTGACAGTTATCGAGAGCATACAGTTTGATTCCAAGTCAGCGTGTCAAAGATGGCCGGCAGGGCCAAGCAGGCCACCACTAGCACTCCCTCCGCCAGACAGCCGTGTCTGGCTGGAGACTTCCTAATCCGTGCACTCAGCAGATTCTTCAGACCTCTCCCTACCGCTAGAGGCTATCCCGGATGGCAGTGTGGGCCTTGCGGGAAAATCGGCTCAAGCGGTTCAGACCGCATGCGAGGGCACTTTGGGGCAGCTGTCTCCAGCATCGCCAAGTGCAGGGCGGTTCCTCCTGCTTCCCGAGCTCTACTCGGTCTTCCCCCATTGCCACTGCCTCCTGATGGCTGGATGCCCTTTGACGAAAAGCCGTACAATGGCCAGGGTGAGCCATGGGGCACAGCTTCCAGCCCAGTGGACTGGGCTAAGCTCGTGGCCAAGCACAAGCGTCAGGAGCTCCGCGCACTTCACGGAGCAGCTGCATCCAGCAGCACCCCCAACGGAGCTGACCAGACTCCTGCCGTCCCAGAAGCTGTTCAGACTCCAGCAACCATCCCAATCTCCCTCCACAGCATCACTCCAGTGGATGCTCCTTCCCTCAACACAGCGTGTCAAACCCTCATGTCCGAGCACATCGAAAATGCCAACAACACCGCCTGCCAGAAGACCATAGTCAAGATAATGGCAAAAAACGCGTTGCCCATCTCCTCCACTCGTGACGACGTGGTTCTAGAGCTGGTCAAGGATACACGCAAAACCACCCCCAGCTTCAGGCTGCCTTCCAAGGACCGGGTGACAGACGAGCTCCTTCCAGTACTGGACAAAGAGCTGGAGGCACTGGAAGCACCACTGCGCGCTGGCTGGGACATTTTTGGGGTGACACTCGGAGTGGACGAGTGGTCCGACATCCAGATCCGACCCATTTACTCTGCCATGGCTTCAAACGCAGAGGGGGTGGCCCACCTGTTCTCACAGGATGCCAGCGGCCTCATCAGAAATGCCAACCACATCGCTGCAGTGATCGACCACGCCATCGTTTAGGTGGGAGCTGAAAAGGTCATCATGGTCATCACCGACAACGCGTCAACAAACAAAAAGGCTTATGTTGAGCTCAGGAACAAGTACCCGGCTGTGTTTTTCAGCCACTGTGTGGCACACTCCTTAGATTAGTAATGAAGGATGTTGCAAAGACAGAATGGGGAGGTCATCTTATTAGCAAGGCTGAGAGAGTCGTGTCATTCTTCAGGAACAAAGACCTTCTGAGGTCTTGGCTGAAGACAGAGGGTGGTTGGGTGCTCTTGCCTGCATGTGCTACCCGGTTTGGATCTGTACACAAGATGTTTGAGAGATTGCTGAAGTTGCGTGAGGTCCTTGTCAAGATTGTCACCAGCACGAGGTGGACTAACTTTGGCAGTGTCGGCAAGGATGTTGGGTGGCAGACAAAGAAGAAGGAGGTGCGCAATATTGTGAAGATGGGGGTGTTTTGGGTGCATGTCAAGGCCATCGTCAAGCTCATGCTTCCCATCGTGCTTGCCATTCGCAAGGCAGACAGCTCCGAAGGGACTGTAGGGATTGTTTTTGAGACTCTGCTTGACACGAAAGAAGCTATCAATGCTTTGGGAGTGTCCCGGAACATTCGCCGTGCGAAGTGCAACCCGGAATGGGTGCGGTTTGTGGCTGGGTGGCTGTCCTATTGCTGGACTAATCAAATGTCTTGTCCGGTGTATGCCGCAACACGCAGTTGCCACCCGTAACATTTTGGGCGCATGTTCGATGGCAACGAGAAGATGGCGAAGGCGTGGAACACCGTCGTCATGGCGCTGGTGCCAAATTCTGGAGACCACAACACCATCGACAGGGAGCTGGGGGCATTTGAAAACAGCCGGGTCACGCTGGAGGAAGAGCACAGCAAGATGAAGGATGTGCAGCGGGCCACGAAAGCAGTGTAGCAAGTCATAGCGGGTGAGCTGCCAGCCTTCAGATGGAATGCCCGCCACATGACGAACCTTCGTGTCCTCAGAGCATTCGCAATGAGGCTCTTGGCACAACCCTGCAGCAGCTCCGACACTAAGTGCTGCTTCAGCAAGCATGAACTCATCCAGACAGCCAGGCACAAATGTCTCAAGGTCTCCACCCTGGAACTGCTGGTCTGGACAAACGTCCGGTTGAAAAGGATGTACGGGAAGAAGAAGGGAAAGAAGCTGACCAGTGACATCAGGAAGGCCATAGAGGATGAGGCTGAGGACAGTGACAGCGAGGTTGGTAGAGACGTGGAGGACGAGGATGAGGGCGACTATGTGTGGGATCCCACCACTACTGATGCCCTAGATCCAAACGATCCCGATGTTCAGGATATAAGGGAAGTGGAAGCAGAGAAGGAGGGATTGGATAGTGACGATGAGGAGGATGAGGCAGAGGATGAAGAGATTAATGGGATGGAAGAAGATGGTGGGAATGAGAGCAACGAGGAGGACAAACAACAGGGAGATGAAGATGGGGGGCAAGAGGTTGAGGCTGCGGTTGCTTCAGCATCAGGTGCTACAGAGTTGGGGGAGGCTACGGGAGTAGCCTGCTCAAGAGTCCTGAGGGCAGGATTACGCAAGCGCAAAGATGTTGAGGCTGCGGGTGCTTCAGCATCAGGTGCTACAGCAGCAGGTGCTTCACTTGCAGGAGCTTCAGCAGCAGGTGCTTCAACAGCAGGTGTTTCAGCAGCAGGAGCTTTAGCAGCAGTTGCTTCAGCAACAGGTGCTTAAGTAGCAGGTGCTTTTGCAACAGGGACAATTACTGGTTTTGAAGCAGGCTCTACTACTAGAGTCAAAGCATCCATAGGATTACGGAGGAGAGCTGGTGCTGCGGCCAGTGAACATCCAAAGAGAGGCCGTAAAGGTCCCTAGGTGACCTTCATCTGATCCTTCATTTCGATTGTGTCTCATGTTTTCCCCTAGTTTGCTTTCAGTAGGTTGCTCTTAGTCAGTTTGCAAAAGTAGTGACAGTTCCTATCCAGCTTCATCTCATTCTTTTGCTTTCAATAGCCTGGTTGTGCATTTGCTGCTTTCCTTAGGATGAACCACTTTGCTTTCAAATGCATGTGATAGCAGTTACCACCCAAGGGGTTGAGCAGTCCTCCCAAAGCATGCATAGCACAATGAAGTGTACTAATGGAAGTTGTAGTTAAGCTGATGTGTTAACAATTCTAGGACATGTCTTGGACAATGTGGGAAAAAATGTACTTGTTCAAATTGCAGAAATGTCAATGACAGGCAAGTTTACACAATGATAAGGCCAAATGACAAAGTTTAGTGCAATCTAGAGCACCGACTTGGCAAGGCCAAGTCGACTTGGGTGATTGACTGGCGACTTTTGACTTTCGACTTGGCGAATTAGCATCGACTTTGGCTTGGCATGGAAAACATGGCCGAGTGCCTACGTTCCGCGGTAGATGAGCAGGATGTAGTCATGGCTCGAGCGGAGGCGCATGTGCAGAGTCTCATGGCTGAGCTCCGAGAGGCCAACAGCCATTGTTACACTACGGATATTCCAGCACGACAGGCTACCAAGGAGTGCATGGAGGATGTGCACATGCTTCTTGAGGCAGCTGAGAGGTCTCTACAGGGTGCACGTCGGGGACGGGTGGACGTTCAGCGGTAGGTGGACGATTGGTTGCGCACCAGGGGTTGGGAGGAGCCCGGGGACATTGTACAGGCTCCTGATGATGGCATGGATGCAGCGAGTGCAGATTCACCGATGGATGCCGACATCCAACCAGCAGTCAACGGCCAAGTGATTGGTGTGTCAGCAATAGTCGGTGCCTCTTCAGTGGCACCTCTTGCAGATGCAGATGCTGTGGATGCCGACACGTTGTTTGGTGTCAATGCCCTGCTAGCAGTTGGCGGCCAGGCAACAGATGATTCGACAGCTCACATACACGATGAGGTGGCGAGGCTGCAAAAGGCCGTGGCTCGTGCCGACGCACACGTGATCGAGGTCCACCATCAGGTTCGTTCCGCGATTGACCGCCTACATGCCCCAGGTGCAACCGCCTGACCGACAGCATCTGTAGAGCTCGGTGAGCTGTACACACGTCTCGATGCTGTAGAGTCTGCATGGCGATGTGCAGCTCAACAGTTGGCTGGCATACAGTATGTGATGCAGTTGGAGGAGGCCCTCCGTGTTGCACCACTCACAACAGTAGGTTACGGCAGCGGTGATGACTATGACAGCGACGACGACGACATCGACGACGGCGCTCCCGTGTGAGGTTATGTGCGAGCACATCCGACGAGCATCATCGTCACCCTTGCTAATGCTATGCACGGGTACGTGGCCATGGGAGATTCATGCTCCCTCCTCAGGGATTGTGTTCAGAGCAGCCATCAACTTTGCTCGTGCTGTCAGCCTCTGCACTCCAGGGGGATTGTTGGTGTGTGGGCTTCGGCCTGACACCATTATGAGGACAGCGAAGTTAGTTTGTGTCTGGCACGATGCTCCGATTGAGGTTATGCTCATTGAAACCCGTGTTAGTTTTTTCTCACATTTCTCATTGTGCTCCATTGTGTCCTCCTAGCTTGTGTACATCAGTGTGCAGATGACTAATGGCGAGATCCGACGCAGCTTGAGAGTCGTCCGATGGAGTTGTCGCACGCTGAGGACTACACGCAACTCGTTGGAGCCTCCTCCCTTTGGCGACGTGCTCAACTCCATCGACAGGCCTCCTCGGCAATCGGGCTGCCGGCGGTCACTGCCACTGCGGATGCTGTCTGCATGCATCCAGTGTTGGATCCGACTGTACCATTGTGTCTGCAACGTCCTGCTCTCCTTGTGATCCAAATCTCATGCTAGCATGGCATTGTTGTCACCAGGGACTAGTATAGGCGTTGCCTGGGTTTGGCCAGCCATAACTCCTCACTGATGTTTTTCTAGCTGATTCTGACAGCATGACAGCGTTTGTAGCCTCGGTGTTATGCTATGGTCCAGTTTTCAGGGAAAACGGATGACGCCCAAGTTTTGGGCTGTCGGCCGCCTAGCAGTGCTCGCCGAGAAAACCTGCCAGCCTGAAAATAGAGCTATTTTTTTACTGGCTGGTGAACTGAGTAACAAGCTCTACAGATCTGGGGAAGGCTAGTTCTTGGAGGGGTCTCCCATTGTGTCTCATTCTTGATTCCTAATCAGTTAGGTCCAGTTTTCAGCTGCTTTCTGGCGCTAACACTGGCGCGCGCATTTCTGAGTAACATATCCATAGCACTCAGGCTTTGACTCTAGAGCGGTAGACTGAGGGGGCAGCAGACTCATTGCTTAGTCTGCTGCCCACTCCGTCTGCCGCTCTAGAGACTGAGTGCTCAAGGTTTGTTACTCAAATTGTGCGCGCAAGTGTTTGTGCCACAAAGCAGCTGGCAAATGGACGTAACTGATTAGGAATCAAGAATGAGGCACAGTGGGAGACCCCTCCAAGAATTAGCCTCCCCCAACTCTATAGAGCTTCTTACTCAGTTCACCAGCCAATCAGAAAATAGCTCTATTCTCAGGCTTGCAGGTTTTCTCGGTGAGCCCTGCCAGGCGGCCGACAGCCCAAAACCTAGGCGTCATCCGTTTTGCCTGAAAATTGGACCAATCTATGATCCTGACGCTGCGAATGCAGTCGTGCAGTCAAAAACAGCTAGAATAATAACAGTGAGGACTTATGGTTACCCAAACCGAGGTAGTGCCTACATTAGTCCCTGATGACAATAGTGCCACGCTAGCGTGAGATTTGGATCCTAAGCAGAGCAGGATGCTGTAGACGCAATGGTACAGTCAGATCCAGCACTGGACGCATGCAGATAGCATCCGCAGTGGTAGTGACCGCTGGCGGCCCGATCGCCGAGGAGGCCTGGAAATGGAGCTCAGCACGTTGCGAAAGGGAGGAGTCTCCAGCAAACTGCATGTAGACCTCAGCGTGCATCGGCTCCATTGGACGACACTCAAGCAGCATCGAGTCTTGCCGTCAGTCACCTGCAAGCCCATGTACACAAGCCAGGAGGACATAACAGAGCACAATGAGAGTCATTGTGCTATGCCGTCTCGTCGTCAGTCATCTGCACGCCGATGTACACAAGCCCTCCCTGGCGGCTGACAGGCCAAAACCCCATGACTCACAGGCGTAGTGCACATGGGCGAGCACCGACACATTCAACAGACAGACTCTTCCAAGGCAAGGAGAGACGCAGGCAAGACCAAAGAGTGCAACTCACTGATGCACGGTGACCGAACTCATAGCCTTCTTTAACGAGTCGCGCTCAAGTGCCTCGGTCAAGAAGTCAGCCAACTGCCGTGCTGTCTCAACCCACACAATGTTGACGATGTCGTCATGCAACAATGAGTGCACATAGTGATATTCAACATTGATGTGCTTTGTGCATATGTGATGCACACCGTCATTGTTGGCGATGACCATGGCACTCTCATTGTCACAATGCAACGTGATGGATGCGACGAACTGACGCAACTCAGACAACAGATGACGCAACCACACGCTCTCACATGCGCCTGGGCCAAGGGCCACGTACTCAGCCTCAGTAGTAATACGTGCAATGCACCACTGGTTGCCACTACGCCAGGTTACAGCCGTACCGCCAACCAGAAAGATCTAGCCTGTGCGGCTCTTGCCGTCCGGACTGACAGCCCAGTCACTATTGGTGTAGCCCACCGCAACCACAGACGGCTGTCAGCGGAACGTGAGACCTCACCGTGGAGTCGAGACAACATAGGGAAGCACTCCGACCGCGGCCTCGAAGTGGAGGTGATGCGGCTCCTGAGAAAACAGAGCCAGGAGGTTGACAGCGAACGCAATATCTAGGCTTGTCGACGTCGCCAGGAACATCAATGAGCCGACGACTCGCAGATACGTGGTCACGTCAACTGGCTCTCCCACAACGGCTGGGTTAGAGGGCTTCAGCTTCACTTGGCCATCTAGTGACATGGGTGAGGACGCACGCGGCACGAGGGGCAGGTCCTCGGCAAAGCGAGTGGATAGAGTCTGTACATAAGCAGCCTTGTGGGCGTGTAGGATGCCCTGGGAACGATCATGCCCGAGTTCCGTGCCCTAGAAAACTCGGACAGAACCGAGATCCTTCATCTAGTAGGCGGTGCGCAGATGATCCTTGACACGCTCGATGGCGGCCATGTCTGGCGACGTAATGAGGAGATTGTTGACGTACACCAAGACAGCGATGAAGGTTTGGCCTCTCCGGCTGATGAACAGTGCGGGGTCAACAGTGCTACTCAGGAGGTCGCCGCAGAGGAGGGCGTGAATAATCTCCTGGTTCCAACATCAAGGCGAATGCTTCAGGCCATAGAGGACCTTCCGCTGCCGCCAGACCTTTCCAGTGCCATCGTCGAAGCCTGGAGGCTACACCATGTAGAGCTCCTCTCCCTCCAGCGAGCCATGGAGGAAAGCGTTGCTCACGTCTATCTGGTGCAGCTCCCACCCGTGTTGGGAAACGAGGCTGAAGAGCGCTCGGCTAGTGGACAATCGGCCGGCTGGGACAAAGATCTGGTCGTAATCAACCCCAAGGACCTGAGCAAACCCCTTGGCTGTAAGGTGAGCCTTATACTTGTCCGAGGACCCGTCCGGCTTCCATTGGCGCCGGAAGACACATTTGGCACCGATGGCCTTATGACCTGGAGGGAGATCGACGAGGCCGTACACGTGGTGCTGTCGGATAGCAGTAAGCTTGTTGGTGCATGCAGCACCCAAGAGTGCGGCCTCGGGGGAGGCTCGAGCTGCGCGCAGGGAGGTTGGGTCCTCCGGGCGTGTCGTGGAGCGGACTGTGAGACATGTGCATCTCGAGCTCCATGAAGGATGTGCATGAGTGCAACCGTGACGGCATGCCAATGCTCATGATGGAGCACGGCGTAGCCCAGTGGGGAGCCCGGGTCGAGGTCTGCAATGATGGCCGAAGTGGTTAGGCCGAGGGCCTTGGTGCCAGGGTCACCACTCACTATCGTAGGAGTGGAAGAGACATATGGGATGACGGGGGGCCGAGATGGCGCCGAGTGGGAGGTTCTGGCGGAGGCGGACTGGGCTGCTGGCCCGGAGGGACCAGCGGACGCGGGCGGGGCTACTGACCCAGAGGGACCACTGGACATAAATGGGGTCGCCGTCGCGGAGGGGCCAGCGGACGCAACTAGGGCTGCTGGCTCGGAGGGGTCAGCGGACATGACCGGGGCTGCCGGTTCGGAGGGGCCAGTGGACGCAGACGGGTCTGCCGGCCTGGAGATACCAGCGGACACGACTAGGGCTGCCGGCTCGGAGGGACTAGCAGACTCGGACGGGGCTGCTGGTGCGGAGGGGCCAGCGGACGCGACTGGGGCTATCGGTGTGGAGGGACTAACAGACTCGGACGGTTCAGCACCTGGTGACTTGTACCGGTGTGACGTGGAGACCCATTACCTCCATGTGTAATGTATATTCCATGCATGCGAGCAGATGTGGTCGAGACCCGGACCCATGTTCCAGGGTCATGAGGAGACCTGGTTGCTTTGTACCACTTGTGTGATGTTTGTCACATTGGTGTGTGATTTATGTCTTGCACGGTCGAGACCCGGGCACTTGGTGAGTTACACCACTGTCACGAGGAGACCTTGTATTGTGGTTTGTGTTTGCGACAGATAGTGAGTGTAGCCCCTCACTTGTCATTGTGGTGACGACTGTGTCAGCCAGGGGGAGTGTTGGTTTGTGTGGCTTCCACTCGTCATGAGTGACGACCGTGGTGATCATCCGTATACCCTGCACTGGTGGTATGGAGCAGCAGTATTGGAGTGCACGACGACGTGATCCCTGTTGCGGACGAAGCTGGTGTCGGAGCACCAACAAGTGGTTGTTCTTTCCCTCGCATTCATGGCTCACTGCTCGACGCACTATGAATTTCTACATTGATCCAATGTGGGCATGCAGGTCAAATTCCCTGACACCTATTGTTCCATTATAGAAGGTTTTAATGCATCCAACCAATTTCAAGAGTTTCGAAATAGTTACGGCGGACTTTGTCGAATGATGCTAGACTTTCATAAAGATGCACCTTGATGTTTTTGACTCTCCAAAATCCTTGATAGATTTCCTCAAGAAAAAAATTCACTATACAATGTCACAAGCTTTAATTGGGTCGAGCGTCCAAGAGAGAAATCATGCCACCTTTTGATTTAAGCTCTTGCATGTATGCATTTCTTTGTTCCAACAGTTGTACCAAAGTGCACTTGGCATTAATTAAGATTTTATTCATTAATCTGGTTTCAAAAATTTCATTTTTCTGCGCACACCATGTTTCACTCGTCGGGGATAACACTGCTTCTGAGCATTCTTATGGTGATTGTTAAGACTGTGAAGTCCAGCGTGTGTGGAAATGTTTACTCCACACAAACTTCATCGATAGCGGTGCGTTCGTGACCCCTTGTTTTCCTTGGTTTTGATGAGGCAGAGGAGTCGAACATTTCTGAAAAGCAACATTGCTGGACTCAGATTCGAGATTCGAACTGTCATGTTTGCAAGAGCAGATCGGGCAGCGAAAGGCTCCGAGGTGGCCGGGACCTACCTAAACATTCTGCCAAAGCGGATTTTGGCTCATAGAATTTGCCTCGTCTCCGAGCAGGTGAGCGACGACGAGCCGACGTCGACGGCCCGCCACAGGTTTTTGGGGTCGGAGTATCCTAGGCCACATCTGGGGGCGTCGTCAGCTGTGGAACGAACCATTCCACTTTCTTCGGTTACATCGACGGCAGCAGCACCAGCAGCAGCAGCCACAGCCACAGCCATGGCGGCCCTATGTCTCTCCCAGAGCATTACCGTTGGTGCCGTGGCACCTCGCTCGGTGTCGCTGGCCTCGAACGTCAGCAGAACCCAGGTACGGCTGAACTCTTCTTGTGAATCTCCATGCTTCGTTTGTGAGACTTGCCACGGGAACTGGCGCTTTTCGAAGCCACGATAGCCTTCCATTTGTCCGTCCATACGTCCTTCCGTCCGTCCGTCCGTCCGTCCTTCCTTCCGTCCGTCCTTCCGTCCGTCCATCCGTCCGTCCCTCAGTCCGTCCGTCCATCCGTTCGTCAGTCCGTCTGTCCGTCCGTCATTCCGTC
>SZWC01001129.1:70536-115458 GCA_023375785.1 Penium margaritaceum
ACTGAAGCACGCAGGACAATGCTACGGGTGTCAAGAGCAGTCACAGTCGCTGAATCAACGGTATGCTCAACGGAGAGACCCATCAGAGTGCAGGCACGCACAGACAGCAGACTGAGCTCAAGATCAGGCACAAACAACACTTCAGAGAGATGCAGGGGGTCAGACGGACCATCAAAGCATACAACCCCAACGTCGTGGACCGGTAAGGATTGACTAGAGCTTGTACGAACAGAACGGACAGTCATGACAAGACCAAGTACCACAAAGTCACTACGACGACACGTCATGTGATGGGTGGCACCGGAATTGATGATCCAAGTGCCACCAGAGTCACGACTGGTGGACGTCACTGTACAACGAGCAATGGAACACTCGGCATCAGAGGGACGCTAAGCCGTCAGTGGGAAGGAATGACGTACATCACGAAGGTGAGACTCATGAATCCAGTCAGTGCAGTCAGGCCCAACATCATCACATGCGGACTGCGCTCCCCCACACGTGTCATCATGAGTCACGAGGACGGACAAACAAGCAGTCTGTGACCCACTCCTAAAGCGAAGCGCCAGAAGATGACGAAGCTCGGCGATGGTGCGATCATGTGGGTCCGGATCACTACTGCTCGCTGGTGAGGACATAGGAACAGTTGCAGTCGTGGTCGCCGCGCGTCCAGAGGGGTGTGCGGGCGACGTGCCGGATGCGGTGCGAGCAGCATGGGCAGCCTGAAGTCCAGGAGTGATGCGCTCCCAGTCAAGCGGCTGCTGGCACTCGGTGTAGCGATGGGCACCTCCACAGTTGTACCAGTGCACGGAACGGCCATTGCTACCACCGGATGACGACTGCTGCTGACCTGATCCGCGCTTCCTATTCTTCTTCTTCCCTTGGGCAGCTGTTGCAACACCCTGTGTCTGCGTGGGTGTCGACGGGGTCAAAGAGGAAGAGGAAGATGATGTAGTGATGGAAGTGGATGAGGGTGACTGTAGGAGGGAAGATGGTGGTGATGCGAGGACTGCTGCAGCGAGGGAAGTCTCCTGATGTGCTTCTACTGCCTCACGGGCCAATGTCACCTGAAGGAACAGCTGATGCGCCCAAGGGAGCAGGTGCAGGGTGGCTGAGAAAGGCTCGAGAGCAGCGTCGCTGTACCGTGTGAAGATGTCGGTGTACTCCAGGCGAACTCCGAGCATGATTGTCTGAAGTGCCCACAGCTGTGTGCCTCCTGAGGTCCCCAGACGTGTGTAAATATGCATGGCGCGTCGCCAGTAATCCGTCGCAGGCTCCGCTGGTCCCTGACAGAGCGAGTGGAAAGCACGAATGTGTGATGCACGCGTGGCGTGCGTCTCTGCGGCCAGTAGGGACAACGCCAGATCCCAGCCTCCACCAGGATCAGCTCCGGTGCCCGTGCCAGCCTCGCCAAGGAAGGGGCGGAAGTCGACGACGGTCTCGCGTGGCATGGCATAGAGAAGTCCTCGCATGGCCCGGGCTGCTATCAGCACCTGTGTTGGATATGTAGACTGGTATGGGCTATGGTAGTAAGGCCACACTCCCTCGGAAGTGGTCCACACCTGAAACAGGATCTCCTAGTAGTCAAATCCATCCTCGCTGATGTACCGTGGAGGTGGTGCCTCAAAGTCCTTTGGCTGCCGCTCCGTGGGGAGAGCAATTGCTGGCTGAGGAGGGTGAGAGACAGGGAAGACTCCTGGAAGGGGGTGATCACCGGGGAAGTCAGGTGATGATCGTATCGGGGACACGGGTGGAGGTCGGATACCCGTCTGCAGCTGACGGAGGCGCTCCTATAGGAGACGAATCTCCCGCTCCTGGGAGTCATCCTCGAAGCCTGGCATGAAGGGCTCGTCATCAAGGAGGTCCGCAGGTGGTGGAGAAACCACACCAGGAGGTGAAGCAGGCGGAGCACCTGTCACGAGCACCTGGGCCGAGTGCTGGGTGGAGGCCGCAACGCCGGTAGCTCCCTCAGAAATCCGTGAAGGAGCCGTGGACTGAGTACGCAGAAGCTTTGCCAGCGTACGGATCCCGTCAGTCTGCTCTAGCTGCAAACGATGCATCTCCTCCTGCTGGCTGCGCAGGTCCGCAATGGCCTGCGAGCGAGGGCTCATCACCCCTGAAGAAGAGGAGGGATCACCTGGTCCCTTGTCCTTGTCGTCGGGCAAACTCATGTCACCGCTCACTGTGGAACGACAGGTCAAGTTTGTCCGATTTCAAAACCGTCTGTGTTTCTCGACGATTTGAAACGCTGGCAACTTTTGACTTTCCGGGTGAAATTTTGGCTAAGTGTAATGCTGCCGTCAGCAAGTGGTTGCTGACGTCAGCACGACCTGATGATGTCAGCAATCAACAATGCTGACATCAGCTCGTCCCCTCCTTTTTTTTCCTTGTCACGGTTCTGCACGCGCGTGGAGCCGCTTCGCGGTGACGCGCGGCAGCTTCGGAGCAGCTTCCGCCCAGCTGCTGCTGCAGTTGTGCTGTCAGCTGCAGCAACAGCTGCGTCGCTGTGTGTGCAGCGGTGGCAGCAGCGGCTACGCGACTGCTGCTGCTACTGTGCGCTGCGGCTGCTACTGCGCGCTGCAGCTCCTGCTGGCTGCCGCCGCCGCGCGCTACTGCTGCTTCCGCTGCTACGCTGCTGCTGCTGCCGCAACTGCCGCTGCTGCTGCTATGCCGCTGCCGCCGCTGCCGCTGCTGCGCTGCTGCTGTCGACGCTGCTGCTGCGCTGCTGCTCCCGCCGCTGCTACTGCACTGCTGCTGCCGCCGCTGCTGCCACGCTGCTGCTGCGGCCGATGCTGCTGCGCTGCTGTTGCCGCCGCCTCTGCTGCTGCTGCTCTGCTGCTGCGGCTATGGGAGGGCGGCTGCACGCATTGCAGCCACCACACACCTCTGCGTGGCGGTACACGCTGCTGCTGCTGCCTCTGCAGCTGTGATCTCACGTGGTAGGTGGAGTGGGTTGACGGTGACCGGCCGTCTCCAACAGACCCCAGAAACTCTGCTGCAGCGGTGACTCTCACTGCTGCTGCTCTGCTGCGTCTCTGCTGCGCAGCTCAGTGAGAACTGTCTCACTGCTCTGATACCATGAGAAAGTGCGTAGAAGCTTCCTAGCAACACAGCCGCTGACTGGGCGTCAGTGCCTGATCAGACGGTGACGACAGTCACAGGTCGTACACACAACGGCAAGGGTTTGGCTAGGAGACACAAGGCACAGTGTCAGAATGCTTCAATATAGCATATGCAGAGAGAGAAATGACAAATGACAGGTCGAAGGTATAAATACCTGCCGCGGCGCACGGCGGGTGTCGCACGCGGCAGTCCAAGAGCTGTCCTAAAACCGGCCCAAAACCACTGTTTTGGCCGTAACTCTGCGCACACATGTCAGAATGCTACGCCGTCTGAACCTAGACGTGCAGAATCAAAAGACGGATGCTACGACTGGTCACATGCATGCATCCATTGACTGAAAGTGAGCGTACAATGCAAGAACATGCAAATAGGCCTCATGGCCAGTCCGCCGAAAGATGCCTGCAAGACGTATAAGACACAGAAAAGAGTCCCGGTGGCATCTGGGGCTCTAGAACAGTGGTCGGTCAGCTCCAAGCGGGTAGATCGCCGCCTGTCGTCGCGCCGGTGTCACTAGGGCCGCCTGCCTCAATGATCTGCACAAGTATGGACACGGCCGAGTGGTCACAGTAAACTGTACAGGAACGGCACAAAGCACAACAATACCAACACTCCGCCTGGCTGACGCAATTGTCACCATAACGATGTCTGAGCGAAGGCAAGGAAGGATGGCTCAGGTAACCAGCCATAGCAAGCACCGATCATGCATACCAAGCCACAGGGTATCCTCGTGACTATGGTGCATCCGACTAAGTGCCCGAAATTGGAAATATTTGAGGGCGTGCAGGCCCATGCAAAAACGAACATGAGCTCTGTGTGTGAGTGCAATGCAAGACGTCAAAAATTTGGCTAATTCTTCAACGGTGAATATATAAGAACGAGGAGAATGCAAATGAGTCCTAAGTGGACTTAAGTAGGGGCGCTGGCAGCTAGCCGGACTGGGTCCGTCACCCCCGTTGAACACAAACGAGTCAGCGGGAAGAACACATTAGGCACACCATAATAACAATAACGGTGGTCTCCTTAAGGCACTAGAACAACTCTCCGAGTGCCCGGGTCTCGACCACTGAGAAAACAGGAGCAGTACCAGAAAATCTCAGAATCAACGTCCGAACATCACACACGGCTTTCCAAACATCGGAAGCGCTAATAGAGCTCTTGGTTTTTTCTCTCATTGTGCTCTGTTGTGTCCTCCTGGCTTGTGTACATCGATGTGCATATGACTGACAGTGAGACTCGACGCTGATGGAGTGTCGTCCTGTGGAGCCGACGTTTGTTGAGGTCTTCTCGTAGTTCGCTGGAGCCTCCTCTCTCCCGCGACATGTTCAGCTCCATTGGCAAGCCTCCTCGGCCTCCTCGGCGGTTGCGCTGCCGGCGGTCACGGCCACCGCAGTTGTTGTCTGCATGTGTCCAGCGCGTCCTATCGTGTCTGCATCGTCATGCGCTGCCTAGGGTCCTTGTTGCCTGTTGCATGGCCGTGTTCGGCATCATAGACCATCGTAGGCATTGTTTGGGTTTAGGCCGCCATAACTCCTTGCTACTGTTCTTCTAGCTGATTTTGACCGCACGGCTGTGTTCGCAGCGTCGGTATTATGGTAGGGTCCAGTTTTCAGGCAAAACAGACGACGCCCGGATTTTGGGCTATCGGCCGTCTGGCAGGCCTCACCGAAAAAACTGCCAGCCTGAAAGTAGGTAATTTCTGATTGGCTGGTGGACTGAGTAACAAGCTCTATAGAGCTGGAAGGGAGGCTAGTTCTTGGAGGGGTCTCCCATTGTGTCTCATTGTTCATTGGTAATCAGTCTTTTCCAGTTTTCAGCTGCTTTTTGGCGCTAACACTAGCGCGCGAACTTCTGAGAAACAAACCCAGAGCGTCCAAACTTGGGCTCTAGAGCAGCAGACTAAGGGGGCAGCAGACTTAAGCAATGAGCATGGAAGCCCGCACGCTGCATCAACAACGCATGCTGCCCCAACCTGCCACTTAGATTTCTAGCTTGGTATCAGAGCCAGAGCGTAGCAGCAGCAGCAGAAGATTGGCGTACAGGTGCTAGGCAACGCCGTCGGGTCTCCATACACGCCAGTGCAGGGGAAATGCTGCCGGATTTTTCCCGGCAGCATTGACCCGCCTGGTGGAGGCATCAGAATTCTTCGCACGGCCACTAGACCAGGGGAAATGCTGCCGGATGTTTTCCGGCAGCACTGACCCCTACGTTGGACGCGAGGAAGTGAGCGGCGAGCCACGTCAGGCGCTTGCTGGCAACAACGCACGCGGCGACGTCCTCCAGGTGTGACTGACAACAGCAGCTAGCAACAGTAGCAGCAGCTTACAGCAACACAGTAGCAGCTAGCAGGAGCAGTAACTTGTAGAACCAATAGCAGTAGCTCCCTGTAGCAGCAGCAGCAAGCATCAGCTGGAGCAGCGTGCAGCAGTAGCAGTAACCGCAGCAGCGAGCCAGAACAATAGCAGTAGTTGCCCGCAGTGGCTGTTGCTGCTCGCAGCCTGCAGCGAGCAGCAACTCGCTGCTGCCTGCGAGCAGCAGCCTGCTCCTCGCTGCCAGCGAGCAGCAGCCCGTTGCTCGCTGCAAGCGAGCAGTAGCCGGCTGCTCGGTGCCATCGAGCAGCAGCCCGCTGCTCGCTGTTAGCGAGCACCAGCCCGCTGCTCGCTGCCAGCGAGCAGCTGCCCGCTGGGACAGAGAAAACCGGAAAAAAAAAGAAGAGAAAGAAAAATCCCCCAACCTCGCAGCGTGCATCAGCAGCCCGCAGCAGTAGCGAGCTGCAGCTGCAGCACGTAGCAGCTGCAGTAGCGTGCAGCAGCAATAGCAGCATCAACAGCAGCAAGAGTAGCAGCAAGAACAGCAGTACTAGCGGCGTGCAGCAGTGTGCAGCAGCAGAGAGCTGTAGCAGCCACAGCTACCACAGATTTTGCAACAACAGCAGTTGCAGCTGCAACAGCATCAGCAGCAGCTCCAGCCATTGCAGCAACAGCAGCAGCAGCAGCAGCAGCACCAGCAACAGCAGCAGCAACTGCAGCATCTCCAGCAGCAACAGCTGCTGACGTCGGCACGTCTATGCTCACGTCACTGTTGACGTCACTACTAACGTCATCAACAAAAAAAACAAAACAAAAAAAGCAAACCAAAAGGGGGACAACAGTAGCACTGACACTCAGTAGTCTTTGCTGACGGCAGCTATCTGCGGCTGATTTCACTGCTGACATCAGCAGCACAAAAAAAAGAAAACAAAGGGACACACGCCCATGGCTGAT
The DNA here is from genome assembly GCA_023375785.1 of Penium margaritaceum. Taxonomy (NCBI): domain Eukaryota; kingdom Viridiplantae; phylum Streptophyta; class Zygnematophyceae; order Desmidiales; family Peniaceae; genus Penium; species Penium margaritaceum. Next base: position 76,917 of record SZWC01001129.1, read on the forward strand.
AGTCCTGGTCAGGAGGGGTCCTCCTCTGTTGGAGGGACCCATACCCCCCCTTTCTTGCAGCGCCTGCAGCAGCAGCAGCACCAGCCGCAACAGCACCAGCCGTTGCCACAGCAGTAGCAGCGGTAGCAACAGTAGCTACAGCAGCAGCAGTCGTAGCAGCAGCAGCAGCAGCAGCGGCAACAGCAGCAGTGGCAGCAACTGCTGCAACAGCAGCAGTCGTCGCAACAGTAGCAGCGGCAGTAGAAGCAGCAACAGCAGCAGCAGCGGCGGCAGCAGCAACAGTAGCAGCAACAACAACAGCACTAGCAGCAGCCGTTGCAGCTGCTGCTGCCGTAGCGGCAGTAGCAGCAGCAGCCCACTGGTGTCGTCGGTGGCAACCCTGACCACCTCGTTACTGTTCAGCAACAGCTCGCCGCCTTGACGCAGCAGCTTGCAGCGCTCCAGCCAGTAGCCTCCCAGTCTCCCACCAGTGTGCCACTATCGTTTGTCCCTCCAGGGCACGTCAGTCCAGCCGTGTCTGCTTCCACATACTACCTGGCACAGTAGCAAACTCAGCGCCAGCGGCAGACAGTGACCTCTGTCCTTGGCCCCACTCCGGGTGCCGGTCGCAGGCAGAAGGACTTTAAGACGCCGCCGCCATCGCTTCAGGCCGGCGAGCAGTTCCGGAGTTGGGAGTTCAGCTTCCGGATCTGGACGCAAGGTGAGGGGCTGTGGGCATACTACATCCTCCCTTACGACCCCACCCAGACCGACCAGTTGTATGACGCTGGTCGCGCTGTTCGTGCCCTTGTCCCAGTCGCCCCTCCGGCTTCCCGCCTGGCCCTAGAGCCTTTCCTCGGCGACTCCACCGTTGGCGACACTCCAGACCCTGCAGCCGCGTCGCACATCCTCACCAGGCTCCATCGCCTGTCCAGCGACGCTGAGATCAGCCGTCTGCTTCGGGAGTTCAACTCCCTGCACATGGGAGAGACCGAGACGGTCACTGCCTACTCGTAGCGGGCACAGGGTCTCCTTCATCGTCTCGGCACATCTACTCCGCCTCCTCTGTCTGCACTTCTCACTATCAAGCGCGACGCCACCAGCGCGTACGCAGACGTCTTCGTCCATTACCCTCAGGACGTCCTCTCCACAATGGCGGCCCAGGGCACCCTCATGCCCCGGGCATACGAGCTTTTCCTCTGCATTGAGGAAGCTCGCCAAGAGTTCTAGCTCCATCGCATGGAGGCTCTTGCATCCCCTGCCGTCGCCTCTCGTGCCGTTGCCTCCGTGGCCATCGCCTCCCCCGCCGTAGCTACCTCCTTGTCTTTGGGAAAGAAGAAGAAGTACCGAAACAAGAAAGGCAAGGGTCCGTCACAGTAGCAGTAGCAGCAGTTGTTGACCGGGTCCGGCGGTGGTGGCTCGGTCTGCCACAACTGTGGCTAGCCCGGGCACGGGTGGTACACATGCCCTTTCTCGACGGAGGAGGCGTGTGTCATCGCCATCCTACGTCGCGAGCGGGAGCGCCATCTCACCTCTGCCGCCGTCGCTACTGCTGGCCCTCACACTTTGACCTCGCCAGCAGCTCTGCCACTCCGACAGCTTTGCCAGTCCCGCAGACACCCGCGCTGCAACAGTACTACTCACAGCCATCAGCGCTTCCGCTTCCTTCGCCGCCTCCGTCCTCCTCCTACCCAGGCTCTGGAGCCGTCATTCGCACTCCGCCTACATTCCCGGGCCGTCCTCCGGTGAGCGTCAGTTGGAGTAGTACATCGCGCTCTAGCTTGGCCTGCCTCGCCCTCCTCCCCAGGGAAGTGCGAGTTGCGTCACCTCCTGTCCTCCTGTCCAGTCCTGCATGACTGAGCTGCGGTCCTGCCCCGTTTCTTCGTCTGTCTCGTCGTCTCCCGTAGTATCCTCCATCCCCTTCCTTGATGACATTGCGTGGCTTGACGAGTGGCAGTCTCATTTCTCGCCCCCTTCCACCGCGTCCGCGTCCCTTACTTGCTGCCATGTGACCGTTAGCGATCTGGCGACCCTTGTCCAGGACCCTGTTGAGACCTGGATCATCGACTCCGGGGCCACGCATCACATGACGGCCTCTTGCGAGGCCTTCAGTATGCTCTGTCCTGTAGGCGATGTCTCCAGTGTCCGGACGGGCTCTGGACATGTGTTGCCAGTCCGTGGTGTTGGCGTCATTCGTTTCCGTGGTCCTTCCGGTGACGTCTTTCTGACCGATGTCCTCTTAGTCCCTGGTCTCGAGCTCAGCCTCCTGTCCGTGACTGCCTTTGACCGCATGAGCATGGACGTTGTACACTCTCGTGGTATTGGTACTGTGTCGTTGCGTCCGTCTGGTCTTATCGTACTGCACGCCACCGTCCGTGGCAACCTGTGGCAAGTTCCTCGCCTTTCCTCCTCCTCTCCCGTCTCTTCCCCGTCGGCCGCCACATGCCATGTGCTTGTCACCAGTACGCTTTGTCCTCAGCACATTCGCCTCTTGCATCGTCGCCTTTGCCACGTCCACTCTGCCGCCGTAGAGAGAATGCTCCGCACCCAGCCGGCCAAGGGCCTTCACCCGGAGACTTTCCCTCTCCCGTGCCCCACTGAGTACATTGACTACGCTTAGGGGAAGATGCACCAGTCCACGTACCCCTTGTCTTCCTCCCGTGCGTCCGCCCCTCTCGACCTTGTCCACTTGGACGTCATGGGCCCTCTCCCCACCGCGTCCGTCGGTGAGCATGGCCGCTATGTCCTCATCCTTACGGACAACTATTCTCGCTACCGTTGGGTCTTCTGCCTGCGGCAGAAGAGCGATGTCGCCCGCGCCATTGAGGACTGGCTTGTCCTCGCGGAGCACGAGTGTGGCCGCCCTCTTCACTGCTTTGGCTCCGATCGCGGCGGAGTGTACATGGGTGAGGCCACGACCTTTCTCGCCTCCCGCGGGATCCACAATGAGACGTCTGCGCCCTACACACCCGCCTAGAACGACGTCTCCGAGCGGGGGAACCGTACCATGGCCGACGCCGTCCGCACCATGCGGGTCGAGTCCGGTCTCTCCGATGGCTTCTGTTTTGAAGCCATGGCCTACATGACCTGGGTCTGGAACCGGATTCCCCATGGTCCCCTTCCCCGCCTGTCCACGCCCTACCAGCAATGGTGCGGTCGGCACACTGATCTCCACCCGGCTTTTGTCTGGGGCTGCGTAGCCATTGTGTGGCTGCCCGCCCCACAGCAGGGCGGCAAGCTTGCCCCCCGCAGACACCCCTGCACCTTCCTCGGCGTGTCTCGTCAATCCAAGGCCTGGCGCTTCTGGGACTCATCCCGGCACTGGATCGTCGAGTTTGGCGATGCCCTCTTCTTCGAGGACTTGTTTCCCCGTGACCTCATTCACTCCGGCTCGTCCATGTCCCTCCCATCGCGTGGGCGAGTGGTGAGTCCGTCCTCCGTCCTGTTGCTTCCGGGTGACATAGCACTCCGTCCCTCTGAGCCGGTAGCCCTTGTCGCGTTCTCCAGACCAGCAGTCCCGGTCGCGCCCGCTGGCCCCTCCGGACCAGCAGCCTCGATCGTGTCCGCTGGCCCCTCCGGGCCGGCAGCCCCAGTCTTGTCCGGTGGCGCCTCGGGGCCAGCAGTCCCCGCCGCGTGTGCTAGCCCCTCCAGACCAGCAGTCCCGGTCGCGTCCGCTGGCCCCTGCGAACTAGCAGCCCCGGTAGTGTCCTTTGGCCCCTCCGGGCCAGCAACCCCAGTCGCGTCCGCTTGCCCCTCGGGGCTAGCAGTCCCCGCCGCGTCCGCTGGCCCCTCCGGACCAGCAGTCCTCGTCGCGTCCGCTGGCCCCTCCGGACTGGCAACCCAGGTAGTGTTCGCTGGCCCCTCCGGGCCAGCACCCCCAGTCGCGTCCGCTGGCCCCTCAAGGCCAGCAGACCCTGCCGCGTCCGCTGGCCCCTCCGAACCAGCAGTCCCGGTCGCGTCTGCTGGCCCCTCCGGACCAGTAGCCCCGGTCGTTTCTGCTGGTCCCTCCGAGCCAGCAGCCCCAGTTGCCTCCGCTGGCTCCTCCGGGCGAGCAGCGCCTGTTGCGTCCGCTGGCTCCTCTGGGCCAATAGCCCCGTCCGCATTCGTTGGCCCGTCAGACTTAGTGCCATCTCCTACGTGATCGCGCTACACACATGGCCCAGGCGGCAGCCTTCGACCTCGGCCGATAGTGAGCGCACAGACCGTCGCAACGCGTCCTGTGGCACCTCGACCCCCTATGTCTCCACGTGTATCCTTCACTCCCACGGTCGTGAGTGGGGACCCTGGCACGAAGGCTCTCGACTTGACCACGTCGACCATCATCTCCGACCTTCACCCGGGCTCTGCACTGGGCTATGCCATGCTTCATCACGAGCATCGGCATGCTGTTATGGCTGCACTCGCCCGCATCCCACCTGGAGCTCGTGATGCACACACCCTCTCCGTCAGGTCCACAGTACACACGGAGGACCCAGCCACCCTACGCAAGGCTTGAGCCTCTCCTGAGGTCGCTCATTGGGATGCTGCCTGCGCCGACGAGCTCGTTGCTATCCGGCAGCACCATGTGTATGACCTCGTCGACCTCCTTCTAGGTCGGAAGGCCATTGGCGCCAAGTGGCTCTTGTGGCGCAAGTGGAAGCCTGACGGGTCCTTGGACAAGTACAAGGCCTGCCTCACAGCAAAGGGGTTTGCTCAGGTCCTTGGGGTCAACTACGATCAGATATTTGCCCCAGTTGGTCGGTTCTCCACTAGCCAGGCGCTCTTCAGCCTGGTTTCCCAGCATGGGTGGGAGCTGCATCAGATGGACGTGAGCAACGCGTTCCTCCATGTTTCACTGGAGGGTGAGGAGCTTTACATGGTGCAGCCCCTAGGCTTCGACGACGGTACTAGGAGAGTCTGGCGGTTGCGGAAGGCCCTCTATGGCCTGAAGTAGTCGCCTCGGCGCTGGAACGAGGAGATCAGAAGAACAATTCTCCGTGGTGGCCTCCAGCGCAGCACCGCTGACCCCGCATTGTTTCTCAGCCCGCAAGGTCAGACCTTTGCTGCAGTTTTGGTATACGTTGACGATCTCCTCATCGCGTCACCAGACACGGCCACCATCCAGCGTGTCAAGGACTTGCTGCACGCCACCTACCAGATGAAGGATCTTGGGTCTGCCCGAGTCTTCCTTGGCATGGAGCTCGAGCATGATCGCTCCCAGGGCATCCTACACGTTCACCAGGCTGCCTATGTGTAGGCCTTGTCCGCTCGCTTCACCGAGGACCTGCCCCTCATGTCCAGCGCATCCTCACCCATGTCACCCGATGGCTAGGTGAAGCTGAAGAGTCCTGATCCAGCTGTTGTGAAGGAGCCAGTTGATATGACCACGTATCTGCGGATCATCGGGTCACTGATGTTCCTGGCGACGACAACGCGTCCAAACATCACGTTCGCCGTCAACATCCTGGCCCAGTTCTCCCAAAAGACGCGTCACCTCCACTATGAGGCCGCGATCCGAGTGCCGCGCTATGTCGTCTCAACCCCTCAGCGAGGTCTCATGTTCCACCGCCAGTCGTCCGTCGTCGCAGTGGGCTACATCGATAGTGACTGGACCGGCAGTCAAGACGGTAAGAGTCACACAGGCTGGATCTTCCTAATCTGTGGCACGGATGTATCCTGGCGCAGTGGTAAGCAGGGGTGCATTGCACGCAGCACTGCTGAGGCTGAGTACGTGGCACTTGGCTCTGGCGCGTGTGAGAGTGTGTGGTTGCGTCGTCTGTAGTCTGAGTTGCGTGAGTCTGTCGCATCCATCACCTTGCATTGTGACAATGAGAGTGCCATGGCCATTGCCGACAATGACGGTGTGCATCACACTCGCACAAAGCACATCAATGTTTAGTATCACTATGTGCGTTCGTTGTTGCACGACGGCAGCATCAGCATCGTGTGGGTTGAGACAGCATGGCAGTTGGCTGACTTCCTGACCAAGGCACTGAAGCGAGACTCGTTCAAGAAGGCTGTGAGTTCAGTCAGCGTGCGTCCGTGATTTTCTCTCTTGGTTTTTGCCTGCGTTTTTGCGTGCCCTGGGGGAGTCTGGATGTTGACCGTGTCTCTGCCCGCCCATGTGCACTACGCCTGTGAGTCATGGGGGAGTGTTGGTTTTTGCTCTCATTGTGCTTTGTTGTGTCCTCCCGGCTTGTGTACATCGACGTGCAGACGACTGACGGCAAGACTCGATGCTGATGGAGTGTCGTCCGGTGGAGCCGACACACGCTGAGGTCTTCTCGCAGTACGCTGGAGCCTCCTCTCTCCGACGACGTGTTCAGCTCCATCGGCAGGCCTTCTCTGCCTCCTCGGCAGTTGCGCTGCCGGCGGTCACGGCCACCGCAATTGCTGTCTGCATGCGTCTTGTGCGTCCTATCGCGTCTGCATCGTCATGCGCTGCCTCGGGTCCTTGTTGCCTGTTGCATGGCCCTGTTCGGCATCATAGACCATCGTAAGCACTGTTTGTGTTCAGGCCGCCATAACTCCTCGCTACTGTTTTTCTAGCTGATTCTGACCGCACGGCTGCGTTTGCAGCATCGGTATTATGGTATGGTCCAGTTTTAAGGCAAAACGAACAACGCCCGGGTTTTGGGCTGTCGGCCCTCTGGCAGGCCTCACTGAGAAAACTGCCAGCCTGAAAACAGATAATTTCTGATTGGCTGGTGAACTGAGTAACAAGCTCTACAGAGCTGGGGGGGAGGCTAGTTCTTGGAGGGGTCTCCCATCGTGTCTCATTGTTCATTTCTTATGAGTCTTTTCCAGTTTTCAGCTGCTTTCTGGCGCTAACGTTGGCGCCCGCACTTCTGAGTAACAAACACAGAGCTTCCAGACTTAGGCTCTAGAGCAACAGACTGAGGGGGCAGCAGACTTAAGCAACGAGCGTGGAAGCCCGTACGCTGCATCAACAACGCATGCTGCCCCAACCTGCCGCTTAGATTTCTAGCTACAGCCACCGGGTCTCCTCGTCGCGCCGGTACAGTCCACCGGGTTCGCGGGTCTCAACCCACCGAGAAAACTCTCCTAGCTTCGGAGAAGCCAACAAGGCTGCTGAAACGCATTGACCCTGTCTCGACGGCGTTGTCGTAGGTACTGGAGAAGTCTCGGGACACTCCGGAGGCTCGTCGGGTCGTCACGCCCTCGTCATCATATGGATAATGCATCGGCGTCAGTCGTGATGGGTGGAAGCCACACAAACCAACACTCTCCCTTGCTGACATAGCCGTCCATGCCACAATAGATGAACGAAGGCACGGAATAACAATGTATGTCAAACCACAATGTGCACGAGTAAACCACACAAACATACACTTGCCCCAGTGTCCGGGTCTAGACCATGAGAAGAGTCACGCACATGCACACAAGTCTGTGTTATGCACACCATACACATGTCAGGTTGGAAGAGGGTCTCCTCGTGACACTGGCTTTACTAGTGCCGGGGTCTCAACCACTAGGAGCGATAGAATAAATGTCTGTGTGCTCACCACAATAGCATCGTCAATCAACACATAGGACCATAGGGGGGTCTCCTCGTAACACAGGTGTACCTCACCACGTGTCCGGTCTCGACCACTATGAGCTGGCATGCACACACCACACGTAGTATGGCCACACACCAAGACACATGACCCCATGGTCTCCTTGTGACACAAGTGCAACCGACCAAGTATTCGGGTCTCGACCAACAGGGTGCGGTTGTAGTATGCTCATAGCAGAGTATGGACCCCCCTTCATGCATCTCCCATAACGTCGCGTCAGGTCCAGGTCCACACAACACTCCCTATGGGCAGATGGACCTGGCGGCGATGTCCTGAATGGAGATGTTAACACCATAGCTCAACAGATCTTAGGCGATGAATCGTGTGGTCTCTCCATCATATAGAGATAGCTCCCCCTGTTATGTATGAGTCGGCGCCCTACCTCAAAGACGAAGTGGTGTCTCCGGATATGACTCCTCATGTCGCAACTCCATCACCTGGAGTGTACCAGCCCTCGTGTGACTGCCAAGGGTCCCAACTCATAGTCTCTCCTCTCTCCGCTCTATCGTGATGCATCTCTACACGCCGGAGGAAAGGGAATGGGTGAGGAGCACGCAAGCCTGGATGAAGTGGCGGAGCTGGCCTCCGAGGCGCGATAGAGCACCCTGGGGCACAGGGGCATATGGCCGGAAGAAAAGGACTGGAGCGACGAACCGGATCACCACTCATGGACGAACATGACGATGGAGTAGCTGAGTCCGGTGGATGAAGGTGCGTGATGGCAGCAGCAGAAGGAGGAGCGGTGACAAAGTCGACAGGAGCGACGATGGCGGAAACTAAAGGCACACTCAGCTCTCCTATGGTAGTGTCTCCATAGAATGTCATACTCAGAGCTGGTATAGGATCCTCCCTGAGTATGAGTGTGTGAGGTCGTGGTAGTGGAAATCTCATGCCGAAAGTGCTGATGCTCCCCTGCTCTGAAAATCGCTCACGCGCTGCCATCACCTCCCGCTACAGCGTCACTACACGCTCCTGTAAGTCAGTGCAATCTGCCTCGGATATGTGGAGGTATCCCATGTCTGCGTCGCGTAGGATAAACCACTGGATGCTACACATGCAGAATGCAGTACTCGCGAGTATAGCTCTATGTACATGTCTCCTGCTAAAGACGGTGGAGCCGGTACTACAGCATCCTCCTGGGGGTCAACCAAACTCGCAAGCTGCTGAGACGCCGGAACATCGGATGCAACTACAGGTGTCGCATCCAGACCACAGCTCGTGCCTGTCATACGAGGAGTAAGTGGTAGCATGCCGAGAGAGAAGGAGAAGGAGGAGTTGTCAAAGTTCGTGGAGCATGTGGAAATTTCATCCGTGTAGGTATTGCCACTCTCAACATCGATGTGATGAGTAGGGTCACCAGCAGGTGAACACCAAGGGGCAGATGTCAGCTCCTGCTCACGAGGCGACTCCATCTACGTGTACTGATGTGCTCCACTGTTTTTGACTATTGCCATAGTGGACACAGGTGTGCAGGACTCCAACTCGACAATGCCCATCAAGGAAACTAGCAAGCGTAGCTGGCGCTCACGCACCGTCTCGTTGGGAAGACTGGTCGTTGCCACGTGCTTGATAACGGAGTGAGGACCTCCATGGAAAACCGTCATGTGTGTCGCTGCTCCTTCTTGTGTACGGGACCCCATAGACTCTGGGTACATCGACGACTCCTCACGCTGAAGGTGGTCCTCAGGTAGCGCAGATGAGACGGTGGTGCCTACTGTGTCTGCTGGAGCATATGTCCCAGTGGCATCTCTCAAAACTGCTGCCCTCAAGAATGCCTCAACCTCTAAAAGACCAGCCAGTCGACTCTACTTATGCACTGCGACCGATGTCGGGCAGGTGTGAGTTCCGTGCGCCAATGCCCCCAGAAATCCATATGGGACATCCCGATCTGCACAATACTCCTGTGCCACCGCCAAGTTGCTACCGATCGGAGTCGTGAGTGGCACCGCCAAGGCACGCGAGACCTACAGTCCTCGTGATGTAGCATGTTGCTGTAAAACGTCTAGCTGCTGCCCCAACGTAGATGTCGACCTCGATGACATGCACGTCCCAAGTACTCCAACATCCTTCAGACTGGAGTGAGTCTGCTACACACTCTCCCCCAAAATTCCAGTTCATCCATCCCGGTTCGTACGGGACTCCTGTGCCACCCCTGGGATTCCACCAATCAAAGCCGTAAGTGACACTGTCCAGGGACGCCGTGGCTGCTCTCCTCCTGATGTCACTTGCTATTGTGGAATATCTGGATCCTGCCCGGACGATGATTGGCAAATCTCCACCATGAACGCCATGTTGGGATCAGACTCCATGCCAAATGTTGTCACTCTATCATCCGAGTCTGCCTGAGTGGAGGCTCGCGCACCACGGTCTGGCGTGGGTGCGAATCCTGTCACTACGGTTACAATAGGCAATACGTAGTGACCACACTCCCCCTTGACATGTACTACAATGGAAGCCAAGGAGGTGGAGGATGTATCAAAACCGGCGCAAGTACGGCGTGTGGAGCGCTGATGCCGACGCCATGGGGACACACGACTGGAATAACTGCATGCATACATGTCATCACGAGGTGGCGTCGTGGTCGTAAGTGAGTGGAGGATTGAGAGAATGGTGGCAGCCTGGGATAGGCCGACAGGTGAAGCTGAAGGGACACCATTGAATGAGGAAGAAAAGGAGGATGCAGGAGATGTCGTTGAAGAGGCCATCAACAAACTAGTAGCAGAAGCACGCTCGGTGACAACGAGGTCACAAAGCCGTTGCACCATCTGTCGTAGGCCGTGGATCTCGGCAAATATGCTTGCCAGAGGTCTAGCTAGGGGATCTACCAATGCCGGCATATCCGTCTGCTATAGAGGACGCAAGCTCGGACGAGGATGAAGCCAAGGTGGATGCCAGTCGCGAGGGTGCGTCCAACAGCGACGCCAACCATGAGATCCATCACCATAGTAATAGCAGGCGAACGTGCAGGGTGCCTGCTCAAATGTCTGCGTACTCATCTCGTGTGCTGAACGATAGATAGGTGCCCAGGGCACCTACTCCCAGTGGTAAACACCAAGCTGCGAGAGAGGATGAGACCAGTAAGTATTGTCACTCCTGGAGGTCACGATGTCAGATTCAGCAAACGTGACCAGACAGGACGTGCTACGCTACCACAAGAAGCCCGGAGAATGGAGTCTGACCAGCTTTGGATACTAATGTTGTTGCTACTAATAGAGTGAAGACTGCTCCAAGACCAGAAGAGGTGGCGGGTGCAGGTGTGGCTGCTGCTCCAAGCGGTAGACGACATAGCCCTCGGAGATTGAAAAACTTGAATCTGTCGTCGATCCTCCGGAGTGAACTGCGCGCACCAATCCACGGGCCCCAGGGAGACGTCGGTCAATGATGCGTCTCGAAACAAAAATCGCCACCAACAACAATCTCTTGTCAGCTGGGAAGGAGGGAGTGCAAAACGCAGCTGCAACTACCCCTCACTTTGTAGTCGTTGCAACTCCGTCCGCCACTGCTATTGCTGCCACGAAAGTTGCTACTGCTTCAGCGGTAGTAGTTGTACATATTTATTTTGTCTTTATTCTCTTGCCCTCAAGCCCCGTTTTGTCTTTTTCTTTTGCTCTCACCCTCCACCTTTTTTTATTCATTCTCCCCTTTACTCACCTTCAACCCTAGTTCTATGCTTTTTTCTTTTCTACTTGCTATCAGGCGTACCCCTTTTCGCATTTTTTTCTTGTCCCCCCGTTTTTCGATTGCCCCTAATGTGGGGCAATGGAGAAAATAGAGGGGAGCGAGCAAGGACTGACCCCTTGCGTGCACGCTAGCTCGCTCGCACCGGCGAGCGAGCGAGGTGGGTGGGAGCGAGGAAGGGCGGGAGGAGGGCCAGGGGTCGGCCGCTCCCTCGCCGTCCGCCCCCTCCGTAGCTCGGTCGACGGGGCCGACAGGGTCAAGGGGGATCACGGGCCCGACAGGCCCCCCTCTGAGGGGGCTTCCTTGATGGGGCTGGAGGGGGCCCCTCCGAGAGGGAAGGGAGGGGGCCCTCAAAGGAGGGCTGCGAGGACTTCCTCGCTTTGGGAGCAGTAGCTACAGCGGTAGGCTACTATTGCTGTGGTTACTCTTGCTGCAACTGCTGTTACTCTCTGTAGTAGTTGTAGATGCTGTAGCTATTGCAATGCAATTGCTGCGATTGCTACTGCTGCAACTGCTTTTGCTGTCGCTACTCCGCGTAGTAACAGCTGCTGCTGATTGTTGCTGCCAGCACTGCTAGTACTGTTGTCGTACGCCGATGCTGCTGCTGCTGTTGCTACTTGCTACTATGCACCGCTACTGCTTGCAGCTACCGCCACTACTGCTCCTGCTGTGCACCGTCACTGCTGCTGTCATCGCTACTACTACTACTACTGTGTGGCCCAACATCTACCAGTGCTGTTGCTGCTTGCTGCTGCTATAGCTACTTGCTGCTACTATAACTGGTACTACAGTTCTAGGCTGCCACTCCTGCCGCCACTGCTCCTGCTGTTGTTATGCTACACTACAGATTCTGCTGCTACTATAGCTATAGGCGCACCTGTTGCAAATTCTGCCGCCTGCCGCTGATGCTGCTACTGCCACTGCTACTGCTGCTGTTCTACGCTACTCACCGCCCCTTTAGCGATCAAGTGCGATCAATTCGCGCTCTCTCACGTTGCTACAGGCGTGGCGCCACGTGGCGCACTCTCTTTGCGTTCCGCCCACTACTGCTCCAGCTGCTCACATGCCCCCCTGTACTCTTACACCAAAATGGAAATATTTTAGGGCGTGCGGGCCCATGCAACATGAGCTTTGTGTGTGAGTGCAATGCAAAACAACATGAATTTGCCAAAGTTTCGAATGCGGAACATACAGGAACAAGGAGGAGAATGCAAATAAGTCCCTAGCGGGCTTAAGTAGGGGCGCCGGTAGCCCCGTTGAACCCAAACGATTCAGCGGGGAGAACACACTATGTACACCACGATAACAATAGCGGTGGTCTCCTTGAGGCACCGGAACAGCTCTCCAAGTGACTGGGTCTTGACCACCAAGGAAATAGGAGCAGTGCCAGAAAATCTCGTAATCAAGGTCCAGACGTCACACATGGCTTTGAAAATCGTAAGCGCTAGTATAGCCACCGGGTCTCCTCGTTGCACTGGTACAGTCCACCGGGTGTGCGGGTCTCTACCCGCCGAGGAAACTCTCCTAGCTCCGGAGAAGCCAACAAGGCTGTTGGAACACATTGACCGCGTCTCCCCGACGCTGTTGTAGGTGTACGAGAAGTCTCGGGACACTCTGGAGGCTCGTCGTGTCGTCACGCCCTCCTCTATCACATGGATAATGGATCAGCGTCAGTCGGAACGGGTGGAAGCCACACAAACCAACACCCGGGTTTGGACCATGCAAGATAATCGCACACCTACGTGTCAAACATCATGTAAGAGAGACAGAGAAACAAGGTCTCCTCGTGACCCCGGAAAATGTCTCTGGGTGCCCGGGTCGCGACCACATCATGCATGAATCATGCATAACATATGTCAAGCATCATGCAAGAGAGACAGAGAAACAAGGTCTCCTCTTGACCACGGAAAATGTCTCCGGGTGTCCGGATCTCGACCACACCATGCATGTATCATGCATAACACATGTAAGCAATAGGTCTCCAAATCACACAGGTAGAACCCACCAGGTGGGTGGGTCCTGACCAGCATAACCTCGACCCTAGCATCGTGCCGCTCCCCAAGTAACCTCGTTGTCCTAAAAAGAGTGTCAGGCCAAAGCCCACACACCAACACTTCCCTTGGGCTGTAGAGGCTGACAATGTGAGCAAAGCTGATATCTGCTCGCAACACAATCCCTAAGGAGGGAGCACAGCTCCCCCATAGCCACATACCCCAGCACAGCAACAGCAAGGGCGATGATGATGCTGGTGGGATGTGCTCGCACAGAGCCTCATCCCAGAGCACCGTCGTCGCTGTCGTCAACGTTCCTGCTATCGTCATCTGCAGACGTGACTGGTCCAGCGCTTAGGGCCTCCTTCAAAACAGTCGCCTGTTGTATGGCCTCCAAATAGTGAGCTGAACATAATCTCACGGCCTCCGCGGCCTCCGTGGCCTCCGGAGCGTCGAGGCGCGTGTGGAGCTCGATGAACTCTAACGCGGTAGCCGACCGGCTGGCTGTTTCTGCGCCATGTATGCGGCCAATCGTGGAACAAACCTAACGATGGACGTGGATCGTGTGCGCGTCGGCACAAGCCTCCTGCAACCTCGCGGTCTCAACTCGTAGGAAGGAGTAGAGCTATTCCATCTCGTCGCACAAGTCGACGTCCTCTACGTCAGTCGTCGACTCAAGTGTTGCCGGGCCACGAGGTGCTGGTAGAGCATAAGCGCAGGACAATGAGTCGCCACGTAAGCCGTCTCGGACTGTAGGAATGGTTGTGACAAAGGCACATATTGCTCGTGGCACACCTCTTGCTTGGGCGTCAGCTGCTGGCTGGATGTCGGCAAGTGTAGGTACAATTGCATCCACGGTGACATCCCGGTCATCGAAGGTGCGGTATGTACCGTGGTGCTCCTCGCGACCCCTAGTGCATAGTTCATCATCCACTAGCTGCTTGAGATCCACTTGTCCCAGACGTGCATCTTGTAGAGGCCACTCAATTGCCTCGAGACACATGTGTATATCCTCCACACACTCCTTGATAGCTCGTTTTGGTGGAACATCCGTAGTGTAACATCAGTTGTTGGCCTCTCGGAGCTTGGCCATGAGACTCTGCATGTGTGCCTCCGCTCCAGCCACAACTGCCCCTACTTGTCAACCGGGGAGAATAGGCACTAGGGTACCTCGGATGAGAGTAGCTATGTCATTAGTTGAAGACGCCACGGTGTCAGCGACATCGGTGAGAGCAGCGATTAGCCAGAGGTCCGCAGCTCGCTTTGCATCCTCCACGCCGCACACGCGGGCACCTGTTGTCAATTACAACAGGTCACCTCATGCTCGTGCCATAGCTACTGCAAAAACAGCAACACACTGGGCCTCTATGTCTGCCTCAAGCCCTTTTTCTGACAATTCCACGATGGTCGACACATCTCCATAGAGGAAGTCTTCCTCGTCTTGGCTGTCTGCCACGTGCTCCTCTACCCAGCAGTATCTGTCAAAAACACCTGGGCGTGTACTGTGGGCCGAGCATCTGCATTTCTATCACCTACTCCTTCTGCTGTTGCTCCTGGCACCATGGTAGCTGTCTCCACACCGGCTCACGCGGGAGCGCGAACAATGTCAGGCGCAGCTCCTGCATCGGCCGCTGTTATGTCATCCACCAAGGTATCAACAATGACCATCTTCATCCCTGACTCTGACTCAACATCTGACCAATCCTCCTCCGACAAGAGTCTCCATCAGGGCAAACATCTCCCCCTGCCAAACTCTCTGCTACCTGATTATGCTGTGTAACATCATCCGCCTCAACCATCCAATGCTGTACAGCAGACGCCTCAACAATGCTGAGCTCCACCGAGGTCGTCAACAGACAATCCATCCCCTCCACGTCTGACATCTCGCCAGGAGCTGTGGGAACTCGGCAGACCGACCTATGGACAGGAGACGAGGGGGTCTCATCACATGTGACTCTTCCCACAGCCGCATGTGATGGTGCTACCTGCGCGTGACATGCAAGACAAGCAGCTCGCAGCCGCGCACGACAAGTGCAAGCATGAGCAATATGGCTAGGGGCTCAGGGTCCGTCCGTCGCTATGATGCCAACAGCCTTCAAGAAGGAGTGGAGGGCGACGGATGTAGGTGAAAGATCTGGCATACTAGCATCGTTGGAGGATGGGATGCAGGATTGGGAGAAAGATGAAGATGAAGTGGGAGGTGACACGTGCGACGGGGTGGCAGCTCGCTCAGAAGTCACGTGGTCAAGGAGATGTTGGACCATGCACTTGAGGTTCTGGACCTCCATGCGTAGGGCGGCCATATCTCCACGCAGAAGCGCTGTGGCATCACTCGGTGACATATCCACTCAAGGAGGAGGTACGGAGGATTGCATCAGAGGGGGATGCCACCCAGAAGGGCGGTGTCGGCACTAGCGCCAGCTATGCCGCCTATCTTGACAGTAGTGGCACAAAAACCTTGAAGACAAGTGGGACGCGTGCCACGGTTGCATAGACCACTACGCATGTGGTGGCTGCCACGGCTAAGGCTCTGGCGCAGACCACGATGTCGGCAACGCCCACGGCCACACTGTGCAGTTCATGTCAAGAGCTGAGCGTAGGTGATAGTCTCACACACTCGGTCATGGTGATGCAAAGAACCACATGGAGGATACAAATGCAGCAACGTCTCTTAGACGGGCTGCGATGTCGTCAGTCATGGCGACAACCTCAGGCGTCATGAGTTGCTAGAATATTACACCAGATGGCGATGGTGTAACTTTGGGAACGTGCGACCTCAAGTCACCTTCGATGCCGCTTATACTGTACCGGGTGTCGTCGTCAATAGATGGTTGTGGCCTCAAGCCACCTTCAATGCTGTTGGTACTACTATGACTCTCGCCATGGCTCCTGCTACAACGGTTCACGTCGTCAGCTGACGGTGGTGGCCTCAAGCAACACTAAAAGGTCAAAATCCCAAGCAAGAAAAAGAATACCTCACCCCCTTTTCTTGTGTGCTCACCAAACGATCATCGCCAGTGGGATACCCTTTCTCGGGTCTTACTCAAATGCCCCACTCGAGGACCCCTCTCTCCTCTTTCTCCCCTTTTTTTGTTTTGTGATGGTGCCACTTCCTCGGATGTCCCCTTTGAGGTTTTTTGGGGTGCCCCACTTGAGGGCTCCCCTTCAATCCTCTTCCTTTATTCTTTTGTGTGTGCAGGCTGGAGCCTTGCCTTGAGCGAGCCCATGGAGCGAGCTTGCGTGTGAGCAAGCCCACTCGTAGCACGAAGCTGCAATGTAGCTTTGCGTCGCAAGCAAGCAGCAGTGGTGGCTGCTGCCACTTTGGCTCCCACTACTATGCGCAATGCTCCTGCTACTACTGTTGTGGGCATGAGAAGCTGCGTCCGCGCGATGCAGCTTCCTGCTGCCGCCGCCGCTGCTGCTGCTACCACTGTGCCTGCTGCCCGTAGCTGCTGTGGCTGGTGTTGCAGCTGCTTGCCGCGGCTAGTGCTGATGCTATTGCTCACTGCTGCTTGCTACAACTACTCGCAGCCGCGTGCTGTTGCTGCCACTCGCTTCTACTGCCTCTTTTTTCTCTTGCCGCCTGCTGCAGCTGCCGTTGCAGCTGATTGCCGCCGATGCTACTGTTGCGGCTGCTGCCCGCCGCCACTACTGCTACATGTGCGTGCTGTTGCTGCTGCTACTACGGCTGCTGCTGTGGCTGTGGCTGTCAGCCTTCACTGCTAATGTCAGCAGTCATTGCTGCTGTCAATCGCCGCTCCTACACCTGCTGCTGTGGCTGCTCCGAGCTATTGCTGCTGCGGTTTGTGCTCTAGCTGTTGCGCTTCTGTTGCAACTCATGGTTGCTGATGCTGATGCCGCTGTTGTTGTTAGCTGCTACCGCTGTTGCGTGCTACCACTGCTCACAGCCGCTGCCGCAAGCTGCTGCTTCTCTTACAAGCTGCTTCTCCTCTGTTTTTTCTTTTCTACAAACCGGTAGCTGGACACGGCTGCTACTACCACCTGGTGCTGCTATTGTAGTGGCTACTACCCGTAGCCGCTGATGCTTGTAGCTATTGCTGTTGTCTGTGCTACCTCTACCACTCTCCTACAACGTAGTCATGGTGGGTCCCTCCAGGATCTGCTGCTGCTGCTATGGGTGGTTGCCGCTCACTGCTGCTGCTCCTACTACTACGTCCATGCAACACAACACAACGTGCTTTGGCTCCTTTGCTATGATACCAAGAGAAACTTTCCAGAACCTTCCTAACCACTTTCCACTTGACTAAGTGTCAGCGCTCAGTCAGTGTGTGACGACATTCACAAGTCATGCACAAAACTGCAAGGGTCTGGGTAGGGAGACGTACATAGTGTCAGGAAGCACATAACTGAATGTAATTATAGAGAGTTAACAACTGACAGGTCCACAGCATAAACACCTACTGCGGCACATGACGGGTGTTGCACGCGGCAGTGCAAGGTCTGTCCTAAAACCGGCCCAAAAATATTGTTTTGGCCATAACTCTTCGCAGACAAATCAAAACGCTACGCCGTCTGAACCTAGAGATGTAAAATCTTGAGCCGGACGCTACAGCTAGTCACACGCATAAGTCCAGCACCAATCGGTGGACAGACAATGCAAAACATACAAATCGGGCTCAAGAGCCAGTCCACTGAGAAAACTCGAGCATCTGCAGAAAAACCGCAAAGCACCCCGGCAAGCACCCAGTACGTCGTGGCAGCTCTTTGGCAGCTGCTAATGGGTGGAGCCTCCACTCATTGGTGCTCCGGCGCTAGGTGCGTCCGCATCAAGGATAGGCTGCAGAAAAAATTCAGAAGGTTCGAGACAACATCCAGGACACTGGGACAGTCATCGGTTAGCTGCGAGTGGCTGGTTCACTACCTGCTGACCTGCCGTTGCCTCCGGAGTCCGCATCGGGGAGCATGTCGTCGCACTCTCCTGTACCTCTGCTCTCCTGGCCGTCGCTCGTGACGGGTGGAAGCCACACACACCAACACACAGTTGTACAAATTGAGTGATCATGGCTACATTAGCTTCTTTGTACAGCTGTCAAGATACCCAGGACTGCTCTCTGGCACGACCATGGCCCCCATTTGACTATCTTGCTTTGATGTGGTAGATGCTAGGCCTCGTACATTCTCACTGCCAATGCATGCATCATGGTTTCTTGACTCTAAATGTTTTGGGGGAGGTGCATGTTGTCTCGGGTGCTGATCCTTGGGAGCAACCATGTCGATTTCAGACCACACACTGGTGAGAAGCCATCCTCGGGTGATTCCGAGAGGGCGGGCTCGACCCCCTGGTGGCGGTGCACGCTCATTTGAGTGTTTTCTGTGGGTGTGCACTCACTGGTGACAGAATCTCTCTCCCCCATCAGTTCCTTGTCTTGGTTGTGAATTCTGATTCTAACACAAAACCTACCAGATTCATGGCGTGGGACACTCTCCTACTCACTGTCGCTCTCTCACCCTTCTCCATGAGCAAAGCAAGCTAGTAACTACAGTTCATCCCCATGCATGGCTGATGGATTTTTCTCGGTCGGTGTCAAGATCCATATGTTGTGATCTGTGCGTTCACTCTCACTCATCCGTAGTGTGACCTATCGGCTTGTGTAGATGATTGACTCGGTGTACGTTGACAACGGCGGTCAAAGAGTGATGGAGGGAGTATTGCACATTTTTGTGAGGTGTGGCTCCCGTCTCCGTGTGTGGGGTTTCCCACTTGGTAGTAGTACGTGGCCAGCTCCATTAATAGCACCGACCGACGCTCATGCCACCAACAGTCGTGGATGGATTTTCTTGGTAGCACAGTTTCTACCTAGATTCAAGCAGCATTAACTCCCCTGAAATGGAAATAATGCTGCGTTTCTCTGGACAATACCATTTCCTGCAGCCTCGCGCAATTGGAATGAAGTGCATGGCCTGCTGCATCCAGACTTAGCGCCTGAGCAGTGCTCGCTACTCAGCTGTAAAAGGGGAAAACTGCACTCAAGACTTAGTGCCAGAACTGCAGCTGAAAGTGGGTAACATCTGAATTCACAGCAAGAATGAGGTGTGGTGTGAGACCCCTCCAACACTAACCTTGGCCCTCACATCTGTGAACCTTGTTACTCAATCTACCAGCCAATCAAGAAAATGCACTATTTTCTGGCTTGTGGGAGTTTTTTCTGTGAGCCCTGCCAGAGGATTGATAGCTCCAAACCCTGGCGTCGTCTGTTTTCCCAAAAAAAATCTAGACCAAACCAGAATATGCACGTTGCGAACTCAGTCCTGCCATCACAGTCAGCTAGAAAAATCATACATGAGAGCTATAACTGCCTGTACCTAGGAAAACTCCATGCTACCAAGAACATCTATCCATGAATTTTGGTGACATGAGCATCGGTGGCTGCTGGCAACGGAGTTGGCCGTACACTGCTACTAAGTGGGAGTCTCCACAGAGATTGGCAGGAACCAAACCGCTCAAAACAATGCAATATCCCCTCCATCGCTCAACGCCCACTTTCATCAACGTCCACCAAGTCAGTCGTCTCCACAAGCATGTACACCAGCCGAGCGGTCACTGTACAGATCACTAAGACAGTGCACGCACAAATCGAAACACTCCACTCTGACCTGTGGGCATCAATGTACATGCACATAAAAAGATCATTCATCCAGAATACACACCAATATCATGCTCCCCCAAGCCCTCATGCCTCCACAGTTTGCCAAAGCCACAAAAATGCGATCATGATCACATGAAAGGTTAGGGCATATAGGGAACTCAGGAATGCATGACTGTGCACTCACGGATGCAGACCAACTAGACTTACGGCTTTCTTGAACGATGTCCGTTTGACCACCTTGGTCAAGAAGTCAGCTAGCTGCAGTACACGATCGATCCACACAATTTGGATGCTGCCTCATCCAACAAAGTGTGTACATAGTGATACTCCACATTAGTGCGCTTTGTGTCTTTGTCATGAATGCAATTGGTGTTTGCAACAGCCATGGAGATCTCATCATCACAGTACAGCGTGATGGACGATGTAGGCCAACAAAACTCACACATCAGACGACGGAGCCACACACTCTCACATGCATCGGCGTCCAATGCCACATACTCGGTCTTGGTAGTGCTGCGTGTAATGCACCCCTGTTTCCCACTCCCCACAAAGCAGTCATATCGTCAATGAGAAACATCCACCCATTGCAATTCTTAGCGTCTATACTCCCAGCCCAGTCACTGTCAGTGTAGCCGTCAGCAACTACAGACGGCTGGTGATGAAACGTCAGTTCATGACATAAGGTGGAGACAATGTGTAGCACCACATGCATGGTTGCATCTAGGTGCAACTGGTGTGGGGACTGGGAGAATCGGGCGAGCTCATTTATGGCAAAGGCAATTTCCGGCTTCGTGGTGGTGGCCAGGAACATGAGTGACCCAGTGACACAAAGAATATTTGTCACATCCACACGCACACCAAGTGTGTCGGCATCAGAAACTTTCAACTTCATCTTACCATCTGGGCGATGGATGCAGATGCACTATGTACACTGGGCAAGAGGTCCCCAAAGCGCTCGGCTAAAATCTGCACGTAGGCTGCTTGATGCACACGTAGAACACCGTGGGTGCGATCACGCTTGATCTCCATGCCCAGAACTACCTGTGAAGGCCCAAGGTCTTTCATCTTGTAAGTGGATTGCTGCAAATCCTTCACTCACTGGACAGCGCTCAGGTCAGATGGCCCGATGAGCACATCATCCACATAAACAAGCACGGTGACTTGGGTGGTTCCGATTGGGGTGAAGGAGAGGGCTGGATTTGTGGTGCTATGCCCAGGCCACCGTTCAAGGGGGTGCGGCTGATCTCTGTTTTCTAGCACATAGGTGATTGTTTCAGGCCATAGAGGGCCTTTCGAAGCTGCCAAACATGACGTGTACCACCTTCAAATTCAGAGGGTTGGACCTTGTCGAGCTCCTCACCATCGAGAGCCACACGGAAGGAAGCATTGCTCACGCCCATCTGGAGGAGCTCCCAGCCATGCTATGTGACCATGCTAAAGAGCGCACGACTTGTGGTGAAATGGCCAACTGGTGCAGAGATGTGGTCAAAGTCCACTCATGGTATCTGTGCGAAACCCTTGGCTATGAGCCTGGCTTTGTACTTTTCCAGCGTACCGTTTGGCTTCTTCTTGCGATGGAAGACCCACTTGGCCCTAAAGGCTTTGGGGCCTGGGGGCAAGTCCACTAGCTCATACACAGCGTACTCATCAATGGCAACCAGCTCCTCCTTGTAAGCAGCATCCCACATGGCAACATTAGGTGTGGCCCTAGCCTCATGGAGGCTCTATGGGCTGACTGCCTGCAAAGAGGACCTAACTGTCAATAGAAGAGCCCTGCCAAATCCCTCTAGAGCACAAGACAGCGAGACAAGAAAATCACGTTGATGCTCCTGAGATACAGGGGCATAACCCAATAGAGATCCATGATGAAGGTCCACTGTGACTACGGCAATGGCATTCAGACCCAAGGCCTTCGTCCCTGGATCCCCACTCACCACAGTATGAGATGGGGGCATGGGATGGAGGGTATTGGCCAGGGGGCGGCCGGATCATTGCAGGACGCATGCCTGTTGGAGGCATTGGGGTACGTGGATGAATACGACCACCATGAGTGCGTGAGTATGTGAGATTGGCACTAGATGAGTGGATGCGTTGGGCTTGAGGAGGCAAGGAAAGGACGGTTTGCTCCATTGGAGTGACCGGCTCACGAGCCAAAGAACTGCTCGCCTGATGGACCGAGTCAGCAACCAGAGTGAATGACTCTGTTTGGGTGGCAGATTTAGCGGCCGGAGAAATAGACTCACTCACCTCGTCAGCGGAGTCAGTGGCCGAAGAGGTGGACTCGGATGCCTGGGGAGCAACTGGAAGAACAGAATCAGATGGGGACTCTGGTGTGGCGGGGGTTTCCGATGTGTGATCACGCGTAGGCGACGTGGCATAACTAGGGACCCCAGGCATTCATGAACAAGGAGCAACGTCGTGCACCGCTTCAGAGTCTCCCCCACACAATGGTGGTGACAGGCCTAGTAGGGTCCTGGCATGGACAAAAGGGAGATTCCGGGGAAAAAACTCCTTGAAGAAAAATGCGTCATGAGACTCGATGATGCGGTGCTGAAAGAAATTACCGAGCTGCCAAGCCTTTGACTGAAAATACAACCCAAGAAAGTTGCATGAATGACCACGGGGAGCTAGTTTGCCATCTTGCTGGTCCTCCGGGAGTCAGACACTAGCGACACAACTCGAGACGAGCGCACGACGAAGATCTGTACGCTGTCCACACCAAGACTGGTAGGGGGTGATGGGATGGGACAAGGGAACATGTGAAACTCTGTTTCAAACCTAGGTCATATACGGCATGGCCTCAAGGAAGAAGCCCTCTGAAAGACCTGACTCAATGGTCGTAGTGCGTAACTCATAAGCCATGGTGCAGTTCTAGCGCTCAGAAACACCCTTCTACTCTAAAATGTAGGGCGTAGAGGTCTCATTGCTAACGCCCCGGCTCCTTGGGAAAGCGTCCGCCTCCTCCATAAACTAACCATCATGGTCAAGACAGAAGCGAAAAAAAGGAGGACCACAATCGTGCTCTGTAGCGAGAAGCTAATCACAAATCGCAGCCGTTGCATCACTCTTTTTCTGGAAGAAAAACAACCTCCAAAAGCAAGAGTATTCAGTGAGGGTGAGCATGTAATGACCCCGCTCTTTACGAGACTCGACAGGTAAGGGACCAATCAGAGTGGACCAGTGCAAGCAGGTGGGAGGTTAAAGAAGAGGACAAAAGATACGAGGACATGTATATCTTGCCCTGAGGGAAGTGGATGCATTCATGTTTGCAAGGTAACTTGAAAGTGGCTGGGTTGAGATTAAAGGCAGGCTAGGTGCAGAGCATGCTCTCAACGGCAGAGTTGTATACGTGGCACATGCAGCAGTGTAGGAACTGAGTGCACTGTGGGGATAGAATTCTCCTGAAAAAGACATGCGCCTTGTCCAAGGACAGGGCTGAGGACGCAACAGACAAACGAGTGGCGTACCACAGGCTATCACGAGACTCTGTATGCAACATCACACAACCAGATGGGCAAAGAGTAACCGTACCAACGTCATGAAAGTGTAGAACATCCATTCATATGCTGTCGAGAGCAGTGAAAGACAGAAGGCTGAGCTCAAGACCAGGTACATACAATACATTGGTGACGTAGACATCCCCAGACAGATCCCAAAAATGGATGACACCAACATCACGAACAGGAAGCATCTGACCGGACCTAGTCTGAATACTCTGGATAGCACCAACTGGGCCAAGCATGTTGAATTCCTGACTTCAAGATGTCATGTGATGCATAGCGCAGGAGTCGATGATCTAGGTGCCATCAGGGTTGTGGACAGATGTGGTAACATTGCACTAAACGACTTGACATGACACAGGCAATGTGCGCTACACGAGACTGAGACACAAAGCGTGCCTGCCAATCATCAAGCTAGGCAACATCATCCAAGATGGGAATAGGAACACAATGGTCCCCACAGGGGGATCGGTGCAGAGAGCGATCTCAGTCTGGCAACTGAATCTGACCTCCTGACTAGCAGAAATACAACTCATACTTTCCCAAGGCTGACAAGGGGATGTCGAGGTAGTGCATGATGAACTGCTCCAGTTGGCGCTCATGAGTAGAGGGCATGGGAGTTTGACTGGTCAATTTGTAATGTGGCAAGGCTTTGCACCGCTCCAGTTGCACCGCTCCAGTTGGCGCTCATGAGTAGAGGGCATGGGAGTCTGGAGGTAGTGTAGTGTGGTCATGTCGGAGGGAGGAGCTGAGGTATAGCTCAGCTGCGAATGTAGAGGTGACCAAGCTAGGTACGGAGTCCATGCACAAACAGGTCTGACAGAAGGCATTGGAGGAGTTGGGACGCGATGGTCTCCAAGATGTTGAGGTCCAATTTGTTGAGGATCTTCACGTATCCAAGAGTTGTGCCATTCTTCATGGTGAGGAGAACGGTTAGCGGAGGCGGGCCAGCCTTGCCGAGCTGGCGAAGAAGATCTTATGCGCGGCGCCAATAGGCAGTGACAGACTTGGAGTCACCCATCGTGAGGTTGCTAAAGCTCCTCAGAAGGCAATTGATGACGGCTTGGCCAGAAGCATGGTAGGGATGTGTGAGGGTACTCCACGCCTCACGGGGATGAGGGTTGGTGCCAAAAATAGGATCATTGATGAAAGGATCAAGGTTAGTACGATCACTCTTTGGTGCGACGAAGACGAGGGCTGGAGCTATACGGCCTGCATTGAACAGCTGCTCAGGGAAGGAGGAGTCATACTTCAGGGTGTAGTCGGTCCAGAGACCCTCAACCTAAGCCCACAAGCAAAACAACAGCTCCTAAGATGGAGACCTTTCTACCTCAAGATGGATTGGTGGTGTCTCAAAATCCTTAGGCCTATGCTGAGCACCGACTACATTGCCTAGAGACCCTAGGACACTGGAGACAGATTTTTCCTGCTGTTGCTACTCGGCTACTGTCTGTACTATAGCAGAGACCATGGGACCAGGCTGGCCAGGGATAAGTGGCTGAATTCGTGTAATGTGGCTTGGTTTGAGTAGAATGTAATGTGGCAAGGTTTTGGTGCAATTTGTCAACCTGCTGTTGAAGAGCAGCAACCGGGTCAGATGGCGGAGTTGCACTGGCAGAGGTTTACACAATTGCACCAGGGGTGCAAAGCCGTGCCCGCAAAGCTGTTGCTTCTACCGCGTGGTACTGCTGTTGTCAATGCTCTTGTGTGCTGCTGCTACAATCACTATGAGCTACTGCTGCGGATGCTCCTAATGCAGTTGCTACTCCTACTGCTAGTGTTGCTGCTCATACTACGGCTCCTGCTACTATCTGTTCTGCTGCTATTTCCGCTGCTAATGTTGCCGCTGCTGCTGCTGTTGATGTTACTACTGCTGCTGCTGTTGCGGCTGCTGATGTCGTGCTTCTACATCTACTGCTACGTGCTACTCTAGCTGCCGTGTGGCTGCTGCTGCTTCTGCTCTTGGTGTTGCTACTGCTGCTCATCTGCTGCTAATACTACTGATGCTGCCTCGCTCTTGCTACTCCTGCCGCATGGTAGGCAGCAAGCAAGGAAGAGCGGGAATCAGGGCTTTTTTTCCTTTCTTCCCAAATCTCCGGTTTCCGGGTCTGGCGGTGATGATTCCATAGATGCTGATGTGATTGCACCCAGCAAGAAGGGTACGCCCCATACAGAGAGAGGAGGAGGTAGAGAAAAAGGGGCAAAGAGCGGGGGCACTTTCTTGCTACATGGCGGTGCTGTCGCCACGTGCGTCGGCTTTGTTGTTGGTATTTCACCGCTTCGCTTCGGCCGTGTGACCGCCTATGCTACCACCACTATCAGGTCAATGGCGCAAAAAAAAAATTGAAGCCACCACCAGGCGAGGCTAACTATTGTGGAAAAATCCTACGCAGCTCTTCCCTGCACTGGCGTGTATGGAGGTCTACCAACGTTGAATGGCACCTGTACGCCGCTGTTGTTGCTCAGTCTGCTGCATCCGCTACGCCATGGCTCTGATACCAAAATGGAAATGATGTTGCGCTAGTCTGGACAAGACCATTTTCTGCCGCCTCATGCACTTGGACTGAAGTGTGTGGCCTGCTAAGTCCAGACCTAGCACCTGAGAAACACTGGCTGTTCAGCTGTGAGATGGAAAATTTGCACTCAAGACTTTGCGCCAGAACTGCAGCGGCAAGTGGGTAACAATTGAGTGAACAACGAGAATGAGGTGTAGTGAGAGACCCCTCCCACACTAACCGAGGCCCTCACCTCTGTGAGCCTTCTTACTCATACTACTAGCCAATCAAGAAAATACAGTGTTTTCTGGCCTGTGGGTTTTCTCGATGAGCACTGCCACAGAACCGATAGCCTCAAACCCGGGCTTCGTCTGTTTTCCTGAAAACTAGACCACACCAAATATGCACGCTGTGAACACGATTGTGCAGTCGGAATTGGTTAGAAAAATCACACATGAGAGTTATGGCTGCTTGTATGTAGGCAGACTCTTTGCTACCAAGAATAGCCGTCCATGAGTGTCACTGACATGAGTGTAGGTGGCTGCAATCCATGGAGCTGGTCGTGCACTGCTACCAAGTGGGAGACTCCACATAGAGAGACAAGAGACAGGAGCCACGCCTCTCAAAACAGTGTGCCTTCTCCTCCACTGCTCAACGCTTGCCGTCGTCAACATCCACTGAATCAATCATCTGCACGAGCATGTACACCAGCCGAGAGGTCACAGGTTGTATCAATGAGATAGTGCACGCACAAATCACAGTAGCCTGCTTGATTTTTCTAGCTGATTCTGACTGTACAACGGCAATTGCAACATGCATGTTCTTGTACAGTGATTTTTTAAAGAAAGACGGACAACGCCCGAGTTTTGGACTGTCCCTCTTTATTGGTTGGTAGACTGAGTAACAAGCCTCACTAAGGTGAGAGCCTAGGTTAGTGTGGGAGGGGTCTTTCAACACACCTTGTTCTCGCTATTAACTCAATTATCACTTTCAGTTGCAGCTATGGAGCAGAGTATTGAGTGCAAGTTTTCCCTTCCAAAGTTGAGCAGCCAGCGTTGCTCTGGTGCTTAGTGTGGACGCAGCTGGCCACACACTTCAGTCCAAGTACGTGAGGCGGCAGAAAATGCTCTTGTCCAGACTAGCGCGACATCATTTCTATTCTGGTATCAAAGCCATAGCATAGTAGATGTAGCAGATTAGGCAACAGCAGTGGCGTACAAGTGACATTCGACATTGGTGAACCTCCAGATACGCCAATGCAGGGAAAACTATGCCACGTTTTTCTTGGTAGAGTTCGATGCGCCTGGTGGTGGATTCAAAATTCTCCTGATGTGGGGGAAATCCTACTAATTTTTCCTTTGCAACATGGGAACTACAGCGATGGTAGCGTAGGTGGTCACGCGGCCGATGCAAAGCAGCACAATGCAGACAGTGGAGCTGACAAACCTGGAGACGGCACCGCGAGGCAGCAGGGAAGTGTCCCAGCTGCTTCCTCATTTCTTATTCTACATCCTCCTGTTTTTTTACCCAGGGTACCCTTCAGGGTGCAGCCACTTCAGTAGCTGTGGAATCGGTGCCAAGAAAACAGGAAACCAGAGAACCGGGAAGGAGAAAAAAAGTCTCGCTCCCTTGCTCACCTGCTGCCTGCCTCGTGGCAGGAGAAATAGCAAGGTTGTAGCAGCAGCCGAGTAGCAGCAGTAACAGAAGGAGGAGCAGCTACGCCGCACCTAGAATAACGTGCAATTATAGCTACTGTGGCACACCATGAGCAGCCATAGGAGCAGTAGCCACAGTATTAGTAGCAGCAGCAGTAGCATGAGCAGCAACAAAAATAGTAGCGGTAGCATCAATAGTAGAAGAAGCAACAACACCAGCACCAACAACCACAGCAATTGCCCACAGCAATGGTAGCAGCACCACAAAACAGTAGTGACATCAGCAGAATTGCACCACGGCAACAGCCTTCATAGCAGCAACAACACCATAGTAGGTGCCTCGGAAGCTACGTGGAAGCTGCACATGCTTTGGCGCAGCTCCGAAGGGCTTCCGGCCTCCAACCTGTCAACAAAAGAAAAAAAAATGGACATGTTAGTAATTTATTGAAAGGGGTACCTCACAACCTTGTCTTTGCCGCAATAAAGAGTGATTGCACTGACCTTGAGCCCTCCATCCGAGATCCTACCATTGGCACTGACTATGACCCTTGTGAAGCCTGTAGTACCCTCACACGTCCCTACCATGCTTCTGGCCAGGCCGTCGTCAGTCAACTTCTGAGGAGCTTCAAAAGCGTCAAGATGGGTGATTCCAAGTCTGTCACCACCTATTGGCACAATGCGTAGGATCTTCTTTGTCGGCTCAGCGAGGCTGGTCTGCCTCCCCTAGCCGAATCCTCACTATCAATAACAACGATTCTCCCGACTACGGGGGGATCCTCGTTGACTTTGACCTCAAGCTTCTGGAGGCCATGGCGTCCTAGGGCACTCTAACATCCTGGTTTTATTCCCGGTTCTTGAAATGGGATGAGGCAATTCAGTACACTCGCACGTAGCATGGAGATACAGAGGCATTGGCAGTATTCAGTTGTGCCTCTCCTACAACTTCGGCATTCGCGACCCCTGCTACCGCCGGCGCCATGCAAGGTGCTGGCCACAGAAGGCGCGGACATGGGAAAAAGGGAAAGTGTTGCACCCTGCAGCCATCTGACATCAGCTCCTCCAGCGAAAAATCTCTCGTCTACCATAACTGTGGCCAGCCAGGTCATGGCTGATACACATGCCTATCACCCACGGACGAGTCTCGTGTCATTAGCGCTATGCATCGTGAGCACAAGCAGAGTCTTGGTACCGCAGCAGCAACCAGTGCCTCTCCTGTCGGCGCTTCCTCCACTTTCTTAGCGGCTGCCTCCTCCACTAGCACCGCAGTAACTTTAACCCGATCCCCGAGTCCATCCATGCCTTGTATCCAAGCTCTAGCTACATGGAATCCTTATCTGTCATTGTCATCTCCACCCTGGCAGCTTAGCTACACCTCAACACCTTCTTCCGGCATGGCCAGGTATTTGTACCTCCTGAATCTTGGGCGCTCAACTCGTAAGCTCTAGCTGGATCAGTTCATCACGCATTGCATCGGCATCCCCACTTGTCAGCCCCTGTGAAGTACAATTTGTATTTATGCTAGCTAGGAGGTCACAGAAAGTTGTCAAATTGAGAGTGCTCTTCGCTTCGATCCCCGTGTGGATGACTGTTGTGTTCCATATCCTGTCTTGGATGATCTTGCTTGACTTGAGGTTCGGCAGGAATGCTATACATCCCAGTCTCATGTACAGCGCCCGTTGCCCACATCATGTCAGGTTTCTTAGTGCAACAATACTACGTCTTTCCGAGACCCTGATGGCACCTGGATCATCAACTTCAGCGCTATGCATCACATGACATCTTGCTAGGCACTATACCTGGTTGGTGATTTCTAGAGTGTTCGGACTAGGTCTGGCTGGATGCTTTCTCTCTGTGGTGTTGGTGTCATTTGTTTTCGGGGTCCATCTGCTTATGTGTATGTCACCAACGTGTTGTATGAGCCTGGTTTTGAGCCTAGCCTTCTGAATTTCACTTCTCTTGACTGCATGAGCATGGTTTTTCTACACCACCGTAGCATTGGCACAATCAGTCTTTGTCTGTCTGGTTGTGTGATGTCACATGCACTGTCTCGTGATAACTTGTGGTACATCACTCGTTTGTCTTTTGCGTCCTCACCCCTGTCCTCAGTCGGGGCAAACGTCCTTGTCACAAGCGCTCTATTCCCGTAGCATACTCACATCCTACATCGCTGCCTGTGACACGTACACAGTTATGCCATTTAGAGCATGCTTCACACGCAACCCACATTTGGCCTCGACTCAGCCACTTTCCACTTACCATGCATCCATTCTGGTCAGGGCAAGATGCACAGGACCATCCTGTGTCCTCTTCCCAACCCTCCCACCTACTTGTGCTGGTCCACTCTGACCTCATGGGTCTGTCACCCATCGAGTCTCTTGTGGAGCGTGGTCGTTACATGCTCACCCTCATTGACGATTACCCTCGCTATTGGCAAGTGTTCTGTCTGTGTTAGAAGGGTGACGTAGCAGTTGTGATTCATGATTGGCTCATTACCGTATAGCGTGAGTGTGTTCCTCTCCTTTGCCGCTTCCACTCTAACTGGGATGGTGAATTTATAGAGAGGCGGATGCTTGCCTCTCAAGCCAGGGCGTTAGGCATGAGACATCCGCGCCATACACTCTGAAGCATAACGATGTTCCTGAACGCTTGAATCACATCGTGGCTGATGCAATCTGCATTATGTGCATTAACTGAGCTCTTTCCGACGAATTCTTCTTTGAGGCCATATCATACATGACTCAGTTTTGGAACAGAGTTCTCCATGCTCCATTTCCTTCACTTTCACCCCCTGCTATTCATGGTGTGGACAGCACGCAGATATTTGTCCTACTTTCTTTGGGGGTTGTTTTGCCACCGTATGGCTCCCGGAGGACCAGCGAGATGGCAAACTAGCTCTGCGTGGTCATCTTTGTACCTTTCTTAGGGTGTCTTGTTAACAGAAT
Source organism: Penium margaritaceum (assembly GCA_023375785.1). Classification (NCBI taxonomy): domain Eukaryota; kingdom Viridiplantae; phylum Streptophyta; class Zygnematophyceae; order Desmidiales; family Peniaceae; genus Penium; species Penium margaritaceum. Next base: position 107,324 of record SZWC01001129.1, read on the forward strand.
GCTTGGCGAGTTTGGGACCCAGTTCAGTACTGCATCATCTAGTTTCATGACACATTGTTCTTTGAGGAGATTTTTCCATGCAATCTCCTGCTTGTCCATGCCAGGACTATTTCAAGCCTATCACCACCATCGCCTAGGGGAGATTCTATACCGGTGCGGGATGTCGTTCCGCGTCGATCTGTGCCCAGAGTCACTGGTTTCACCACGTTGCCTATGTGTCCATGCACACCAGACACCACCATCATACCAGAGTCCAATTTGAGTGTGTTCTTCTGGTAGCTGACAACGCATCCAAGTCCACCTCTTCAGCCACTGACTCCGTTGACTAGGGAAGTGATTCGACCTCTTCATCCGCTGACTTTGCCACTCAGGCAGCAGAGTCCGTCACTTAAGTTGCTCAAGGAGCTGGCAAAGTACTATTGGTGGGACTAGATGTAGACTGACATGTCACCCTTCTGCAAATTGAATGACACCCGTAAGAGACAAAAATCTTGCTATACGAGGCCACCCAATCTTCTCCAACCACTTCTTGTTCGGAAAGAACCATGGGTTGGCATCAGCATGGACTTCGTAAAGGGATTGCCAGCTACTCCTGAGGGATTCTACGCAATCCTTGTGTTGGTGGACATATTCTAAATCATGTCACACTCCATCCCGATGAAGGCCACAGTCACTGAAGAAGGAACAGCATGGCTGTTTCTGAACCAGAACATAGAGCTACAAAGCATGCCATGAACCATCATCAACAAAAAAGACAACCACTTCACTAGTCGTTTTTGGTGCAAGTTAATGACGTGTTACGACAGTCGGATCGAGCTATCAATAGCGTTCAATTATCATGCCAATGGGCAGACTGAGAGGACCAATCAAACTCGCAAACAACCTCTCCGTACATTATGCAAGCCACACAGCACCGATTGGACGGCTAAACCACCGACTGACGGACTAGCATACCAAATCCGCAATTTCCACCTCAACGTGTAAAATACATTTCCCAGTGGTCTACGCCAAACATCCTGCCACATGGATAACACTACAAAGTCAGAGCAACATTTCCGTGGTAGACATCCAGCACAGGGATTTGTCAAGCACGTCGATGGAAACACGACAGATCCTCGTAAAGGTACAAGAAGCTATGACGCAAGCGACCGGCTAACTTAGCAACGATAGAGTGTTAGGGCTGTCGGTCGCGTCCTCCTCAACTGGACAAACATCAAACTCTGAGGATAGGACTTTACGAAGCTCAAATTCTGATGGTTGGGACCGTTTCAGATTGAGCGAATGAAGACCACTCCCGTCGCTTGGCTTCGCCTGCCTATTAGCATGGCGACCCATCCTGTCTTCCACATGAGCGAGCTCAAGCACCCCCGGGACTCCAATATGAACGTCCCCGTCAGAAAGGTCACATGACCACCTCATGTACAAGTGGAAGGGGATGCAAACTATGCAATAGAAGACATCCTTGGACATCGACGCCATGGGAAAAAGACCAAGTATGTGGTCAAATGGCACGGCTACGACATTGCACACAAGAGATGGGATCCCTACAAAACTTTGAGACATGGATCATGTGAATGACAGTTACTATCTTTGTCATCAGCCTACGTCTGCTAACGTGCCGGGACGTGGTCACAAAAAGGGGGGGGGGGGGGGGGGGGGGGGGTATGCCAAACGCTGCGTAGATGGTGAATAGGTAGAAGTTGCAAGGCAGAACACGATTTAGAATTTGGGACACTTGAGCAATTTGTAATCAGCTGCAAGTGTACTTTGATGACAAGTGTCAAAATGGTCGAACACATACATACAAGTGTCAAGTCAAGAATGAGGCATAGTCTAGGTTGTTGGGTCGATCGTTGAGCGACGCGTCTGGGGTTGAGACATGAATGGTCGGATTCGAGAAGCTCCACCAAGGAATCAGGGAGCTTCAAGGATCGACGGTGAAGATGCGAGATGCATCTTTGTAGATCGAGATATGTCTCCATGCGTCCTAAAGTCGACCAAAAGGTCGTGATACTTCTATCGTCGACTCTCAAAGTGGTCTAAGTTGTCAGAAGATGCAAAACATTTCGTCAAAAGGGCAGGGGTAGTTGATGGAATTGCCCTCAACAGTAGGGGTGAAAAACGGTGTCTCGTCGTGCGGTGGGCTATTTGTGTAATGATAGAGATAACCACGTGGAATTTTTAGGGACTCTTGTACGTCTTGTACATAACGCTTCCCCTCCTTTCAGCCACAACGCCCCGGCACACGTGTAGATGTGGCCCGGTGAAGGCGGAAACATCCATAGATTAGGGGATCAACGTCTCGGAGGTTGTCTTAGGGTTTCCAGATGTTGTGTGCGGCATGGTAGCCGTACCACTTGACAAGATATTCTATGGTTTTGCCACATCTTCAATGGCTGAGGATATCCTCTATGACGTACTTTGTGTCCTCGTCTGCTTGTATTGGTGGATGGAGAGGGACATCCCTGTCAGAATAATTCTCTCCGAGGTGTTGGTTGTGCTTGAGTCTGCTGATATGGGACTCCAGATGAACTTGCATAGTGTCAGGGAGTTTGAGTCGCTCAACCATGGGGATTTGCATGCGCTCAATCTCAAATGGACCCAACCATCAGGGTTTGAGCTTCTAACAGTCGGCTCCATGGAGTTTGATGTTGGTCAAACTGAGAAGGAATTTGTCGCAAGCGGCAAAAGCGTCGTCGTTGCGATTTTGAAGGGCTACCCATTTCATCACCCCTTGTGAGCGTCTGTCGTATTTCCTCCAACATGGTGGAGATGTCGCGGCATTGGACGTCAACCACGGAAACTTTCCTCTGACTTTGTTGTCCGAATGGTGTGGCGGGAAGTTTTCCATACTCCACTTCAAACGGAGTTTTACCCATTGCCGTGGAGATCGTCAATTTTTTTGCGATATTGGCAGTCGGGAGTTTTTGCTCCCAATCCATCCCATGAGGTTTGTATAGTATTCGGAGGAGTTGTTCAAGCGTCTAATTGGTCCACTTGGTTTGACCGTCGGTTTGAGGATGAAATGTCCTTGAAAGCTGGATCCGACTCTCGTAGCAAGTCATCAGTTTATGCCAGAAATAACTGGTGAATCGACCGGCCCTTTTGCTAGTGATGGTCCTCAGAATGCCGTGTAGCCGCATGATGTTGTCTAGTAACAGCCGTGTTGTTCCTCTGACGATGACGGTGGTCGTTTTTGGAACAAAATGGGACACTTTGGAAAGCGTGTCAACAACCATAAGGATTGCGTCATATCCCTTGGGTTTGACTGGTAACCCCGTGACGAGGTCCAAGGAGATGCTGGTCCAAGTTTCTGGCGGAATGGGGAGCGATTTCAGAATTCAGGGTGGACGTGTGCAATGGGATTTTTGTCCTAGGATTTGCAGAAGTTGGCTACGTCAGATTGCATCATGACCCACCAGTAGTATTTTGCCAGCTTCTTCAGTGTCTTGTCTTCTCCGAAATTTCAACTTGGACCTGTATCGTGGCACTATTCGAGCAGCATCCGCCGGAGTTCATCTCTCAGGGGAATGACCACTTTGTGAGTGAACCGTCGCCTCCAATAGGGTATGTGGTACCAGAATTTTGCCTTGTCGTATCCGTAGTCCTGGTCGTAGCCTCGTGTGAACAACTGCTCAAGATACGGATCTTGTTGTAGCTATAGCCTTGCTATCTCAGCCATCAGATCTGGTCGGTAATTGAGTGCGTGTGATGGGCTGCATTTGCATTGTCGGTACTCCACATCGTAGTGGAACCCGGATTCGAGGAACTCCATCCATCGGATTTGTCATCGACTGAGATTCGGCTGTGTCTTCAAACATTTCAGCGCATGGTGGTCATTGCGTACGATGCATTGGCAGCATTCAAGATAGCATCACCATGCCTGGAATGCATATAGGACCACCAACATCTTCTTCTCGTGTATGTCATAGTTGAGTTATGGTACTCACAGTTTTCTCGACATGTATGGGACCGGTTTCTCTCCGTTGCCATAATCTTGTAGGAGGACCGCGCCGATGGCTCAACCTGAGGTGTCTGTAGCCATGACGTGGTTGAACGTTGGATCGGCTAATCGTAGGACTGGCGCTGAAGTCAGAGCGTTCCACAAAGCGGTGAACGCTTCTTATTTGATTTCTTCCTACCACCACTCATTTTCTTTGAGAGTTTTCCAAAACCTCTCTCTTTGCAACACTTTGAGAACTTTTCGAAGATGTCTATCATGCTCCTCCGGGGTGCGGCTGTACACCATGATATTGTTCAAGTACACCACAAAAAAATCATCAAGGTATCAGCAAACATTGTTGTTCATCACCGCCGTGAACATTGCCGGGGAATTTGTGAGTCCGAACGGCATTCCCGTGAGCTTGAACTTCCTGTAGAGAATTCAGAACGCTGTCTTCTTGATGTCAGTGTCTACCATGCGAATTCGGTGATAAACAATGCGTAGGTCAATTTTGGTGAAAATTTGAGCCCCTCAAAGTTGGTCAAAAAGTTTGTCCGCTCGAGGGAGGGGATACCGGTTCTTGATGGTGGCATTGTTCAATGCCCGGTAGTCCATGCACATCTGTATTTTGCCAGTTTTCTTTCTTATTAATAGTGTAGGAGCAGCATATGGTGACATGGACGTGCGGATGAACCCTTGACCGAGCATCTTGTTAAGCTGTCCCTTCAGCTCGGTTAGTTTGTGATTGCTCATCTGATTGGCCCCTCGAACTGTGGGTCGGCTTCCTGGTTTTTCCTTGATGCGATGGCTGATGTCCCATTCAGTTGGTAGGGTTTTTGGGAGTTCGTTGGGGAAGACGTTTGCAAACTCTTGGATGTGTGGTGGGAACTTTCAGGTATCATCGCAAGCTTTTTTCATGCCGCTGAGGTCGATGAGGCCAATGAGTCTGCTGCTACCATTTTGCTTCCTCCATTGGCTTAGGATGTACAAGCCACACATGAGCTCCTCGTTGTATGCAGTACTTGGCCATGTTGAGTGGTATCATCTGCACAGGTCGTTGCTTTTTGGCTACTACATTGTACTCTGATCCTTCCATCTCTACTGCTTCCATTTTCGTCTTCTGTCCCACGCGCAAAAGTTGTGGTTGGCACCATCAACTTCCACCTAGATGTAGATGTTGTTCCAATCGACCTGTGGGTTGTGTTGGTGCAGAAAATCTCGTCTGAGAATAATTTCTTGGTCACTCATTGGATAGGACCTCCAGACTGTTACATCCCGCAGGTCTCCCACTTGTAACCAAAGTGATTCTCGCAGTTTGCATATTTGTAAATTCTTGTTGACGGTTTTTCCTTCAAACACCCATGGTTCAGTCCGCAAAACCAGTTTGCAAACCATCTTGTTCCTTGCAATACTGTTATAAGCTCCTCCATCCAATAGTGCCGGTACCGTTATGCAGCTTTTGTATTCTCAAGGTTGAACTTTCAGCAATATCCTCAGTTGGTTGTCCTTGTATTTCACGTTGAACTTTGTGATCTCTGAAATGCTCTCCGGCATCGCAAGCCGTTCAGATAGGCAATCGTTTGGCGTAGATCGCTTCTCACGGACAAGAGTCATGCCTTTCACTCCTGCCCTTTGCCGTTTCTTGACTTGTTTCTCTGCGAATTCTCCCCCTTTTTTGCCTGCTTCTTGCTTCGGTAGTTGCAAGCAATGTGCCTAACTTTTTTGGAGTTGAAGCAGGTGTGAGTTTTTCTCTGGTCAACGGCGTCCATTTCCATCTGAGTCAAGGAGTCAACCAACTGGCTTTTCCGTTCCGACAATGATTTTTGTTGGGAGGTCACCAGCCGTAGGATTCCAGGATCCGAGCATTGTAGTCAACGCTGCTGTTCTTTTTTAGTGCTACGATCATCCGCGGTAAGTCGTTTTGGATGCCAAAAATGGTAATCGCTTGTCGGATGTCTCGTTTGAGGCCATAGTTGTCGTGAAAATGGAGCTCCTCAAGGGCGATGTCAGCACCAGTGTTGATCTCACATAATCTTTGCGTATACTCTGTAACGCACAACTACTGACGGAGACGCTAGAGCCTGTACCGAGCGTCCGATATCTCGTTCAGTCGTCCAAAGCATGCAAGTACTTTGCGCGAGAACTCTTTCCAGTCGGTTGGTGGCATCACTGCGTCTTGCCATTGTGGTTTGATTTGCTCCAAGGGTAGAACGCCTACTGTCAGAAAAAGGAGATGGGGGCCATTGGCCGTCGATGAGGCCGGTCTCTTGCTGCCGTTAGATGGTCTTCAGATCAAAACACCCACTTAGTGTCGTTTCATGCAAAAGGGTGTCCGCGAGGTCAATCTACTTTTGGTCATCGTTGACCCTAGCAGCGTTGAAGTACACCTCCAGACTCATCAGCCACATCCAAAACTGTTGGTCCCTTTGGATTCGCAGTATCGAACAATTCAGGAGGGGTCGGGTGAATCTTAGGTTCGTTGTAGAGTTGGGTGTTTTGCTTGACGAGCATCATCTCTTGTGCACTTGCGTTGCGAAGAGCATCCATCGTAAAGTTTAGTTGTTGGGGCAGATGGCTGTCGATTCCCTTGAGCACGGAGATACGGTTTGCGAGTTCCTTGTTGATCCGCACCTGTCCTTCGGTGCCACATTTCGATCATGTTGTCGTCATTGAGGCTATTGATAGGGGAGGCTGATTTACAGCCGTTGGATCCGAGACCAGTTGGTTGTCGGTAGGGGCGACTGGTTTACCGGCGTTAATCCAGCTGCCACTTAGCCTATCACGCCAGCATTTGCTGCTGCTTCAAGATTCGCGTGCATAGGCACATTTTGATCCTCCATAGCCAAAGTCATCGCCGAAGTCCCGCTTGTGGTCGTCGGTTGCGTTCGCTTGCTTAGTCGCGAAGTTTGCAAAGTCTTGACAAGGGAGATGTGCTGACAGCCTGTGTGAGGTAGTCCTCCGAATGGATAAAGTACTTGGATGTCTCTCCAGCACCAGTGCGCTCTAATGCCAAGTGTTATGCGGAATGGAGCATAGATTGTGAAATGGTAGAAGTTGCGAGGCAGAACACGATCTAGAATTTGGGGCACTTGAGAAATTTATGATGAACAATAAGTGTTCTTTGATGACAAGTGTCGAAACGGTCAAACATGTATGTAAAAGTGTCGAGTTAAGAACGAGGCATACTCGAGGTCGTTGGGTCGATCGTCGAGTGATGCGTGTGCGGTCCCCTTGTGAATGGTTGGATTCGAGAAGCTTTGCTGAGGAATCTGGGGGGTTCAAGGATCAATTGTGAAAATGCAAGATGCATATTTTAAAATCAAGATACGTCTCGATGGGTGGGTCAAACAAAAGGTCGTGATACTTCTGTCGTTGACTCTCCAAAATGGTTGCAGTAGTCAAAAGATTACTGAAGGTGATCCCAACCCTGTCAACTGCCCCTGAGGGCGGGGGTACTTGAGTGAATTGCCCTCGACTGTTGGGGTGAAAAACAGGGTCGTGCCATGCAGTGGGCTATTTGTGAAATGCCAGAAGCAACCACGCGGAAAGTTGAGGGACTCGTGTACATATGGTACATAACACATGGTGTAGGCAGCCGTAGTTGTTGGGGTACGCAAGCAAGCAAGCAAGCAAGCGGAGAAAGCGACACCATGGACTAGGTGGGGCAAGCTCACGTTATGAAATGTGGAAGAAAACAAGAAGTGAGCAAGTAAGGAGCAAGCAAAGTGTTAAGCGACGGTTGACCGGGCCACCCACGCAAGGATCCCGACGTGGTGCCCGGAAGCCACCAAGGGATTGAACCTGGCCCTGGAGCAAGCAAGCTCCAGGCAGTTTCTCACACGCCGGCATAAACCAGACGTGTGGTCCTGAGGGATCAGCAACCCGGCTCACCAGGCTAAAAGCATGCAAATATGTAAGAATCCAGCCACATCATGAGTGTATGTGGTCCATGCACTCCTACAAATGTATGCCCCATTTTGTAGTAATGTGAAACACCACTACGACAAAGCTCTCAGGGTTGGTGTTGGTGCTGTGGCCACCACTTGAAGACTTGATGGTGTTGTCACTGTGAGCTCCATGTTGCATCACAGCTTTACTCCTGAGAGCCTTAGTCCAAATTAATCACCTGCAATGATGGTGTGTGTGTGTATGTGTGTGTGTGTGTGTGTGTGTGTGTGTGTGTGTGTGTGAG
>SZWC01001129.1:129379-161222 GCA_023375785.1 Penium margaritaceum
TGCCTGCTGATGATTAGCGTTGCTCCATTGCTTTTCTTTGTTGCCGCTGCAGGGGGCGGATCTGACGGAGTACACGTTGCGGCTGATTGGGTCGGACTTGGAGCACTACATCCGCTCTCTGTTGCAAGCGGGTGAGATCAAGTACAACTTGGACTCGCGTGTGCTCAACTTCAGCATGGGCAAGCCGCGGTATGAGGGGCTTGACGAGGCGTGAAGCCTGCGTTTGGATAACAAATTTCCTTCACGTCTTACGTTTCCTTGTATCCCTAGCATCTCCCCATCCGCACATGGGAACAAGGAGGCAGGATATGTGATGACGATGATGTTGAGCAACATTGCATTGGCGGTTGCATTACTGCGGTCGCTTTGTTCTCGTTATGACGAGCCTATATCTGTGAAGATAAAGCATGCCGTCCTTTAGTCAGCTGTTTCCTCCATGCATTTTGATGGAAGAAGTACTAGAAGTATATGATAGAAGTTGTCTACTTGTTCATTGTGGTATGCTACTCTCTTGTACCCTAAAAGGCCAAGGTATTGTCGTAGGCAAGAGAAATAGGCTACTTTGTGACCACAAGAAAAAGCTGAGCACCATGTGAGTGCATGTGCAAGAGAGTGCAATGTGGCAAAATGTAACGAACAAGGTTGTAAAGTGGGAAATGTTTCAACCATAGGCGACTGCTTGCAAATCTAGGGCCAATGTGAGAAAGGCACGCTCACCGTTGTGGCACTGTGAGTGGAAATGCCAGGATTTGAAGATGACTAGCTGGTCTCTAGACAACCAGTGTCTAGATCTCAGTGGTGGTGCAAGTTACTTGGACGTCACAATGACGCAAGAAGCAAGGAAGACACCAAGCAACGGAGGGCAGAAGCCATGGGCAGTTTGTGTGGGAGTTCGAATCAACGGAACACAAAACGACGTGACACACAACGAGGTGATAACCGTCAGGAGGGAGGAGGCGAGCGAGCGAGCAGCGAGCTCGATCTCGCTCGCCAAACTCCAAGTTTGGTGAACAGGACCGAACTACCCACTACAAAGTTGCAACCTGTCAACTAGGTCACTGGAGAGAAAACCTGCCACAGAACAGGCTAGCGTATGAACCCAATGTAAATGTGCGTACACACATGCACGCCAGTCAGAGGCATGTGAGACTTGTGGAGATGCCTCGTTGTGAGGCTCGTCATGTAGTCATGCCACCACGACGTAGCAGCCAGCAGGGGTTGTCTCTCTCCAGTTAGTCACCTGCATCAGTGAGGTGAGGGTGCAACGAGGCCAGAGGTCACCGTGTGGTATTGACACAACACCAACACTCCCCCATGACCCCCGGCCGACTTGCACAATGGCACTCACAGGCGACACCAACATCACGAGGGGTGACACGACACAAAACTATACACAAGCACTAGCACAAGAGATAAACCAGGAGGATCACGAGGACACAACAAACCAACGGCGTGAACTGCTGCCTTAAAGACATTGGTGCTAAGTGCCTTCGTGAGGAAGTCTGCACGTTGCTGTCGTGTGTCGACCCACACAATCTGAACATCACCAGCAGCCACACGCTCACGCACAAAATGATACTCCACATTGATATGCTTTGTGCGACTATGGTGCATGCCATCATGTTCGGCGATAGCCTTCGTGCTTTGGTTGTCGCAGCGAAAGGTGATGTAGCGAATGGGAACACACAATTGCTGTGACAATCGACACAACCAGACACTCTCACAGGTTCCAGCACCAAGAGGAACATACTCCGCCTCACTGGAGCTGCGTGCAACACAACCCTGCTTGCCACTCTTCCAAGAGATCGCAGTCCCACCAACAAGAAAGACATAACCAGTGCGACTGCGTGCATCCGTGTCATGCGCCCAGTCACTGTCAGTATACCCATCAACGACCACTGACGGCTGCGCTCGGTAACATAGACCAGCACGGGCAGTGGAGAGCGCATAGCGCACAACACGCAGTGCGGCCTCCATGTGTCGAGCTCGTGGAGACTGTGAGAACTGAGCAAGGAAGTTCACAGCAAAGGCTACGTCTGCTCTGGTGGTCGTGGCCAGGTACATGAGTGACCCTATGATTCGCAGGTAGTCGGTCACATCCACTGACTCCCCCAGTTTTGACACATCCAGAGTCTTCAACAACCTCTGCCCGGCGGGCGTCATCGGTGTTGAGGCAGTGGGAATAGGCTCAAGCAGGTAGGTAAAGCGCTCCCCCAGGCTCCTGACGTATGCGGCCTGGTAGACGTGGAGAATGCGACGAGCACGATCATGCTCAAGCTCCATGCCAGGAAACACACGAGCTGGACCTCAGTCTTTCATCTTGTACGTGGCCTGCAGCAGGGACTTCACAATGGACACTGCGTCGTGACTCAGGGACGCAATAAGCAGATCATCGACGTACACGAGGATAGCAGCAAAGGGCGCCGACCGTGGAGTGATAAAGAGGGAGGGATCCACCGTGCTCCGGCGATATCCCCCCTTCTCCAAGGTGGAGGTGATCTCATGGTTCCAACACCGTGGTGACTGCCTGAGGCCATAGAGGGCCTTTTGTAGTCTCCAAACTCGATCGGTGCCGTTAGAGAACCCTCGAGGTTGTACCATGTAAATCTCTTCATCCAGCCGACCGTGCAGAAAGGCATTGTTTACATTCATGCACTCGAGCTCCCAGTCGTGGTGTGCGACAAGGCTTAGGAGGGCTCGAATTGTGGTGTAGCGTCCGACGGGAGCAAAAGTCTCATCAAAGTCAACGCCGGGGACTTGAGAAAACCCCTTTCCTGTAAGTCGGGCCTTGTACTTGTCGAGCTCGCCGTTAGGCTTGTACTTACGACGAAAGACCCAGCGGGCATCAGTCGCCTTGCGGCCTGGTGGGAGATCGACTAGCACGTATACGGCGTGGTCATCCAAGGCTTTCAGCTCGTCCCGCATGGCAGCCTCCCACTGCTGGGAGTCGGGTGCTGCCCGTGCCTCACGAACAATGGTCGGGTCAGGCGATGGCGGCGGGGTGGCAATCGTTGCATTGCACTCGGCAATGCTCCCAAGGATGGCGGCTTCGAGCACACGCTCGTGCTCGGATGTGAACAGTGTGTACCCAAGGACAGAGCTAGGATGCACAACTCCTATGGCTAGGCCCAGGGCATCCATACCAGTCGGCAGCGCTCGGGACTGTCCAGACGAGGTCTGCGAAAGTTGGACAGAGGACGCTGCAGCACTAGAGGAGCGAGAGGGAAGCGCGTGCAGGCGGCCGTCGAGAACAAAAGGTTCGATGGGTCCAGGGCGTGGAGGAGCACTGGGTGGATTGGGCACGATGGGAGTGAGCGGACTGCATGGGGACGTAGTGGAATGTACGGGAGAGACGGACTCAGAAGGGAGAGATGAGGACACCACAGGGGATGACGGAGCTCGAAATGAGCTAGATGACACCAACAGGGAGGTATTAGAGGATGGTGGAGTCGTAGTGCTGGCCATTGGAGAACGCTCCGAGGATGAAGGCTGCTGAGACGAGACAGTAGCAAGGATGGCAGGGGCAGATGGGACTGCAGGGCCGACCTCTCCACGCAACCGAGAGAGTGGGAGCAGGGAGGCCGCGGACGAGTGACGATCGAGATCACGCAGAAACACAGACTCGAATAACAAGGCATCCCGAGACTCAATGACGCGCTGACGCTCTGAGTCCCAGAAGCGCCACGCTTTCGATTGGGAGGAAACGCCCAAGAAGGGACAGAGACGTCCGCGCGGGGAGAGTTTTCCATCACGGAGGTCCTCGGGGAGCCAGATAGACGCAATGCTACCCCAGACGCGAGCCAGACAGAGGTCAGTATGAGAGCCTAACCAGCGCTCAAAGGGGGTAACGGTGCGGAGAAGAGGACCGTGAGGGATGCGATTCCACACCCAGGTCATATAGCTCATGGCCTCAAAGGCAAAGAGAGGGGAGAGACCCAGACTCAGACAGAAGGGTGCGGACGCCATCGGCAAGGGTCCGATTCCAGCACTCAGAAACACCGTTTTGCTGAGGTGTGTAGGGAGCCCGGGTCTCTAGACACACCCCTTCGGACTTGAGGAACCGGGCGGTGGGTCCAAGGAACTCACCGCCACGATTACTACGAAAGACGCGTAGTAAACGGTGACACGCACGTTCAGCCTGAACGAGCCATGACGCGATGACAGAAGCAACATCACTCTTCTGACGAAGAGCGAAGATCTAGCAAAAAACAGGGAAAATCGTCAGTAAGGCACATAACGTAACGCCCGACCCCTCCAAGAAAGTCATGGGGAAGAGGCCCCATGACGTCGGCACGAACAAGATCAAGAGAGTGAGCCGACTGGGAGTCAGAAGAGGCAAAGGGAGAACGATGCATTTTGCCTTGGGCACAGTCCAGGCAGTCAGAGGGGCATGGCGCAGGGAAGGTGGACGGGGACAAGCCAACAGCGGGCTGAAGGCAAAGCATGCTAGTGATGGCATCAGTGTGTACATGGCCAAGACGGCGATGCAAGAGTTGGATATCAGCGGGAGAAAGGGAAGACGCGACGTGAGCAAGAGACAATCCAACAGGGGGTGCAGAGGGGGCATGAAGGGGGACACCATACAACTTGTCACACTTAACCCCCCGCAGGACAACGCGACCAAAGCGAAGACGGACAGCGCCCACGCCCTGACTAGCTAAGAAATCCATGCCCTGATCGTCGAGGGACGTCACCGACACCAGGCTGAGTTCCAAAGAAGACACGAACAGAACGTCGGGCAAAAACAACACGCCACTGGGACCGACAAAGCGGACAACACCAATGCCCTCGACAGGAAGGAGCTGGCCTGAACCAGTACGCACAAAGCAAACAGAGCCAACAGGACCAAAGAAGACAAAGGCGGACCAAACAGAGGTCATGTGATGGGTGGCTCCAGAGTCGAGGACTCAGAAGCCACCAGAGACACGGACATGGGGAAGGACGCCACCGGTGGCGACAGTGCCGACGGAGGGCGGGGATGAGGCACAGGCAGCAAGACAACGAGGGAGAACGACAGACTGCCAGTGCTCGACCCACGGAATAGACGCGGACGGCAACCCAAGGACGTGACCGGGGGGGGTCCCCACGGAGGACAACGTCAGTCTGACAAGCAAGACCTCTGGCCAACGAAGACACCCTCTCACCTCACTAATCGCGAAGGTGAAGACGCTAGAGGAGAGACTACTCCAGCTAGAGCTCGCCGTCGACGGAGGCTACAGACAATGGAGCAGGCATGCTCGAGGGGGGGGAGAACCACGGAGGAGGGACGTAGGCCGAGGTGGGCCCGCGAAGGCGGGCGCTCCATAGGGCGGCGGCCAGCCCCAAGGATAGAGGACGGGCGGATGGACGCCAACGACACCGGCGTTGGAGTAGGCCTGAGTTGGGGAGGAGCTGGCAGCCGAAGTAGAGCTTGAAGGAGAAGAGGAGGACCCGCTGGTGCGTGCCCAATGAGCATGTATGGCGCGTGCGAGGCGGACGTCTTGAGGGGGTGCAGGGCACTTGCGGGCGGAATGCTCAGAGGAGCCACAGTTCCAGCACACCACCTCACCAGGAACATGAGGCGACGCAGCAGATTTGCCCTTCCCCTTGCCTTGCCCACGACCGCGTCCGCGTCCACGGCCTTTGGAGGCAAGGGCCGTGGCCATAGAGGTAGAAGAGGAAGAAGAAGAGGATGGAGACGAGGCCGATGTAGTAGCGGAGGAAGAAGAGGAGGTGGCAGTGGAGACGGCGGGCACCCCCTGCGACTACAATGCGATGAAGGAGCTTGTTTTGGAGGCTCGTCCACCAGGCTGCAAGCCTTTCAGCGACAAAGTCCCAGAGGGCACCAACGCCTGGAGGGGACTTGGGTGGAACAGGCTGGGAGGCAAGGCGATGCAGCTCGTCTGCCTTGACATCACGGAGAAGGTCGGACAGCTTGGGGATCAACCCGTTGACCATGGTGTGCACAGCTGAGAGCTGACCTGGCGCAGTCTCACCAAGCTCGCGAAGCAGCTTGAGGCCGCGTGCCCAATAGACGTCGGCCAACTCGTCCGCACGCATGAAGAGCGTGTTGAACTGAACGATGAGAGTACTTTGAGCTGCCTGACCTGTGACTGTCATGCGCCGACGAAGCATGGTGTATGCACCGACTGGGTCTGTAAGACGCTGAACATCGGGGTCAGCATTATAAGTGCCAACATCGTCGACGAGTGTCTCAGGGAAAATAGCAATGAGGACGCGGATAACGCGAGCAGACTCGTCAGCGACAGGGGTGAAGGAAGGTGTGGCAGGGAAATAGTATTCCCACATACGTTCTCCCTAAGCCCATGCACTAAACCGAGTCTCCCAGGAAGAGAATGCAAGTCCGGTAGAACGGACAGGAGGCTGGGAGAAGAAGTCATGCTGGTGGGAGACTGCTGCAAGAGGGACAGTAGATGGGGTGACAGCGGGGTTTGTGGTAGCACCAGGTGGGGTGGAAGAGACACCGGCACCGGTGCCAGTAGAGGAGACAGCTGGCAGGACAGAGACAACAGGCAGCCGCTTGAGCACAAGCATAGCCACCTCATCTGCGAAGGCGACGTGATTGTCATTGGAGACTTTGAGACGCTCTTCAGCTTCACGCTCAGCGTTGCGAGTGAGGCCCAGCTGGCGCTGAATGTCTGCCATGACCGCCTCGTTGTCAGCAGGCATGGCGACGACTAATGGGCCCTGCTGAGAAAAATTTGGCAGAGTTTTCCCCGCCCCAGTGGGCGTGGGAAAACTGGGAATGCCTTAGGCACGGTGGATGGTGCTGCAAGACAGCCCGACCCAAGTCACATAGACAAGCGACCACAGAGAAAGGAGACAAAGGGTAGGAAAAGGGAGATGCAGACCAGGGGACCTCACGAGGCATGTGAGGGGCTGCGCAAAAGAGCAAGGATAGGCGGGACAATGGAAGCAACGGCAACGGAGAGCACAGAGATGCAGGTAGCAACCGGCAGAATTAGTGCCAGGCAGCCTGTGGTGAAGGCGGCGCCAACGGTGGGAAGGATTGCCGCTACAATGACGGCCGTTGTGACGAGTGTGGTGATGTCAGAGGGTGCAGATGCGAATGCTGCAACAGCGAACGCTGTGGAAGTGTGAATGGCCGCAGCTGTAGTGGATACGACAGAGGTTGTAGATGTTGTTGTAGAAGCAACAGCCGATGCGGCTGTCGCCAATTGTGTCCCAATGTCTGCAGCTGCCGCAGCCAATGGTCCAGCTACGACGGCCGCCTCAGTGTAGGACTTAGCTGCGCGGCCAGCTGACGTTGATGTAGGGGCGCGTGCTGCTCTAGCTGCGGCGGCAAAGTTGGCAGCAGCTGCAGCTGCCGTGTCTATCATGGCAGACGCGGTACGTGTGAAGGTGCGAGTAAGCTCTACCGCGTCCTGACGCCAAGTTGAGTGCGGCGACACATGAGCAGTGTTGTGCGGCTGCTCAATCCCCCAGAGGCACCAAGGGAGGGAGGGCTTACCGAGCTTTGTCGCATAGCCAGCGGCAAAGGCGGTAGCTGATGCGCCAGTCGTTCCTTGTGGTGCTCCCCGTGCGATGCCGCACCCGGCACGTCTGAGGGAGCCAGTTTGGCGTGCACCACCGCGGTGGTGCGTGTGCGGTAGCTTCCAACACTGTTGGAGAGAGGGTGCTGCTGGGCAGCCACCACCATCGCTGTAGCATGCGTGGTGGTGCAGCTACAGGGCTGATCACAATAGTCACTGGCGGCTGCTGCGATTAGTCGCTGGCGACGCTACTACTGCTGCAAGGCGCCGCTACTGCTGCTGTTGCGTGAAGGATTGTGGCACGACAGTGGGCGTGCTGCTGATGCAATGCTGCTTGCTGCTGCTGCCACAAGGTGCCAATGCTGCTGCTGCTGCACAAAAGCCTGTGACACGGCATCGTGCGTCTTGCTGCTACAATGCTGCTTGCTGCTGCCACTGCTGCTGGGCACCGATGTTGCTGTTGCTGCACGGAGGACTGTGGTATGGCAGAGTGAGTGCAGCTGTTGCAATGGTGTTTGCTGCTGCTCAGGTCATGGGTTAGGGTGGATCTGGAGTACGGCAGAGGTGCACAGGTGCAGAGGATCTGGGCTGCAGAGGTGCAGCCCGTGGGTGACACTCCCCCAAGCAAGTCGGTGGCGATCCGTCGAGCATGGCAGCCCCCCCCTCCCCTCTCGCGTGGGTGGCAATCTGCCACATACGACGGTCCACCTAGGGTTCTCAGTAGGGTCCTCCACAGATGCGAGGACCCTTCCTAGTGCAGGTGAGGCCTGGGCAGCATGCGGGAGCGAAGTTGTCCCAGAATCGAGGGACGCCCGTTCAATGCGTCGTCCTACTTCCATGGTGCTCTGATACCAGTAGGCTGCTGTGCTAGACAACCAAGCGATAGCTGGGCTAGTGCAAGGAAGACACCAAGCAACGGAGGGAAAATGCCATGGGCAGTTTGTGTGGGAGTTTGAATCAATGGAACACACAACGAGGTGATAGCCATCAGGAGGGAGGAGGTGAGCGAGCGAGCAATGAGCTCAATCTCGCTCGCCAAACTCCAAGTTCAGTGAACAGGACCAAACTACCCACTACAAAGTTGCAACCTGTCAAGTAGGTCACTAGAGAGAAAACCTGCCACAGAACAGGCTAGCGTATGAACCCAATGTAAATGTGCGTGCACACATGCACGCCAATCAGAGGCACGTGAGACTTGTGGAGGTGCCTGGTTGTGAGGCTCGTCATGTAATCATGCCACCACAACGTAGCAGCCAGCAGGGGTTGTCTCTCTCCAGTTAGTCATATGCATCAGTGAGGTGAGGGTGCAACAAGGCCAACAGAGGTCAGCGTGTGGTGCTGACACAACACCAACTGCATCAGCGGCACGAGAGGAAATCATACGTACCAAAAATGTGGTGGTTGATAAACTCGACACAAGGTAGGTCTGTTGATTGTCCCTGTCCAGCTTTGACTACACCTACTAGTGGACAGCTCGAATACCTAGGCAGCAGGTTGGGGCAGCAGCGTTGTTGATGCAGCGTGCGGGCTTCCACGTTCGTTGCTTAAGTCTGCTGCCCCCTTAGTCTGCTGCTCTAGAGTCCAAGTCTGGAGGCTCTGGGTTTGTTACTCAAAAAAACGCGCGCCAGTGTTAGCGCCAGAAAGCAGCTGAAAACTGAGAATGACTGATTAGGAATCAAGAATGAGACACAATGGGAGACTCCTCCAAGAGCAAGCCCCCCCACCCTCCAAGCTCTGTAGAGCTTGTTACTCAGTTCTCCAGCCAATCAGAAAATAGCTCTATTTTCAGGCTGGCAGGTTTTCTCGGTGAGGCATGCCAGACGGCCGACAGCCCAAAAACCTTGGCGTCGTCTGTTTTCCCTGAAAACTGGACCATACCAAAACACGGACGTTGCTAATGCAGCCGTGCGGTCAGAAACAGCTAGAAAAAGAGTAGAGAAGAGGTATGACTTCCCGAACTCAGGCAGTGCCTACGTTAGTCCAGTGAGCCAGACAGTGCCACGCAACATGAAACATGGACCACAAGCAGAACATGATGGTGTAAACGCAACAGCACAGTCAGGTCCAGCACTGCAAGCACGTAGACTGCCTCTGCCGTGGCATTGACCGCCGGCGGCTCGACCGCCAAGGAGACCTGCCAATGGAGCTGAGCACGTTGACGTGGGGAGGAGGCTCCAGCAAACTGCAAGTAGGCCTCAGCGTGCGTTGGCTACATCGAACGATACTCCAGCGGTGTCAAGTCTTGCCGTCAGTCATCTGCACGCCAATGTACACAAGCTGGGAGGACACAATAGAGTACAATGAGAGATGTGGAAAAAACCAACACTCCCCCATGACTCACAGGCACAGTGCACATAGGCGGGTAGTGTCACAAGCAGCAGACAAAACTCCTCCAGGGCACGTAGAGATGGAGGCGAGGACAAAGAGTGCAAGTCATGGATGCATGCCGACTGAACTCACAACCTTCTTGAATGAGTCGTGCTTTAGTGCCTTGGTCAAGAAGTTAGCCATTTGTCGTGCTGTCTCAACCCACACAATGTTGATGCTGCCGTCATGCAATAACAAACGCACATAAAGATACTCAACATTGATGTACTTTGTGTGTGTGTGATGCACGCCGTCATTGTCGGTGATGGCAATGGCAATCTCATTGTCACAAAGCAACGTGATGGATGCGACAGGCTGACGCAACTCAGACAACATACAACGCAGCCACACGCTCTCACACGAGCATGAAGCAAGTGCTACGTATTCAGCCTTAGCGGTGCTGCGTGCAATGCACCCCTGCTTGCCACTACGCCAGGACACGATCGTGCCGCCAACCAAAAAGACCCAGCCTGTGCGGCTCTCACTGTCTGGACTGTTGGCCCAGTCACTGTCGGCGAAACATGAGAACTCGCCGTGGAGTCGAGACGACATAGCGCAGTACTCGGATTGCGGCCTGGAAGTGGAGGTGACACGGTTCCTGAGAGAATTGGGCCGGGAGGTTGACGACGAACGCGATGTCTGGATGCCTCGTTGTTGCCAAGAATATCACTGACCCGATGATGCGCAAATAAACGGTCACATCTACCGGCTCCCCCACCATGGCTGGATCAGAGCTGTTGAGCATCGCTTGGCCGTCGGGTGACATGGGTGAGGATGCTCTCAGAATGAGGGGCAGGTCCTTAGCGAAGCGACCGGATAGGGTATGGATTTAGGCAGCCTGATGGACATGCAGTATGCCCGCTGAGCGATCATGCTCAAGCTCCATGCCCAGAAAGACTCGCGTTGGCCCGAGGTCCTTCATCTAGTAGGCAGCATGGAGGAGGTCCTTGACCCGCTGGATGGCAGCAGCATCTTAGGGTGCACCCCGGGCCGGATTACCGAATCTCAGGATGGACCCGGATCCGCGGATGCGAATCAAACCCTGGACCCGGATTCGCAAATCCGGATGCAGATTTGCAAATCCTCATGGATTTGAGAATCATTCTACGGGTCTGTACAGCAGGCTATTTGAATTGAAGAAAAGACAGTGGTCCGGATCATCCCTTTTGGCTGCACACACGTAATAATGTGTGCGATGGTGAGAGCTTGTCCTTGTCAATGCATCGACAGCAGGATCTCCACACTTGAAACTGATGTTTTCAACCGCTGTCCAACCACAGGCTCAGTGACAAGCCTGATGTGGCTCGGCAGCCGCAGATTGCCCACAAAGATAACTAGTGGTCGGCAAGCCTGTTCAAACACGGGCCAAGGCTTTCTTTCAGTGATGAGTCTGAAGTGGCTCGCCGTCCACTACATGCCAATAGAAATGCATGTGAAAACCCTACTAATACGGGTTATCTCATATGAGGAGTTGGCCTGGACTCCTTGCTGTTTATTCTATCTCGCCTCCCTCCCCTCACCCCCTCTCCCTCCCCTCATCCTTGCCTAAAAGACATGCATAACAGATTTGCGAATATTTGACGAATCCATTTCCGCCAATTTGGATTCGCGAATCCGGATCTCGGATCCGGATTTGCGAATCCGATTTGCAAACCCAGGATTTGGTGTGCACCCTTAGCTACATCCGGTGATGCAATGAGCAGGTTGTCGACATAGACCAAGACAGCGATGAGTGTCTGACCTCGCGGGCTAATGAATAGCATAGGATCGGTAAAGCTACGAAAGAGGCCGCCGCTAAGAAGCGTACGACTGATCTCCTGGTTCCAATGGCGCGGTGACTGCTTCAAGCGATAGAGGGCTTTCCGCAGCTTCCAGACCTTGCCAGAGCCGTCTTCGAAGCCTGGAGGCTCCACTATGTAGAGCTCCTCGCAGTTCAGTGAGCCATGGAGAAAGGCGTTGCTCACATCCATGTGATGCAGTTCCCACCCATGCTGGGCAACCAGGCTGAACAACGCCTAGCTGGTGGAGAATCGACCGATCGAGGCAAAGATCTGGTCATAGTCAATCCCAGGGACGTGAGCAAACCCCTTGGATGTGAGACGGGCCTAGTACTTGTCAAGAGACCCGTCAGGCTTCCACTTCTGCCAAAGAACCCACTTGGCACCGATGCCCTTGTGGCCCGGGGGAAGGTCAACGAGCTTGTAGACGTGATGTTGCCCAATGAAAGCTAGCTCGTTGGCACACGCACCTTCCCAATGAGCGGCCTCGGGAGACGCTCGAGCTTCACGTAGGGTGGCTGGACCCTCCGGTCGCTCAATGGGGTGGACAGTGAGGGCATGCGCGTCCCGTGCCCTTGGTGGCATCTGCGTGAGTGAGGGCGTATCGGCACATCGGTGTTCTTGATGGAGCAAGGCATAGCCAAGAGCTGACCCTGGATGCAGGTCCACGATGACCCAGAGCGTGACCACGCCGAGTGCCTTGGTGCTGGCATCGCCATTCACGACCCTAGGAGTGGATCCACATCTCCATGGGAGTGGATCTACGTCTCCCCCAGATTTGACATGAGGTACTGATCCTCCTGACATGACAGGGGGTCGTGGTGTGATCGGGCTTGCAGAGGTGGCCTGGGTGCTTGCTGTGGGCCTGGGTCTAAGGCTGCCACTCGGACCCCGTGTGTAGCGTGCCGATACGGGGCCGATCGACGCAAATGGGGCAGCTGGCCGTGAGGGGCTGGCGGACACGGACGTGGAAACCGGCTCTGAGAGGCTGGCGGACACGGACGGGCCAGCCGGCCCTGAGGGCTAGGCAGACACGGATGGGGCAGCCGGCCCTGAGGGGCTGGCGGACACTGACAGTGAAGCCGGCCCTGAGGGGCTGGCGGACACGGACGGGGCAGCCGGCCCTGAGGGGCTGGCGGAAACTGACGGGGAAGCCGGCCCTAAGGGGCTGGCGGATAGGGACGGGACAGCCATACCCGAGGGCCTGGCGGACACGAACGGGGCAGCCGGCCCTGAGGGGCTGACGGACACGGACGGGGCAGCCGGCCTTAAGGGGTTGGCGGAAACGGACGGGGCAGCCGACCTTGAGGGGCTGGCGAACACTAACGGGGAAGCCGGCCCTGAGGGGCTGGCGGACACGGATAGGAAAGCCTGCCTTGAGGGGCTTGCAGACATAGACGAGGCAGCCGGCCGTGAGGGGCTAGTGGACACGGACGGGGCAGTCGACCATGAGGGGCTGGTAGGGACGGGCGGGGCAGCTGGCCCTGAGGGGTTGGGGGACGCAGACGATGGAGCGCCCGAACAAGGGAAGACGGATGACGGACTCCTTACTCCCCCATGCGGTGGGTGGGACATCGACGCGTTGGAGCAAACGAGGTCGCGGGGAAAGAGGTCCTCAAAGAGCAGGGCTTCAAGGGACTCGACGATGTAGCGACGAGCGGGATCCCAAAAATGCCAGGCCTTCAGTTTGCAGGAGACACTGAGGAAGGTGCATGGACGACCGCGAGAGTCAAGATTGCCACCCTGATGCCGGACTCGCAGCCAAACGATGGTGACACAGCCCCAGACACGGGCCGGACGCAGGTCGGCGCGTTCTCCACACCAGTGCTGGTATGGTGTGGATTGATAAGGAAGGGGTCCCTCGTGAATCCGGTTCCAGACCCAAGTCATGTACATCATGGCCTTGAAGTAGAAGCTGTCAGAAACACCAAATGCAACGCGCATGGTGCGGACGGTGTCGCCCATGGTGCGGTTCCACCGCTCAGAGACCTTGTTCTGGGCCGGTGTGTAAGGCGTCGACGTCTCATGGTGGACCCCACGGGAGGCAAGGAAAAGAGTGGTCTCCCCCAGAAACTTGCCCCCGTAATCAGAGCGGAAGCGACGGAGGGAGCGACCACATTTGCATTCAGCGTGGACCTGCCAATCCCAAATGGTGGGCGCGACGTCGCTTTTCTGCCACAGGCAGAAAACGTAGCGAAAGCGAGAGTAGTCATTCACAAGGGTCAGAAAGAACGACCATGCTCGCCGACGGACTCGGTCAGGAGAGGACCCATGACATCGGAGTGAACGAGGTTGAGTAGGGTAGACGCTCGAGAGGCAGAGAGGGGGTAGGTGGAACGGTGCATCGTATCCTGAGCACAATCGATGTACTTAGTGGGACACGACACAAGAAAGGAGGCTGAGTCAAGACCCTTGGCTGGCTGTGTACGAAGCATGCTGTCAATGGCGGCCAAATGGACGTGACAGAGGTGACGATGCAGGAGACGCATGTGCTGTGGAGACAATGTGCTGGTAACGAATACGTGGCCAGTGTTAGTTGACGACGAGGAGACAGAGGTGGGAGCAAATAGGCGCGGTACATGCCACATGTTGCCGTGGGCGGTGGCATGCAGAACGACAAGACCGGACGAACGCAGTGACACAGTGCCTACCCCACGCAAATGCAAAGTTTCCATGCTCATGCGATCAAGGGAGGTGACAGACAGGAGGCTGAGCTCAAGGCCAGGGACAAAGAGAACATGAGTCAAGAAGACGTCATCCACAGGACCACAAAAACGAACGATGCCGACACCACAAACGGGCAAGACCTGGTCAAACACCGTCCGAACCCCGGTGGCATCGGTGACGGGACCAAGAACACTGAAGGCCTTGCGCGAGGGTGTCATGTGATACGTGGCCCCCAAGTCAATGATCCAGGTTTATGACGGATCCTAGACCGGTGAAGCCAAGTTGTTGACAGTCACATTGCAGTGGGCGTGCGATGCTGACGAAGTGGACGGAGGTGCGCACGGTAAGTGTCATTCATCTACCTATGCGACATCATCTCGGAGAGGAGCAGGAGAAGAAAGTACGGTGCAAGATGGGACAGATGGGGATAAAGGCCATGAGTGTAGCACCAACTCTGTCATGCAGGGTGGGGAGGGACTGGCGACTACACAACTCGCACTTCCCTAGGGTGAAGGGCGAGGAACTCTGAGCTGAAAGGCGATAAACTACTCCAGCTAGCGCTTGCGGGCAAAGGGTCCGACGGAGTAGACCGACTGCGATGTGACGGTGCCAGAGTCCACGAGAGGAATGGAAGGAGCCGGCGACAAGGCAACGGGTGCGGCTGGCTGTGGAGGAAGCTGAGGTGCGGCCGTCACGAGTGGCGCCGGTGCGACTGGAGCAGCGGCGGCTACGGTGCTGGTGGCAAGGCGGTGCTCGCGTTGGCGACGCATGGAGGCGACGACACGAGCCTCGTTAGTCAGGAGCGGACACGTGTACCACCCATGTCGGCTTGGCTACAGTTGTGGCAGACAAGGTTGGCGTTTCCCGAGCCGCTAGTGTACTGCTGAGTGCCTTTGCCCTTTTTGCCCTTCTTCTTCTTCTTGGCAGATGAGGAGGCGCCAAAAGATGCTGCTCCTGTTGGGGCGGCGATAGTGAGCAAAGCGACGGAAGGAGTGGCGACAGCAGGGGAGGCGAGGCACTCTGTGCGATGAAGGTGGGACTCTTGACGAGCTTCCTCTATGCGGAGGAACAGCTTGTACGCCCACAGCATGAGAGTGCCCTGGGCAGCCATCGCGTCGAGAATGTCCTAGGAGTAGTGGATGAAAACGTCAGAGAAGGCTTCGGTGGCGCCACGCTTGATGGTCAGCAGCGCACAGAGGGGAGGTGGCGTGACGTCTTTGAGGCGGTAAAGAAAGTCCTCTGTGCGCTGATAGTAGGTCACCGTCTCGATCTCCCCCATGCAAAGGGAGTTGAAGTCCTGGAGCATGGAGCTGGTCTAAGCATCACTGGATGGGCGTTGAGGGCGCGTGAGGACGTGCCAGGCTGCTGCTGGGCCAGGGAGGGTTCCGGTGGTGAGGTTGCCGA
Organism: Penium margaritaceum; assembly: GCA_023375785.1. Taxonomy (NCBI): domain Eukaryota; kingdom Viridiplantae; phylum Streptophyta; class Zygnematophyceae; order Desmidiales; family Peniaceae; genus Penium; species Penium margaritaceum. The sequence goes on from SZWC01001129.1 coordinate 145,089, forward strand.
GGAAGGGCTCAAGGGCGAGGCGTGTGGCTAGAGGCGCGACCGGGACGAGAGCACGCACAACGCGACCGGCATCATAGACCTGGTCGGCCTGGGTGGAGTCAAAAGGCATGACATAGTAGGGCCATAGGCCCTCACCCTGTGCCCAGATCCGGAAGCTGAGTTCCCAGCTCCGGAACTAATCGCCAGCCTGAAGCGGTGGCGGTGGGGTTTCCAAGTCCTTTGGCCTGCGGCCGGCACCCAAGGTGGGGCCAAGGACTGACGCCACCGTCTGTTGTTGGTGTAAGGTGTGTTGCTGTGCCAGGTACTGCGTGGCAAAAGAGACCGTTGGGCTCGTGTGTCCTGGCAGAGCAAACAACGCGTGCATACGTTGGTGCGGCTGCGGCGGCGGACGTTGATGATGTAGTGGTGGCAGTTACTCATGCGGTTGCGGCGGTGGCGGCTGCTCATGCGGCTGCGGCGGTGGCGGCTGCTCATGCGGCTGCTCATGTGGCGGTGGCAGTGGCGGCTGCTGATGCTGCGGCTATGCTTGCTACGGCGATGGAGGTGGCGGTAGCTGAAGTGCTACTAGTTGCTGTGTGAGCACTGCAAGCTACAAGCCAAGAGCGGCGAGCGGATCTGTCAGGTGAGAGGGCTGGTGAGTGCTTGCTGGGTTTTACTATTGCTACTGCTGGTGCTGCTACTGTTGTTGCTACAGCTGCTACAACTGTTGCAAGAAAGGGGGACGAGGTCCCCCCCCCCCTCAATGGAGGACCCCTTCCCGCTAGGACTGGTGGTCATATTGTTAGGTGCCCCTTTTTCTTGCTTCTTTGTGCTGCTAATGTCAGCAGTGATTTTGGCAGAGTTCAGCAAGTGCTGTTTAGCAAGTGTTGTTTATGGTTTCCACCCCCTCCTTTTTGTGTTTTTTTGTTGATGACAGCAGCAGTGATGTGAGTGGTGACGTCAGCAGCGGCTCTCGCTGTAGCCGCTGTTGCGTCCGCGTCAGCTGGAGTTGCTGCAGGTGCAGCTACTGTTGCTGCTACTGCTGCCGCTGCTCTACTGTTGGTGCTGCTGCTTCTGTTGCTGCGGCGGCTGCTGCTGCTGCTGTTGTTACTGCTACTATTGCTGCTGCGGTGGTTGTAGTGGCAGCAACCGGTGTTGCTGCTACTGCTATTTGTATAGCTGCTGCTGTTGTAGCTACTACTGCTACTGCTGCTACCGCTGCTGTTGTAGATGCTGCTATTGTTGCTACAAGCTATTATGTGTGCAGGAGGAGTAATGGTACCTGCTGACGGAATGGGGGATTGTTTTTTGCCTTGTTTTTATCTTCTGGCTGGGCTGGACGAGCTTGCTACTCGTTGTGGGCAGCGAGCAGCGTGCAACGAGCCCGCTGCTCGCTGCGAGCAGCGAGCCGCGGGCTGCTTCTCTCAGAAGCTGCTCACGGGGAGCTGCGGGCCACGAGCAGCAGCAACTACGGCTAGCTGCTCGCTGCTGTTGTTATTGCTCGCTGCTGCTGCTACTGCAGCCGGCGGCTGCTGCTACTGCTGCTGGCTGCTGCTGCTACTTGCTGGTGTGGGCTGCTGCTGTTGCAAGCTATTGCAAGTTGCTACTACTGCTAGCTGCTGCTCTTGCACACAACTGGTGCTCGCTGCTTCTGCCACCGCTTGCTGTAGTTGCTTGTTGCTGCTACTACTACAAGCTGCTGCTGCTGCGTGTTGGTGCCAATCACTGCACGTGGGTGACGATACCTTGTGCGTTGTCGTTGGCGAGTGTCGGATGCGACCTGCCGCTCACCTCCTCGCATCACGCATGGGGGTTAGTGCTGCCGGAGAAAATCTGGCAGCATTTCCCCTGCACTAGCGTGTATGGGGGTCTGCATGTGTTGTCAGGCACCTGTACGCTAGTCTTCTGCTGCTGCTGCTACGCTCTGGCACTGATATCAAGCTCGAATACCTCGGCAGCAGGTTGGGGTAGCAGCGTTGTTGATGCACCACGCTCGTTCCACGCTCGTTGCTCAAGTGTGCTGCCCACTAAGTCTGGAGGCTCTGGGTTTGTTACTCAGAAACGCGCGCGCGAGTGTTAGTGCCAGAAAGCAGCTGTAAACTGAGAATGACTGATTAGGAATCAAGAATGAGACACAATGGGAGAATCCTCCAAAAACTAGCCCCCCCCCCCCCCCAAGCTCTGTAGAGCTTGTTACTTAGTTGACCAGCCAATCAGAAAACAACTCTATTTTCAGGCTGGCAGGTTTTCTCGGTCAGGCCTGCCAGACGGCCGACAACCCAAAACCCGGGCGCCGTCGGTTTTGCCTGAAAATTGGACCATACCAAAATACAAGCGCGGCAAACGCAGCCGTTGTTGAAAAATTGCCCCTCCGCATGCCCAAGTGCGGCGCCGGGAGGCGCCGCAAGCCGCCATAAAGTGGAAACGCCGCTCTGGCGGATATGGCGACTGGAAAATCGCTCCGATCCTAATATGAAGGATTGCCCCTGAAAGTGGACGAGTCGGTGAATCCGGTGGAAGTTGTTTCGCTGAAATCGGACGAGTGTCAAGGGAGATATGGCCTTCCAAAGTTGGGGTGTGCGCAGCGACTCTGAGAGCCGGCTGCTACTTGAAATCCGGTCGATAATCGACCGGACTGAGTAACAAAAATACCATCTGGAGAAAATGCTCCGATAGGCCTGCCGAGGCGTCCGGTGGATGATCCGCCTGATCAGGTGGATCATCCACCGGATCCAGTAGTGCGGGTTGTTACTGGAGGACTGAGCCAAATTCATGGCTCGACGTCCGAAATCCAGTAGTACGTTTTGTTACTCGGGGACTTCGTCAAAACTCTGACTACAGGTCCACGGACAGGTTTCGAACCTCGTCACACCCCATCACCAAACGCGACCCAAAAGTGGGTAGGGTGCATGGAAACAGTGCAGGGGAACCCCACACCATGTGCAATGGGATATGCACCTTGGGAAAGGCGCTTCGCACGTGAACGAAGGCGGCACGGCGAGTGGCGGCGTCAGGCTTCTGTGGTGGGTGAGACCTGCACTTCGACAAGCATAACTTGGCCTACGCTTGACCAAATAGCATGCGGTTTGGTGCGTTCGAAAGCTCATGACTAGGCCTATAAATGTTGTGATCATGTCCATGTTAAAAAACTAACGCAAAACGACGTTATTCCCTTTGCAAACTGACTGTCTCTAAATTCCTGCTCACATAGCGTGAGGCGACAAGAAAGCTCACGCTCAGTCTCAAATTCGCTCAAAACAGTAGACGTGAACCACTAGAGACAATCAGACAAACGTCGGGAAAAACCTCCTATTGTTGTTGTGTGTATCAGACACGGCTTACGGTGACCCATTGGCTCATGTCCATTCATATGGAGATCCCGAACATGGCGACAGTGGCAGAAGACTGGCGGCCGGACGGGCACCCAGAAAACTTTCTTCTCATTTAGATTCGTACTGTGGGACAACACATAGGCTTGCGGCCTATCAAGACGTAGCTCTTTTTGATGCGGCTGTTCTCGTTCAGACGGCTCGTCGTTTTGACGTGTTTGCAGGGAGTTATGCCCAAAACTATGTCTTTGCCACTGTTTTGTCCTGCAAGAAATTGTGTGCCCTTGTGCGCCACGTGTGTGTGCACCCACTAGGTGAGAGACACTATTTAGGTTGTCTATATCTCAGTTGTTATCTCTCTGTGCACAATTCAGTGTTTATGGCTTATGACAATTTGTCTGTGTCCCTAGCCAACACCTTATTGTTCTCACCTCCACCTGTGTGTGCTAGTGAGTTAGCTGGCCGGTTTGTGCTACCACGCCAGCGATAGCAGTGCTGGGAAGCTTTCTTTCATGGTATAAGAACAGCGATCCAGTGCTTGCACAACTGCGTAGCAGAGGCGCAGAAACTACAGTAGCGGTGAGCGTCCGCAGCCGTTGCCTTTAGTAGCAGTAGCAGCACCGCCCACTGTCTCGGCGAGAGCTCCTGGGAGGATCCACCACAACTTCGACCATTTTCTTAAAAACTCTGCGACAGGTCCTCGGCCGTTCCGCGACAACAGAAGCATCTCCGCAAAAAACCCGCGGTGCTCCGCGGTGACGAGATTTCCACAGCGGACGCGGCAACTTTGCGGTCACAATTGAAGGCGCCGACGGTGCCGCGGATCTACCGCTCTTGCACGCGGCATTCCAAAGTGCATCACCCTGCAGTGACGGTGCCGTGGCAGATCTGTGGTGTTCCGCAGATCAGCGGCGTTTCGCCGCGGCAACTTTGTGGCGGTTCTGGAACACGCCGGCGGTGCTCCACGGTGCACCGCGGTTGCGAGTCCACGGCAATTCCACGGCGGTTCCGCGGTTGCCAGTCGCGGCAGCTCCTCGGTGGTTGCAAACCGCACTGACAGACGTTCCCCGGCAGTTCGCGGCACCCCGCCGTGTTCTGCATTGGCGCAACCGCGGTGGTTGTTCCGCGGCAAGTCTGAGGTGTTTCGTGGGTTCCGAAGTGCGTCACCCTGCGGTGACGGTGCCACAGCAGATCCGTGGTGTTCCGCGGATCCACGGCGTTTCGTCGCGGCAGCTCTGCGGCGGTTCTAGAACACGCCAGCGGTGTTCCACGCTGCTCCAGCACCGGCGCCAGCCTGGGCTCATCTTGCCACCCTCTGAGCTTCGAGGAGGTGGCTCTGCGGACCCACCTGGGCAAGGGGATTGCCTTCTCTAGGCCCGGTCCCGCAGTGGCTTCGGTTGTCGCTCTGCTGACGGTCAAGCCACCCAAGTGGTTTGATTTGGACTCGCCCATCTTCCGGACTGGGGACGACTGCAAGTCCTGGGAACCGTGCTTTTGCATGTGGGCCATGAACGAGGGGGTCCTCGCCTACTACCTCACCCCGTACTAGGCGTCCGACCCCGCCCAGACATAGATAACGGTTCGTGCTGCCTCCGGCCTGATGAAGGCCGCCCCGGACTTCACCAAGGATTTCAGTCGTTTTCTTGGTGACCCACTGACCGGCTTGGGAGCTAACCCTTGCGCGGCGTGGGCATTGGTTGTCACCCTTTTTTAGGGCGCCACCTTGGCCCTGACGTCCCAGTGCCTCGCCAACTTCAACTCCCTCTGCCAGACTGCTCAAGAGTCCGTAGCTGACTACTGGCGCCGGGCGATCCAACTGCACGAGGAGTTGGGAGACGATGCCCCTGTGAAGTACTCCGCCCTCCAGATCATCCTCTACGGCATCCACCCCGACTACGCGCTCGTGTTCAGCAACTTTGACCAGACTCTGCTGCGCGACATGGGGAGCGACGGGACCCTACTGTGATTGGCCACCCTCCACTTCCTGGAGGTCGCCGGCATGGATGCAGCAAACCGCGCTCGTCGCAGCACCACTTTTGCTGTTGTTGCGACCGCGTCCTCCTCCCCGCCGTCTACAACGACATCGGCACCAGCTCAGGGGAGGAAGGGCCGCAGATCGTCAGCTAGTGGCTCCAGCCGTGGAACCAGCAGCGACACCAGCACAAGCAGCATCAGTCGCAGTAGCAGCGGTGGGAGCGGCAGCAGCAGCGGCGGTAGCAATAGCAAGAGCGGTAGTAGTGGCACCGGGAGCACGACGGGCCGCCGGCTCGTGTGCTTCAACTACGGAGGCGACCATCGCTACCCCGACTGCACTTGCCTGACGGGCCGCCCATTGGACTGGGCGAAGGTCGCACGCACGCTGCAGCAGGCGCATGAGGCGTGCATGCGCCAGACGTTCGGTGCGACCGCCTGCTCTGCCACCACTATCGCAGCCGTCCCACAGCAGCCCGCCGCCACGGCGGTCTCCTCCACCGACCCTGGCAACCTGGTGCTCGCCGACTGGGACAGGCTGGTTGCCGAGCTGCACCAGCTTCTCGCCTTGCGCTCATCTCAGGGAGGTGCGAGTGAGTTGACTGAGCCGGGGGGTTCTACAGCTTGTGAACTGTCTGTGTTGTTGCGCGATGCTGCCTGTGGTGGTCCTCATGCCCAGTTGTCTGCACGTGACGGACCTAATGACATGTCTTGGTTGCATGCGTCTCATGTACGCTCCACTGTTCGTCTTGCCGTGTCGCCCGCCGAGCGCCTTGCTTCCGTGCCCTTTTCCATCGTCGAGTGCCACGTTACCTTGAACACGTGTCGCGGATGCCACGTGGGTTGTGGACTCTGGTGCCACCCATCAAATGACGTGTCTTCGTTACGTCTTTGTCGTCTTGCATCTCGTTGGCGTTGTTTGCTCTGTCCGCATTGCAGCTGGCCATGAGGTTCGTGTCCAGGGTCTTGGGGTTGTGCAGTTCACCAGACTCGTTGGTCCCGTATACATTTCTGAAGTCCTCTTTGTCCCTGATCTGGAGCTCAGCCTACTGCCTGTCTGTGCTTGCACGAAGATGGGCCTGGGTGTCACGCACATGGCTGCTGATGCTTGCATCTTTGTGCGCGACACCCAGGAGACCGTCCTCAGTGGGACGGTCATGGATGATCTCTATCACATCTCTAGGTCCTCTGCAAGTGCCCCCCCCTTGCCTCCTTCTCCCACGGCTCGTGTCTTCATCGTTGGTGCTCTGTCCCCTGATCACCACCGTCTCCTGCATCGATGCCTCTGTCATGTACACCTGGGGGCTGTCGATAGGCTGATTCGCACTCAGCCTGCTCTTGGCCTTGATGCGGCGTCCTTCGAGGCGCCGCCCACGACCGACTACCTGTCATGTGCTGAAGGAAAAATGCACCGGTCCACCTATCCTGAGTCTGTCTCCACGGCTCGTCGGCCCTTGGAGCTTGTCCACTCCAACCTCATGGATCAACTCCCTATCGAGTTTCAGGGGGACCGCGACCGCTATGTTGTGACATTGACTGATGACTTCAGGTGCTTGCGCTAGGTCTACACTTTGCGTTAGAAGAGCGATGCCGCCATTACTGTTCGCATTTGGCTGGTCATGGCCGAATGGCAGTCCCACTGTCACCTTCAGACCTTTCTCTTTGATCGTAATGGCGAGTACCTCGGGTACATGGCCCGCTCCTTCACCGAGCTTGGCGTCTTCCACAAACTCTCACCACCCGCCACTTCTTAGTAGAACTGTGTCTCGGAGCGCTCGAACCGCACCATGGCGGACGTGGTCCACGCCATGCGTGCCGACAACGCCATGCCTGAGGCCTTTGCCTTCGAGGGCTTGGCGTACATGACCTGGGTCTGGAACCGCATTCCACACGGCCCCTTCTAGATCACCGCACGCCCTACGAGCTTGTTGTACGGGCATCGCGCGGATCGCCTGGCCTGTGTCTGAGGCTCCCCTGCTGCTCCCTTGTTTCACACTGAAGCAGTAGGGGAGCAAGCTCTCTCCACGAGGCCGCATCTGCTCCTTCGTTGGTGTGGCCCCGCAGTCAAAGGCCTGGCGGTTCTAGGACCCTGAGCGATGCCGCATCGTGGAGTCCCGTGACGGTCTTTTCATCGAGCATCTTGCATTCCGCGACCTTGCTCGCATCCAAGCTATTTGTGTTGCTCATGCCCCTGGACCACGTAGTGTGGGGGAGGATCCTGTCAAGGTTGGCATATTGCCCCTGGCCGGTGCGGTCACTCTGTCACCGACACCCCAGAAGCTATCCCTAGAGACTGTGCCCATCGGCACCATGAGCCCCGTCCCATCTGCGGCTCGCTCCTCTACGCTCTCACCCATGTCTGAGTCTGCGTCCGAGTCCACGTCTATGTCTGAGGCCCTGCCCGATCCTGTGTCTGCATCTGTGTCTGAGGCCCTGCTAGATCTTGCGTCCGCGTTTGTGTCTGGCTTTGAGCCGTCCCTTCCTCCGGCCGCTGACCTGCCCGTGTCTGCCGTGGGTACGTCCTCGGCCGCTGAGGCCGCGCCTGCCTCTATTGACGTGCCTGTCGTGCAGTCCACACCAGCATGTGAGTGAGCAGCGGCCACTGCTCCTGCCCTGTCGGACCCCTACACAAGGGCGCCCGGTGGACGCCTCCACCCTGGCCCCATGCGTAGTGTCGTCAGCAGTGATACTGGCACGAAGTGCCTCGGCCTGAGTGCTCGCGGCCTCACTGAGATTCACCCTGGCTGTGTCACTGGCATGGTGCTACTTGCTCATGAGCGCGGTCTCGCTTGTGACGCCGCTAAGCCCATGGTGATGGCCGACCCTCCCTCTATGGCATATGCCCTGGCCACACACAGTGCACCAGTGCTGTCTCCCGATCCCACCATTCTACCTAAGGCCTTCTCAACCCCCAACGCTGAGTAGTGGCGCGCTGCCTGCCAGGTTGAGCTCGATGCCATCCGCGAGCACGAAGTCTTTGAGTTGGTGGACTTATTGAAGAACCGCAAGGCCATCAAGGCCAAGTGGGTTCTACGCAAGAAGCTCAAACCAGACGGCACTATGGAGCACTACAAAGCCCACCTGACAGCAAAAGGCTTTTCTCATGTCCCTGGTGTGGACTACGCCGAGACATTTGCCCCTCTTGGCCGAATGACGACTACGCTCACATTGCTGAGCCAGGTGGCACAGCACTACTGGGAGCTCTATCAGATGGATTTGAACAACGCGTTTATGAACAAGGACCTTAAGGAGGAGATCTACATGGTCCAACCACCCGGCTTTGAGGATGGCACCGGTCGCATGTACCGGCTGCGGAAGGCCTTGTACGGCCTGAAACAGTCACCTCGTTGCTGGAATCAGGAGATCACCAGCATGTTGAGATGCGCTAGATACGTTCAGAGTTATGCTGACCCATCCCTGTTCCTCTCTTAGTCCCCAGCACCACTCCCTGCCATCCTCGTCTACGTGGACGATCTTCTGATCGCCTTGCCCGACCTAGGAGTAGTGAATGCTGCCAAGGCCGTTCTCTCCCTGGCCTACAAGATGAAAGACCTTGGCAAGGCCTCTGTCTTTCCGGGGATGGAGATCGTATACGACCGTGTTTACCGCACAGTCCCTCTCCATCAGGCACGCTACGCAGAGGCTGTGGGGGAGCGCTTTGCTAGCCTTCTCGCTGCGGTCCGCACGGCCTCCACGCCCATGATCCCTGAAGGGCAGGTTGCCCTGAAGGTGGATGATCCAGCTGACCTGGGGGAGCCAGTTGACGTGACTGTGATCCTGCGAGTCATTGGCTCGCTCATGTACTTGGCCACCATGACACGTCCCGACGTTGCCTTCACTGTCAACCTGCTCGTCCAATTCTCGCAGGCTCGACACTAGCAAACATTTGAGGCAGCAGTGCGGTGTGTGCGTTACATCCTGTCCACCGCACGCTTTCGCCCGTACTTTTGCAAGCAGGTGTCCGTTGTGCTCGATGGGTACACAGACAATGACTGGGCGTGGAGTCCAGATGGCAAGAGCCGCACCGGCTACATCTTTCTCATTGGAGGCACCGCGGTGTCCTGGCGCAGTGGGAAGCAGGGCTGCATCGCACGAAGCACTACGGAGGCACAATACATTGCTCTAGGCACTGGTGCAGCTGAGTGTGTCTAGCTTGTCCGTCTGTTACGTGAACTGCGTCAGTCCATTTCCCCCATGGTCCTTCAGTGTGACAACATGAGCACGGAGGCCATCGCCAATAACTCAGGTGTGTTCCATGCACACACAAATCACATCAATGTCGAGCACCACTTTGTGCGTGATCTGATTGACCGTGGTGAGGTCGGAGTCATCCACGTGGGCACTGACAGGCAGTGCGCAGACTTTCTGACCAAAGCTCTGGGTCGTTATGTAGCCACTCATTCCGTGGGACTGTGCCCCATCCCTGTTGCAGGCTGACTCCTCACGTGCCACGTTGTGTGTGCTATGCTTGCTGCATGCAGCATCTGTGTGCTTCCTGCTCTATACATCGTCAATGTCTACATGTGCATGGACGTGTATCGCTGTCCGGTCATGGGGGAGTGTTGTTGTGTGTGTCGTACATGGCTTATGGTGACCCCTCGGCACATGTCCCTTCACGTGTAGATCCCTGACATGGTGACGGTGGCAGAAGAGTGGCGGCCGGACGGGCGCCCATAAGAATTTATTCTTATTTAGATTCGTGCTGTGGGACAGCACATAGGCTTGCAGCCTATCAGGATGCAGCTCTTGTTGATGCGGCTGTTCTGGTTCAGACGGCTCGTCGTTATGACATGTCTGTAGGGAGTAATGCCCAAAACTGTGTCTTTGCCACTGTTTTGTCGTGCTAGAAAAAATGCGCCCTTGTGCGCCGCGCGTGTGTGCACCCACTAGGTGAGAGACACTATTTAGGTTGTCTAGACCTCAGTTGTTATCTCTCTCTGCATAACTTAGTATTTGTAGCTTATGACACTTTGTCTATGTCCCTAGCGAACCCCTTGCAGTTCTCACCTCCACCTATGTGTGCTAGTGAGTTAGCTCGCCGGTTTGTGCTACCACGCCAGCGACAGCAGTGCTGGGAAGCTGTCTTTCACCTATCGCTAACATGGCAATGACTCAATGATCTACTTAGGCGACAGCTACAAAGTGTGTGCTTGCAGCAACTGCTGGTGACTAATGTGACTCGGGCTGCGGCTTCTGATGACGCGGCTGCGGCTGCGGCTGTAGTCACCGGCACTGACGTGACTGTACACTCAACTGTGACGGTGTGTCCACAGCTGATCTTGTTGCTGTTGTTGCAGATGCAAACAGCACAGCTGTCAACACAACTTGGCTATTACTGTGACGGTAGCTGCGGTGGTTGCTGTGGCGGTTGCAAAAATTGTTGCAGCTGCTATGTTGATGCTGGTGTTGCTGACGCCAATGGAGCGCACATTCGTAATGTGCACGTTGCGACTGTACATGTGGAGCACATCATGAATTGTGCTCATGACAACCTCCCCGTCCACATCCACCTCAATGTAAATGTTGCCTTCACCGGCAGCCAACTCTGTTTTGCCGTTGGCCACCGTCATGTACCGCTCCAAGGCACTACAGGTGACGAATGCCGCCCACTAGCATTGCGTGTAGCGGCCCAATCCGGAGTCCATAACAAAGACTCCCGAATCTTTCAAGTCGGCGGACTCCTTTACCATCATTGCATGGTTGTCCTTCTTTCTAGCCTTCCCCGGCTGGTCCGACTTCCTGTTGGGCAAGTTTTGTGCGTGGTAGCCTTCTTTGTCACACACCTAGTACTCCCCTTTCTTGTCACCTTTCTTGGTGCCCTGCTTGGCACCTTTGCCCTTCTTGCCTATCCCTCTACCTTGAGGGCAGACGACATCGGTGGAAGTTGATGTTGCCCCACTCTCTCTCCCACCACGTTGCATCCATTCATTGCGAACGTACTCAGCCACCTTTGGGTACTTCAGCTCATCAGCGGACCAGCCGCCTATGACGGTGGTCATGGGACTCCAACTTTCTGTCAAGGCCAAGACGAGGATCATGGCTTACAGCTGAGGGTCAACCTTCCATCCGGTGGCTACGCACTTGGCAGTAAGTGACTCGATCTGCTGTAGGATCTCCATGATGTTGTCGCCTTCGTTGGCTCGGAGGGTGACGTGTGTCTTGAAGACAAAGACCTGGTTAGCAAGGTTGGTGGACTGGTAGATGGTGCAGAGCTTCTTCTAGGCCTCCGCGGCTTCTGTGTATCATTGAATCAGTACACGCTGTGTCACAGCTAGAGCTATCACCAACAAAGCAAGCGCCTTCTTGTTGCACTTCTTGCACTTGTGCACTTCCTCTGGCGTCGAGGTATCCGGAGGGGCGGTTTCTTTACCGTTGACCAGCTCAAGCAAGCCGTTGTCATCCAGGTGAAACTCAAGCTGCCACCTCCACAAAGAGAAGCCGTTCCCGTCAAACTTTGAGATGAAGCCGATGCTCTCCTGCTCGGTCATTGCCATGGCGTGCGGCGGTAGCGGAAAAGTTGTAAAGCTAGGGTCCTTCTAGGCACGTGGGCCCATAACCCTTTGTTGGAACTAGTGGGTGTGGAGGCAACCTGAAGGATTCCTAGCTTTTACTGATGCACGCTACCAATATTTGGGGCAGCCAATGGAAACCTTTGGTGAAGAGTGTGGAGTACAAGGATCACGGATGTGAGTGGACAGAATACTTTGCACTTAGTAGAACTGGATCGAAACATGTTTTTTGTTCGTTAGCATAGTAATATTACATCAGATTCTTATAGCCTGTGACCTAAGCCTTCCAGCGCATCCAAGAACGCCCAAATTGGGGCAGTAAAGCCCCTGCTACGGCCGTTGAAGTAACCCTTGGTGGGGCCGTCCACCTTCCCTTGCACGCTAGGCAACGGGAGGTGCTTTGACGATGACCCGTTGGAGCACCTTTCCTTGCCCAGAAGTCAAGGATGATTTCATCCTGGTCAATTGACCAGGATGAAATGAGGTGCCTCTGGTTACTTCATTTAAGCCCCTGGTGCATTTGGAACTCATTGGAGACGAACTTGGATCACTGTCGGTGGATTATCCCGCCATCCATGGTGGGTATGAGATTCCACCCGCCCAACACCCGAACTTCGGGCTAGGCCAACTTTCTAAATACTCACCCACATCGCGCAATTCAAATCTCGATCCTGCACGGAAAAATCCAAGAAATCAAGAAAAAAAAAGAGTCAGATCAGGTGTTCGACCGCTCCCTAGTGGTCAAACCAGGGAGTACAATCAACGGCACTCATGGAAAGGGGCACACCATGTCAACAATTTTAGCCTTGGAGTCGCCAGCCATTAGATTCCCATATCTGAGTATTGTATATGGCACTCTCAATGCAATTGGATGCCATCAAAATTCATGAAAGGTCCTCTTGGGTTCCAAGTATGACGATTGCTCGTCGAATATCACGTTTTAGGTCGTTATTGTATTAGAAACAGAGCTCTTTGAGGGTGCAGTCACTTCTGGTAATGATTTTACAAAACCGCTGTGTGTACTCTACCACACTGGACTACTGATGCAGGTGTTGAAGTGTGTACCGTGCGTTAGATTTCTCATTCATTTTTTCCAAAGTGGGAAAGTGTGGTGTGCATGAATTCTATCTTGTTCTCTCGTGGAGTTAGGTAGTCATGGCATGTTGCATTGGTCTTCTTGAGAGATAGCATAACTACGGTCGACTATTGTGAGAGCGGCGCACGAGCTCTTGAACCAGCTGTACCAGTCTCCTACTTCCTTTGGATGGTCCTTAGATCAGACCACCAATTGGAGGCCGTGCCATGCAAAAGGGAGGCCGCAAGGTCATTTTTTTGTCGTTGTTGACCCTAGCAGTGGTGAATTACACCTCCAAACTTGTCAGCCACATCCAGTCTGTTAGTCCTTTGGAGTTTGTAGGATCGAACGGTGAAGGGAGTGTTAGTCAAATTTGGAGTTCACTTAAGAGTGGAAGATTTCTCTCGGTGTGCATTGCTTCTCATGTGTGTGATTTCCATACCTCATCAACCGTCACATTGAGTTGTTGGAGCAGTTGGGTGTTGAGGTTCTCAGGTCCTGAAAGCTTCTGGTAAAGGTCTTTGTTGATGGGAGAATGTTGGCCAGTGGCTCCCAGCATGCCAGTTGTCGACTCGGTGGTCAATGGGGGGGGCGAATAGTTCACGGAGCCCCAAGGGGTCCGTCACTGGGTTGGCCGTCGGGGTCGTTGGTGCCGTGCCATTTATCACAAAAGTTGCCGCTGCCACCTGGTTTGCCTGGATGGTGTCATTGATCGCGTGCTACTGATCCTCCATCGCCTGAGTTTGTGCCAGTTTCTGCTGCTTGGTGCTGGGTGCGCTTGCTCTATTCACTGTTGTAGTCATGAGGTCTGTGAACATCTGAACTATGGAGATGTGCTGAAGACTGTTGCCTTGTAGTTGATTTGTCGGCTGCCCCTCCAGCGCTGCTATACTTTGATACCAAGTGTTATGGTGAGCGGAACATGGGTGGTTCACAGATATGAGGTGCGGAGCACAAGATGATTTGACGAATTGAGACAATTCTTCGAATCATGTGGTGTACTTTGATGACAAGTGCTGAACACTTTTCATCAAAGTACACTTGTATTTTGCAGTAAGTGTACTTTGATGACAAGTGTTGAACAAGTCAAGCACATACATACAATACTGAGAAACACCATGAGGAATTTGTGTGGACTTGGACGCTTGAGTCGAGTGACACGTGCAATGCCGCATCACAAGGGGTCACTTCGGGAAACTCCGCCAGGAAGTTAGGATGTTACAATAACATTGAGGCACAGCTTCATAAAATTCTAGCACCATTAAGAAGTTGACCGAACAGTGTCAGAACATGAATACTGTTTTTGATACTTCTGTTGGCCCTTCTCAAAAGTGGTTGAAAGCTTCAGAACCTTTGAAAGCGGAACATCGGAGGTCAGGGCAGGTAGCTAAAATACCCTTGACCAAACGGTGAAAAAATTGCGAGGTCGATGAATGGTGGGCCATGAATGTAGAAACAAAGTTACCCACGCGCAAAGTTTAGGAACGCATGTACGTCCGAGACGTAACATCGGGTCACATAGTAACCTATTGCTTTTGGTTCGTGGACCTGTTCTGTAAAAGAATTTACTTTAAGTATTTAAAATTTCAGACTGGTCCATGGACCTGTCAGAAGTTTTTGAATTGGGCAAATACATGCGTGCTGTGATGTTTGCGCCTCACATGGGCGTGAACTGATGAGTTCAAATCATGATGACGGAAGGTGCCTATATCCAAGATTAGACCATGAAAATGCTATCCTTGGATGTTCATGTCTGATTTGTGCATTGTACCAAGCCGCGCACCTACAAAGACCCTCTACCGTCGGACTTCATTCTTGCATGTCCGGATCTAAAAGCAAGTTTATCGGTGATGCTGATTGACAGCGACCTTGGTGTTTGTAGTACAAGCTCATGGATATTTTGCGTTGACTCGGCTCCAATCCACAGCCACAGACAAAAAGAAATACCCCAACCATGAGAAACGCCAAATGCACAGATCATGCGGAATCCGTGGCCACTCTCACTGGCCCATGAAGCATGAGCTGCCTTCCCAATTTGTCATTGTCTTTTGCAATAGAACATTTTGGACACATTTTTCCGGTGGTGAGATCTGTCAACATCTGTCAGAAGAATATTTTTGTTCATCCTTCGGTTTCGCTCACCATTGCTCCATGCGTGATTTTGAAGGCTGTCAAGATGATGGTTTTTCCCCCTCACATAGACATCCAATGGGAGGGAACTACCAAGGCAGGCCCCTCCCATCAATCAGGAAGTGCTAGGGCATCATGCAGCTTTGACTTCCGACGGAAGGCAGCCCACGTCAAGACCGTGGTCACACCAGGAACCTCTCACAGATTTATCCTATCAAATTCAGTGTAATTCTCTGAGGTTAGGCCCACAGACCTGCATGAAAGTTCCACGGACCTGTTTGGCAAGCCCACAGATCAATCAAGTAGCCCTCTTGAGCAAAATCTCACAGATAGTAGGCCTGTGGGCCTGTTCAACAAGCCCTCAAACCAGCCGTTTGACTTCAATGGGTGGGGGTCTTCTGATTACCAAATGTGTCTTTTCCCCCTGAACCTTTCCCCCTTTGTCACATAGTTTTCTGATTTTTTTTTAATTGAATGATAGGCTTGTGCAATGAATTTTAATTCTACACAATGCAGTATGTGATCTAGTGTCACGTGGTGTTGTGAATACTTTTGCAATTTCATACGACATATTGTCAAAGCAATCTAACATTTTTTGTGTTTGTACATTTCTCCTGCAAGACACATGCACCATTCCAGCAAGCTTACGCAAACACAAAAGCAAGGAAGCCATGATCCGAAGCCCGCACGTCACCTTATAGCTTGCTCAGTGCAATTCTGTTCAGCTAGGACATAGGGTGCAAGCAAGTTTTGCAAATCAAAGGACACCCGCGCATGTTTTGGTGCTTTTGTTGCATTTTGGTTTTGTTGTTGTTGTTGTTGATAAGATGTAAGGAATACTTCCAACTTGGATATCTTTCATTCACAAGGAAGCGTGCACCTATGTGAGTAAGAGAAGAAGAAAACAAACAAGAGAAATGTCTCATGTATGACAAGCACAACAACGATACTTACAGGAACAAAGGCCAAAACCACAACGGTGGCGACATTCAAATCCACTGCTAGGTTGATAGCATCAATGAAGGATACATAGAATGAGAAATAGATAGAGAATTTATGAGCAAGTGAATGACAGAGTGAGTGAGAGAGGGAGAGAGAGAGAGAGAGAGAGAGAGAGAGAGAGAGAGAGAGAGAGAGAATG
>SZWC01001129.1:161360-179961 GCA_023375785.1 Penium margaritaceum
AGTGAGTGAGTGAGTGAGTGAGTGAGTGAGTGAGTGAGTGAGTGAGTGAGTGAGTGAGTGAGTGAGTGAGTGAGTGAGTGAGTGAGTGAGTGAGTGAGTGAGTGAGTGAGTAAGTGAGTGAGTGAGTGACTGAGTGAGTGAGTTAGTGTGATTGAGTGAGTGAGTGTGATTGATTGAATGTGATTTTTGTGAGTGAGTGAGAAACCGACCAACCAATGGACCGATCGAGCAACCAGCCGGCCGGCCAAACGACCAACCGACCAACCAACTAACAAACACAGGGAAAGAGAAAGAGAAAGAGATAGAGATATGGACAGGGTCTGGGACAGGGATAGGGACACGGACAGGGACAGGGACAGGGAAAGCACAAGGACCAAGACAGGGATAGGGACAGAGACAGGGATAGGGACAGGGATCCGGACAAGGACAGGGACAGGGACTAACAAAGAGATAAAGTAAGAATAGAGATAGAGATAGACATTGACAGAGAAAGAGACAGAGAAAGGGAAGAAGTCTGAGATAGAGAAAGTCACAGAAACAGGAACAACAATAGTAACAACGACAACAAAAGCTACAGTGACAGAGACAGTGATAGCGACAGATGCAACAAACAAAGATAGCGACCGGCAGACCAACCCACCAACCGGCTGGCCAGCAGGTGGACCAACCGACTGCCAATGTTGAGTCGGCTTCCTTCTCTGACGCCAGATACAGACGGTAAAGACCGTCCTCTTTTTCTACCTTTACAAGCACACGACCTGCATGAGCAGAGATGGTGCAACCACCATTCTCAAAGCATGCCTGGATGCCTTTTAAGATGAGAGAAGAAAAAGACAGAAGATTAACTACCACCCCCGGAACATGGAGCACCCCCTTCACTCGACGTTCCACGTGCTTACCCATGATGCAAGCACAAAACAAACTCTCACTCTCTTGAACTGCCATTTTCACATAGCTGTTCCCCATGGACACCCAACGAGGTTCAATGGTAGTGTTGACAACGAACCCCTCCTAGCAGCACATCATATGTTGTGTGGCTCCCGAGTCGATGATCCAGAAGAGGTGTGGGATCTAGATGGTAGTCATGAATCCACTCTACCAATCTGCTACTTTTGCAAAAGCAACAGGTTCCTTTCTTACTCCCACTCCGCTCAAAATATTTGCCTTCTTCTTCTGGCATCCAGGCGCCCAATGGCCTGGCTTCTTGCATTAGTGGCAATTCACCTTCATGTCCCTTGCGGCGCTCCTCCTCAAACAGCAAGCTATCCTCCACATCATTCAGGGAGATCTTGCCACCACACCGTTCCAGGACAATAATGAGAGGAGTGTAGCTACTAGGAAGGCTAGAGAGGATGGTTAGCATGAGAAAATCCTCCTTGACAGGGTCTTCAATGGCTGCGAGCTGGTTTGAGAGAGACTTCACCATGTAGATGTAGTGAATCATGGATTCAGACTTGTCCATCTTCAAAGTGTAAAGGCGATGATGCAATTGTATGTTCATGAGTATTTAATTAGGTAAATTATTGGAAACAAGCTTCTTCCACACCTTCTTTGGCCAGAGGATGCCACGGAAATGGAGTTGTTGCTATTCAGTGAGGTAGAGATAGATGGTAGCCAGGTTGTGGTCAGGCTTCTTGCAGTAGGGACATGCCTCACCAGGCAACAGGGACGATTCAGCTGGTTCCTTCTCATTCACCGAGCTGCAGGGACCCCTCTCCATCAGCACCATCCTCATGTTGTTGTTCCAGTTGAAAACGTTCTTGTCTTCAAACTTGGTGATGTTGTAGCTGGCCGCCACAGAAGAGAACGACACTTTGGTAGTACAACATTCAGCCCATAAACGACTCTCTCGCATCGCAGGGTGTAAGGAATACCTTAAGGATGAGGCAAAGGGTTTTTCTATCTCTGAAAACATTGATGAAACTGGGGCAGCCCTCGGGGAGGTGCTCAGGCTCACCAAGAGCCGCCTAGGTAGGACCAACTGTTTATGAGAGGGAGTTGCAGGGTGCACTTACAGAAATAATGGAAGTAAATTTAGGATTGCAGAGAGTGCCAATGTCTGAACTGACTCTTGTGTGAGAGATGAAATCCTCCCAGATTTCTAACAAGCCCTTGTATGACTCATTGGGCCAAGGTAGCATAAAGCTAAACTCTGTCAAAGATCCCAGTCAAACACACTCCTAGGCTAGCGGGATGAGCGGCAGTCACATTCACATGCAAGAAAACTTCCTTCACCACCGCATGCACATTCAATCATTCATTAAACTCATTAAACTCCCCTGATTTTTTAGTTTTTGTAAAATCCTCTTAAACCTAGTTAAGATCCATGGAAAAATTTGCATGATAAACTCAAGAAGCCACATAAATGAGTACATTTTCAAACCGCTGAATTCAAGCTTCTCTCACACATTCTCCCATTGACATGCATTGAAATAGTACTTACATATGGATAGCGGAATGTCTAGGCAAGCAATAGTAAAAATTTGTTTTTTGACAGCTTCTGTACTTACATGGAATCCATGTACTTGAATTTGGCGAACTTAGGCATCAATGAGCAGCATGAAACACCGTATTGTGCACTAGACGTTCAACATGACTTCATCGAAGAAGGGGGTCTCAAAATCCATCAATTTGATCAGATCAGATCACATTAACAACTCAGATCCCTAAATCATGGTTGAAATCAAGAATCATGAAGTTAAGTAAACATCAATCATTGGACTAAAAAATTAGGAAGCTAATGGAGTTTCTTGCTGGTCCTTGAGCCACCTTTTTTCCTTGAAGGCCGCTCTGTACTTCCCCAGCTAGGAAGTGATGGTTTCCCCACCTGAACCAGACCCATGACCTCCTAACTTTAGAAAATCATGTCTCACTCAAACGGAGTCCGAATAGAGTTCCACAAAGTGCTTTGGAACCCATAGAACTTTTTCTATGCAAATTCAGTGCTAGATAACTATCATCGATTAACCATATTTTGTCACTTTTTGTAAACCTCTCATACATCAACAGTACACCTCTGATGAGCTACGTGCAATGCAGCACTACTTGCCACTACACCACGACATAGCATTTCAATCCAGCAAGAACATGTAGCCTGTCCGACTGTGGCAATCAGGGCTCCAGGGCTCATCACTGTCTTTGTAGCGGTCAACTACCACCAAACACTGCCATTGCAAACAGAGACTGATGTTTGGTGTGAAAACTATGTACTACTAGATGCCACACAGCCAGATGAAGAAACATTGAACAAGGTTACTGCGAGAATTGTGCAAAGAGGTTGACGAAAAAGGCGATGTTGGTTCAAATAGTTGTGGCCAAGTACGTCAGAGAGCAAAAGAGTCGTGGGTACAGGGTCACATCCGCCGTCTTTCCCATCTGTATTGGATCATCCACCTTCTGGGCACTCTACCAGTCAAGTGATATGGGGATGGAGGTTGTGGAACGACACCAAGGAGGTCAGCAACGCGTGTGTAACATGCCTGGTGTAGCAAGAGTTTCCACCGCTAAAGGTCACATACAATCTCCACCCCGAGAGAAACAGCTCCGCGACCAGGGTCTTTCATGCTTTAGGCAGCCAGGAGGACTGCCTTGGCCTTCATCAAAGGAGACGCAATCAGCAGGTTGTCCACATAGACCAAGATGGTTGTGAAGCTCTCAGCTTTCAATCAGAGAAAGAGGGACGGTTGTGCATCACTCTATACACATCCTGCACATTTGAGTGCCAATAATCACCTAGTTCTAGGAATGTGGTGACTTCTCTAGGCCATTCAAGGTCTTGCATAAGCGCTAGACCTTGTCACTGACCTCAAAACCAGGTGGCTTTGCTATGTAGATCTCCTCCTCAAGACGTCCAGAAAAGAACGTGTTGTTCACATCCATCTGGTAATCCTTCCAGTTGTGGTGAGAAACAACCCCAAATACGATATGAGTGGTGGCCATATGGCCAGCTCGTGCAAATGTTTGAGTGAGATCAACAGCCTCAACATCTGAGAACCCGTTGGCTGTCAGGCGGGCCTTGTAGTGATTTTGTGTGCCATCAGGCTTCACCTTCTTCTAAAAGACCTATTTGGCCTGTACAACCTTCCCTCAAGGTGGGAGGTTGACAAACTCATTGCAACTATGTGCACGGATGGCTCTCTACTTATCCTCACAAGCGGCATACCACAGCTCTACACCCTCGGCCGAGAGTGTCTCCTTCAACTTACATGGATCAAGCGCCGTCAAGGAAGAGCTTCAGGTGGACAAGACACAAGCCTCCAGGCTTGGATTCACCATAGCAAGGTCAATTGAAGCATTGCAAGAGGCCGAGAAGTCACGGGAAATCAACTCATGACCAACTGTGCATGCTGGGTGTACCTCAGTACTATCTGCCTAGATTCTCAGGCTAAGGGTCTTCATGCAAGGCTCGCCACTATGAATACTGCAAGTGGGGTGTCTGGACGCCAAGTACGGTGTCGGCTAAGCCTTGGAGGCCACAAGTCAAATATGACCATCAAGTTTGCGGGAGTAGCGTGTAGCTTAAGTGTCAGGATGGAGCCCGCGTGGATGTGGTCCCGAAATTGGTCTGATAGACTCTATTGGTTCACGTCTACTGGTTTTGGGCGAATCTAAGACTGAGCGTGAGCTTTCTGGTTGCCTCACGCTATATGAGTAGGAAATTAGAAACAGTCAGTTTGCGAAGGGAATAACATTGTTTTGCATTAGTTTTAAAACATAAACATGATCACAACATCTATAGGGCTAGTCATGAGCTCTCCAACGCACCAAACCATGCACAATTTGGTCAAGCGTAGCCCAAGTTATGCTTGTCGAAGTGCAAGTCTCACCCACCACAGAAGCCTGACGCCGCCACTCGCCCTGGCGCCTTTGTTCACGTGCGAAGCGCCTTTCCCAAGGCGCATATCCCATGGCACATTGTGTGGGGGTCCCCTGCATTGTTTCCATGCACCCTACCCATTTTTGGGTCGTGTTTGGTGATGGGGTGTGACGGGGTTCGAAACCTGTCCGTGGACCTGCAGTCAGAATTTTGACAAAGTCCCCGAGTAACAAAACGTACTACTGAGTTTCGGACGTCGAGCCAGGTTTTTGGCTGTCCCTCAGTAACAACCTGCACTACTTGATCCGGTGGATGATCCGCCGGATCAGGTGGATCATCCACCGGACGCCTCGGCAGGTCTATCCGAGCAATTTCTCCAAATGGTAAACTTGTTACTCGGTCCGGTCGATTATCCACCGGATTTCGAGTCGCAGCCGGCTCCCAGAGCCGCTGCGCATACCCCAGCTTTGGAAGGCCATATCTCCCTCGATACTTGTTTGATTCCGGCAGAATAACTTTAACCGGATTCTGCGACCTGTCAACTTTACGGAGCAGTCCTCCATTTGAGGATCCGAGCAATCCTCAAGTTGCCAGATCCGCCGGAGCGGCGGAAACACTTTTTGGCGGCTCGTCGGCGCCTCCGGGCGTCGTACTTGGGCATGCGAAGGGGCAACTTTACAACATTCTCCCCCTTGCACCTGTCATGCCTGCTGCTCCTGCTTGATCTCACTCATCTTCCGCTGCGCCCTCCAGCCCGTCATAGCTGGTCATCCCAAGTCCGGCCACGCTCATCGCGTGCCGGTCCGCGGGTTGCGCTTTGGTCAAGCAATCCGAAAGCATGTTGTGTGTGCTGTAGTGTTGCAGCACCACCTGCCCCTTCTCGACCATGTCCCGTGCGTAGTGATAACGCACGTCCATGTGCTTCGTCCTCCTGTGCTGCATCGGGTTGTTGGTCAGCGAGATGGAGCCGGTGTTGTCCTCTTGCACCACCGTAGGCTCCAGCTGTGGCACGTCCAGTTCCCCCAGCAACCTGCGGAGCCACACCGCCTCCTTGACCGCCTCGGCCAGCGCGATGTACTCAGCTTCCACTGTGGAGGTGGCGACACAGTCCTGCTTTCTGCTGCACCACGAGACCGCTGTACCAGCGAGGAAAAACATGTAGCCGGATGTGGACTTCCGCTTGTCCACATCCCCAGCGTAGTCTGCATCCGTGTAGCAGACCAGGCGCAAAGGGTCTTCCCGCCCTTTGTCGTCGAGCCTCAGGCGCGCGTGCCGCGTCGCCTCCAGGTAGCGGAGGATGCGCTTGACCGCCTGCCAGTGTACTGGCCCTGGATCGGCCACGTACCTGCTCACTTGGCCCACCGCGTAGGCCAGGTCCGGTCGAGTCGCCATCATGGCATACATGAGGCTGCCCACCGCCGATTGGTAAGGCACCCCTCCCATATCCTCCCGCTCTTCTTTTTTTTGCGGCGCCATTGCTGCACTTAGTTCATAGGTTGTGGAGATAGGACAGCACACTGGTTTGTAGTCCTCCATGCCGTACCGCTTCATCTGTTGGTACCAGCATCGGGGCGATTGCTTTAACCCCTACAAGGACTTCCGCAGCTTGCACACCTTGCCCTCTGGTGCCTCCACCCCCTCCGGCACCTCCATGTAGATTTCCTTGTCGATGATGCCATTGAGGAAGGCCGTCTTTATGTCCATTTGGTGGAGGTCCATGTCCTTTGCGGCCACCACCGCCCGGATGCTTGTAAACTTGGCGATGGGGGCAAACGTCTCATCGTAGTTTTTGCCCTTACGCTGTGCGTACCCGTTCGCCACAAGCCGCACCTTGTATTTGTCAACAACTCCTTCCTTCGTGAACGTGGTCTTGAAGACCCACTAGGAGCCGATGACCTTGGCGTCTTTCGGCCTGTCAACTAGCTACCACGTGTCGTTTTTAGCAATGGACGCCAACTCCGACTTGATGGCGGCGTCCCACTGCTCACCCTCGGGCCGCGCAAGCACCTCTTGCACAGTCGTCGGTTCCGTTGATGCAGCCAGCATGCACCGCGTCATGCCGATCCATCGACCGGTGTCTGCGTCAAAACGCTTCCCTGCTCTCCGCTGCCTCCCGCTGCGGCACGGCAGTCTTGGTGGCGTCTCGTCGCTCTGCTGCGATCCTTCCGACTCAGCCCGCTCCGGTGAATCATCAACCGGATGGCTCCCTGAGGACCCCTCCCGCTCTGGTGAACCATCAACCGGATGGGCGGCGCGTCCAGAGTATTTTTCTCCGACGCCCAACGTGAACTCCGTCGGGAGTGTGCGCTTCGGCACCCGCAGTGCCTCCTTCAACGGATCATTCCACCGGATCTGTAGCCCAGCTACATCATCGTCGGAGTCCTCCGCATCGGCTACTGCACCTGCTACACTGCCACGCTCCGACGCCGCATCATCGACCTTCGCTTCCGCCGGCTCCTCCTCGTAGTCGAGGAGCTGGAACCACTCCCCCTGTTTTAGACTATTCCTGACTCTCATGTCGTTGCTGCTGCTGCTGAAGCTTTGCTCCTCATCGAACTCGACATCACGGCTGCGGATGATCTCTTTCGTGCACGGGTCCCAGAGCCGATACGCTTTTTGCACGCTCTCGTAGCCAAGGAACAAGCAAGGCTTTGCCCACGGTTCCAGCTTGATGTCACGTCGTTGCGCCACCTGCACCATCGCGTGCACCTGGCACCCGAACACCTTCAAGTGCGCCACGTTTGGCTTGCGCCCGCTCCAAACCTCCTGCGGCGTCTTCCAGCCGCCCTTGTCCTTGAGCACCGCTGTTGGGGTGAGGTTGATGGTGTAGCTCGCTGTACGCATAGCCTCTGCCCAGAACCCTCGCGGTAATCCCGCATCCACAAGCATGGTTCGCACCATGTTGAGCAGCGTCTGGTTCGCCCGCTCCGCCACTCCGTTGGACTGTGGCGAGTACGATGTACTGGGTTCCGACTTGATGCCCTGCTGCTTCATCCACCCGCTGCATCCCACGTACTCTTCGCCATTGTCGCTACATAGCGCTCTGACCTTCCGGCCAGTCTGCCTCTCCACCACTGCAATGTACTCCTTTGTCGGTCCAGGACCTTGCCTTTTGGCTTCATGAAGTACACGTAGAGTTTTCTGCTGCAGTCGTCAATGAAGGTGACGAAGTATCTCAAGCCGCTGTTTGATGGCGTTTTGAACGGTCCGCACACGTCGCTGTGCACGACCTCAAGCGGGTCCTTTGCGCGAGCCTCGTTCTCATTGAATGGATTGCGCCGCGCCTTGCCCAAAATGTAAGGCTTGCACTTTTTGTGCGCTGTTGCGTCTGCTGCCGCGTTTGCACCGTTGATGATGAGGCCATGCACCATGTCGCGCTTCGCCATCTCCTTAATGGTTGCGGGCGCGGAATGCCCCAACTGTAGGTGCCAGAGCTCCAGATCAGCACTTCATCCCTTAGCTATGTTGATGACGCGCTTCTGCGAATCTGCTGCGTCGGATGCTGCGGGGACCACCTTGGTCTCCACGATGTAGAGACCGCCCTCGCGCTTTGCCTCCAGCACGACCTCGCCGTCGCCGTTGATGCGCACCACTGCGCCTTTCCTGCAGAAGAGCACCTCATATCCCTTGTCCGTCAAGCGGCTAACACTCAGGATGTCATCCAGGCCGGGGACGTGCTGGACATCACAGATTGTGCACAGCTCCTTCTTTCCGCCCACCACAACTTCCACCTCCACGTCGCCTTGGCCGGCCACCGGCTCGACTTTGCCGTTCGCGACCACCATTGACTTGGAGGACTTCTCGTAGGTGACAAACCCCACCTTCTCGACTTGGGTGTGCTCCTCGGCCTTGGAATCCAGGCATCGCCTGTTGGCCTTCTTGAGGAAGTGGTTCTTGTTGCCGTTGAGGAGTGACCTGCCCTTGCTGCCTTTGCGGCCGGTCTTCGCCTCCTTTGGGAACTCACGGGCCAAATGGCCCTCTTTGCCGCAATTGTGGCGCGCACCTTTCTTGGCGCCCTTCTTGCCGCCGCCCTTTCCGCCACTTCCTCGGCCCCCGCTTCTGCCACCCCGTATTTTGGTGATAAGGGCCGATGAGGAAGACAAGGACTCCCCGCAGCTCCGTCGCTGTGCCTTGTTGCAGATGTACTCTGTGACCGCGCCATAGGTGAGCTTGTCCTCCGACCACCCTCCAAGGACAGTGATGAGTGGGTAAGGGTGCACACCAAATCCATGGATCCAAGAGTCAGATCCGCAAATCCGGATCCGGATCCGGATCCGAGAGTCCGGATCTCACTACTTGGATCCGATCCGAGATCCGAGAGTCCAGATGAGGGTGACTCTGATGATGCAAATGTGTGCGATTGCTTGTGTAATTGGCCATTAATGGCACATCTTGGGCATGAAAGCCATACAAATATCAACAAAATGCCATGAACTACATATTCCTTGTTATTTACTACATCAAACAGTGTAAAATCATATGGAAAACATGATTCTATACGTGCTAGAAATTTGCATGTTTGCTTAATCCGTCCTAGATCCGAGAGTCAGATCCGAGGATCCAAGGATCCGCGGATCCGAGATTTGGATCCGAGAGTCCGGATCCAAGAGTTGGATCCGATCCGTGAGTAAGGATCTGACGTCATATCCGCAAATCTGATCCGGTGTGCACCCTTATGAGTGGGCCCCAACTGTCAGGTAGGGCCATGAGGAGAGCCATCGCCTGTAGCTGCGTGTCGATCTTCCACCCCACGTCATTGCATTGCAAGGCAAGCGACTCAATCTGCTGCATGGCGGAGATGACATCATCTCCCTCCTTGATTCTCACCGTAAGGAGTCGCTTCATCGCGAAGATTTTGTTCGCCAACGACTTGGATTGGTGGATGGCGCAGAGTTTTTGCCAAGCTTCGGCTGCTAGCTTGCAGCCTTGGAAGTAGCCCCACTGCGACTCGGCCGTCTCGGACACCAGGAGTATGAGTGCCTCCGTGTTGTTCTTTTTGAAGGCCTGCTCCGTCCGTAGCAGTCGCCTCTGTGAGCACCTCCTTTCCCAACATGACATCCAGCAACCCCTTATGCGAGAGGTGCAGCTCCAACTGCCACCTCCGTAGCCCAAAGCCCGGGCCACCCGCATACTTCTGAATGGGCTGCGTCTCCTTCTGCGCCATGTGCGCAGCTGCTACTCCGACAAGTTCTCATAACTTCACGGCGACGTCCAAGATGACAATCCTGTGCGTTGCGTTAGACGTGAACGTTGGAGGGAATCAGACCTGTGGGCCCATAACCCTTTGTCAGGATGGAACCCGCGTGGATGTTGTCCTGACGTTGGTCTGATAGACTCTATTGGTTCACGTCTACTGGTTTTGGGCGAATCTAAGACTGAGCGTGAGCTTTCTGGTCGCCTCTCGCTATATGAGTAGGAATTTAGAGACATTCATTTTGTGAAGGGAATAACGTTGTTTTGCGTTAGTTTTTAACATAAACATGATCACAACATTTATAGAGCTAGTTTTGAGCTCTCCAACACACCAAACCGTGCGCGATTGGGTCAAGCGTAGCCCGAGTTATGCTTGCCGAAGCGTAGGTCTCACCCACCACAGAAGCCTGACGCCGCCACTCGCCGTGGCGCCTTTGTTCACGTGCGAAGCGCCTTTCCCAAGGCGCATATCCCATTGCACATAGTGTGGGGGTCCCCATGCACTGTTTTCATGCACCCTCCCCACTTCTGGGTTGTGTTTGGTGATGGGGTGTGACGGGGTTTGAAACCTGTCCGTGGACTTGCAGTCAGAATTTTGACGATCCCCGAGTAACAAAACGTACTACTGAGTTTCGGACGTCGAGCCAGGTTTTTGGCCAAGTCCCGCAGTAACAACCTGCACTATTGGATGGTCCGCCGGATCAGGTGGATCATCCACCGGATGCCTCGGCAGGCCTATCGGAGTGATTTCTCCAAATGGTAATTCTGTTACTCGGTCCGGTCGATTATCGACTGGATTTTGAGTCGCAGCCGGCAGTGCGCCTTCCAAAGTTGGGGTATGCGCAGCGGCTCCGAGAGCCGCTGCGCATACCCCAACTTTGGAAGGCCATATCTCCCTTGATACTTGTTTGATTCCAGCAAAACAACTTCCACCGGATTTAGCGACTCGTCAACGTTACAGAGCAGTCCTCTATTTGAGGATCTGAGCAATCCTCGAGTCTCCAGATCCGCCGGAGCGGCGTTAGCACTTTCTGGTGACTCGTCGGCGCCTCTTGGCGCAGTATTTGGGCATGCGGAGGGGCAAATTTTCAACATTAAGTACTTCAGCTGTAGCTGCAGAGCAGACGGCTAAGCCACAGCCATATGGAATGCAAGCTCACATGGAAGGGATGAGGGTGGAGGAGGATCATGGACACGTGCTGGCCCATCCTATGGGAGGCAGACGCAAGTACAAGTTCAGGTGTGACCGAGGTTGGGGCCACTAGCACAAGATCAGGTGTACCAGAAGAAAATGACACTTGCACTGGAGTAGGTGTGCTAGGGAGGAACAACACTGGCACGGGAGCAGGTGTGCCTGAGGGAACCAAAGAGGCCACTTGACCTACAGCCAAGATGATGGCAACGTCATCTGCAGTATACCATACCGCACGTAATGAGGCCCGAACGGACTCATCTGTAGGTCTAGTCTCCCCCATCTATTGAGAAGCCTCATAGGTTGTCTGCGGCCAAAAACAGAATCTTGGACAGGCTGCAGAATCTAAGAGCCTCAAATAAGAGACCATCTTGGAACTCGACGATGCGATGACGAACAGGGTGCATAAGGGCGAGGCCTTTGACCACAAGGAAATACCGAGGAACACACAAATGCAAATTTGAGATGAAACCTTAGACCCCTGCTGGTCCTGCGTGTACCACACACATGCTAAGGATACCAGACATGAGCAAGACAAAAGTTGGCACAATGTGTAAACCACAGCCCCTACGGCATGACACGGTCCAGAAGAGGATTGTGTGACAGGCAGCTCCAGACCCATGTTGTGTAGGAGAAGCTCTCAAAGTGAATGGACACTAAGATACCACAATCAGACTACATGGTGTACATCACATCGCCCATTGTACGACTCCAGTGCCCAAATAAACTAGTATTTCGTAGCATAGCAGGGGAAAAGAGCTGGTGAAAGACAACATGCCCAGCAAAGACATCCATCTTGCCTAAGAACTTACTACCACCACCACCACCACCAAACGCGTACCGAGATGAGTGTTCAGCCATCACCAGCCACAGGCGGACTGCTCTGGCGGCATTTCTCTTGTGGAGGAAATTGTAGACCCACCATGTCCTGGTGAATTCATCAGTGAGGGTGAGAACATATCTCCCTTGATCTGAGAGAGAATCGCTAGGGAGGGGACCGAGAAGGTCCAAGTGAACCAACTCTACAAACAGAGTTCCTGTGATGTGGAGACACGATGCTTGCAACAATTCATTCTACCCTGAGTGCATAAGAGGTAGAAAATCTTGGACGGCTCCTCAAAGGAATCTGTGTCAAGAATAAGGACTAGCTGATTTTGGATGAGCTTGGACACAGTGTCCAAGCTCACATGGCAAAGGCGGTGGTATAGCAAATTCTGGTTTTTTGGGGAAACAATACAAGTGACAAACCCACATGCAGCTGCGAGGGAAAGGGGAGAAGCAAAGGTATTACAACAAGACACGTGATACAAGTCATCAATGACTGAGGCACAAAGAACAACGTCATGCATGTGGAGAGCAGTCACTGTGCTAGAGTCAGCAGAGCCTTCAATAGAGAGACCCATCCGGGTACAAGCACAAGTAGAGAGCAGGATGAGCTCAAGAGAAGGGGGAAAAGGCACATCAGAAATGTATGAGGGGTTAGACAGATCATCAATATGCACTACCCGAACATCCTGGACAGGGAACAAGGAGGACCATCCGAATGTGGACCCCAACAAAGAGCACAATGTCGACGATGGCAAAGGCTACGGCGATCACCATCATCACCATCGTCATGCGACAAAACTCAAACCATTTGCTCAGGAGGGGCAAGGTTTCCAGTGAATGGCAAGAAGCTGCCAACAGCATCAAGGCTTCCAACAACAAGAAGGTTGTCAAAAGCAGCAAAGGTGGCAGAAGCAGTCATGCATGAGTTTTTTGGTAGCACAAGCCAGATGATGCTACAGTAAAGGCAGTTCATACCGATTGTCAGAAGCTTGTTGAGTTCACCCTCAAGGTGGTGAGGCGACTCCGGATCAGCACCAAAAATGGAGGTACAATACCACGTGGAGGAGTAGAGGCTGATCCCCTTACCTACGATATGGATACAATTGGACAAATCTATGCCCAACCAAGTATCATCCCTAATGCCAGTTTCCACCAAAAGGTGAAACTCCTCAGAGGCATGTACACAAACCGTAACCTCCTTCAGTGGATAAAGGTGCACTAGAAATGCAGGTCCTCAAGGCTAGCATTGACGTCCTAATGACACAAGAGTTGAGATCCGCATTTTCCAACCTACTGGCCCAAGTCAAGAAATGCATCACAAACAACAAGCGTGATGGCCAGCTCCAGTGTCTAGCCGCTCATAAAGCAACGTGCCAATGTGAAGGCCTTGAAAAAGCATAACATAGCATGACGTAGGTGTGGGTGTAGCAGTTGTTGCAGGTGCTTATAGCAATGAGGACTTGCTTGCCTCAAATGACATCAAAGCTGGTCATAAATGCCTCCTTCATCCAAGACATGGAGATGTTCTAGAAGGGCGTGAAGCTAGCTAACTTGAGAAATCGCATGGAGCAAGTTTCACCTGTCCACAAAGCGTCACTCGGTCACTGGGGCAACCTTGCCACAATAGGACTTGAAGACAAGCTCTTCAAGTACATGGTCAAGGAGTGAGGTCCACAACAACCACACTTGGACCAGCAGCCCATGCCATAGGAGGCTTTCTACACGTGCAAGAAGTAGTCCCTCCAAACCCTACAACACACATGCGCATGGACATTCTAGTGGCTCCAGGGACAACCGGATAGCGTGATGGGGAAAAAGGGTAAGCAGCCCACAAATCCTCCTGATAGGAAGAATGGTGGACACAAGGATCTGACGAGCTGTAGGCACCGCATGAGCATGACAACACATCCTTCTGCAAAAGCCTCTGTCACAACTGTATGCAGGCTAGCCACTTTAGGGCTTAGTGCCAAAAGGCTACTGGTGCCAGAAAAGAGGCCGCAGCCACAGCACCTCATGGGGATGGTGTAGCAAGAAGCCGCGGACAGGGTCATGGATAGGGTTGTGGTCACGGCGACGGGCTCGGCCGTGGAAACGGGCAATGCCGTAGTGCGGGTTTCTCCATCCCTAAGTGATGATATTAGGGACTATTCAAGGGTGAAATTGGATGAAGAAGGTGGTTTCATGTTCTCAGATGAACACATAAAGTAGTGTTAACTTTTCAAGAATTCAAATTTCTCTCTTGTTATCTCCCCTCTCATTCAACCTCATTCAAGAAACATGCATCCCGGGACACAATGCATTATCCAACATACATAGTGGTTGCAGCACAGTGATTGAAGTAAATTCCCTCAAAGCAAAAAAAACTCAATCATGTTCACGGTACCTTTGGTCAACAATCTTGATCCAGTTAAATTGAAAAAAACTGGAATGTGCTGGAAAAACTGACATGTAGCCACTGCATGGAGTTGAGTTGGTCAATCATGGGAGTTCTGGCTCTCACCGTAGTGATAATGTATTCACCACAATCTCGGCTTTCTGTCATCGAGTCTGTTCACTCAGAAGTGTGGAGGCAATATGACTAGCTGGGGCTCATATAAATGTGGTGGCTAACACTACACGAGATGAATTTGTCATTAGTCTTGGCTTTACCCGATGGATGAGCCTGAAGTATAAGCCATGAGATGATGCATCTGTCATTGGTGACAACCGTACGGTGCAAGTGATCGGTACCTGCAAAG
The DNA here is from genome assembly GCA_023375785.1 of Penium margaritaceum. NCBI lineage: Eukaryota > Viridiplantae > Streptophyta > Zygnematophyceae > Desmidiales > Peniaceae > Penium > Penium margaritaceum. The sequence continues at coordinate 176,128 of SZWC01001129.1, forward strand.
TAAAAGCTTTCATTCAATGGTTTATGTAGAGAGTTACGTTGAAGGTTCTCAACCTTCTCTATCTGTTTGACTTGGTGCTAGGCAATGCCTGGATCCATAGAAATAAAGCTCTAATGTTTCTGAATGAAAGCTCTTGTTCCTCCAAAAGGGACAGTTTTTCTTTACGCCAATTCTCAATACGGAATTTTCACCGGCCTGACTGAAATTCCATGCCAACTTGTGTGGGATGCACGCAAAGAGATGTAACTAATAGGGTTGTCACAAATTCTGGCCTCACCTACAAAACGTGCAGGACAAAGTGAAGGAAGACATGCCATAAAAGATCAGATATCTACTGGCAGAGTTCACGGAAGTATCCCAAGACCCAACAGCTAGGCTTCCAGGAGAACGATACGCGACCACATGATTCTACTGTAATTGGAGGAGATTCTTTCATTCATATCCATGTATTGCTTTAGTCTGACAGAAAAGTGATAGGACAAATGCCAAATCAATGAGTACCTTGTAACATGGTGAATCAAGCCAAGTAGCTCAATGTGCAAATGCACCGATCCTTTTTGTGAAAGAAGAAAAAAAAACAGTGTGGATTACGCATGTGCGTGGAATATCGGGCCCTCAACAAGCTGACAGTGAATAATTGATTCCCATTATCGTGGATAGAGGAATTGTTTGACCAACTCCCAGGAGAACAAGTCTTTTTGTCCTTGGATTTGTCTCAAGGGTACCATGAAATCTGCATCCGGAATGATGATGTACCCAAAACATCATTTTGAACACATATGGGATATTGTGCTTCGAGGTAACGGATGCCCCGGCAACGTTCTGGGAGAAATGAAATAAAGTTTTGCCAAATAACTCACCAAGATAATACATACATTATCTTGGTTCACCTGGATGATATGAAAGTTTTTTTTTAAATCATTGGAAGAAGAAATGCAGGCAAAGCCCTCCAGATGNAGGAGAACAAGTCTTTTTGTCCTTGGATTTGTCTCAAGGGTACCATGAAATCTGCATCCGGAATGATGATGTACCCAAAACATCATTTTGAACACATATGGGATATTGTGCTTCGAGGTAACGGATGCCCCGGCAACGTTCTGGGAGAAATGAAATAAAGGTTTGCCAAATAACTCACCAAGATAATACATATATTATCTTGGTTCACCTGGATGATATGAAGGTTTTTTCAAATCATTGGAAGAAGAAATACACGCAAAGCCCTCCAGATGCATCGAGAGTAGAAGTTCTATGTTCAAGAGAGAAAGTGTAATTCTGTACAAGATGAGCTCAAATATCTTGGATACATACTTTTCAAGGACGGTACATTTGACGGCCCATGAGTGGTCCAAGCCATGGTGGATTGGCCGGACCCAAAACTGTTCGGGAAGATTACGTCTTTCCTCGGCCTTGCAAATTGTTTTCAATGGTTTATGCAACGGTATTCGACCTCGGTAGCTCCACTAATCCGGCTCATGCAATACGACATGCATTGGAAACACGCATCAGACAGCGAGAACACTTTTCTCAAAGTCAAAGAGCTTCTATCCACAGCACCCATCTTTGCTCTTTCGGACCCATTGCATCACTGGGAAAGACGATGTGATGCATTGCTTGTAAGAGTCAGAGCAGTCCTGATGCATAATGGTCACCTTGTTATGAATGAGAGCCAAAGGCTCATCCCCACATAGACGCGGTACAAGACTGGTGATCTAGAGCTCCTCTTTGTTGTTCACGCTACCTTGAGGGCGCTCACGGGGTGTGACAGTCGTGATGGACCACAACCCATTTGTGTTTTTGCAAATGAAGTGGAACCAGTCAAGAAGACAGACACATTGGAGCATAAACCAAAGCCGATTCTAGTTCACATGGAAACATCAGCTAGGATGCAACAACGTCACCAATCCACTAAGCCAACAGCCGATGAAAATTTAAGCAACCACTGAGGTTGGTGGGTGTTTGACGGCTATTGCGACAGCTACAATGCAAACGCTATACCTCCCTACATGTGTGGACCAACCACCTAGAGAGATTATCTGCTATAACGGTTTTCTATACAGGACCTCGATGGGATAATGTGTGCAATCTTAGTTTCAAGAATCTCAAAATCTTGAAAAATTTGGTTTGTTGGAGGTTGCAATGAATTATATACATGGAGAAAAAGTCGTTGTGCCAGACTCGGGAGACCTCAAAATGAATATTGTCTCTCGATTCAACAATCCATGCGGGATCTCGAAGAACCAAAGAGACACTCTCGGACCACTATTGGTAGCCAGGATGGATCTTTTCATTTCCAAAAGTAATGCATGACATGCGATCCATAACTTTGGAACAAGACTAGTGAAGAATGCTTGTTGGACTCCTTCAATAACTTCCCATCCCTAGGACTTTATGAAAGTGCGCCAGCATGGACTTTATTATTTGTCTTCAAGACACAGGCCATGGCCATGATGCATTACTAGTGGTTCTAGATCTTCTTACTAATTGACACATTTCACTCCTAAAAGCACAGATGTGAACATAGAGGAGACCAGTCATCCCTTCTTTGAGGTTGTCCTGAAGCATCACGGCTTACAATTGTACATAATCGTTGATCAAGATAGATAATTTTCTAGTACGTTTCAGAAGAATATGCACAACTACTTTGACACCATGTGGAAAATGTTGACAGCGTTTCACCCTCAAACCAAAAAAGAAACAGAGCTGATGAATCACACTCTCAATTACATGCTCCGCATGTATGTACACTCTACCATGAATGACGGATAAATTCCTAGCACCGGAAGGTTTTGTGGTGAACAAGTCTACCTAGTTCACACCGTTCACGTTACACAGTGGCTGGCATCTAATAGTGACCTCGTCATTAGTGAAGAGTAGGAGTACATAAGGACATGTTCCTTCTGCTTGAACCTTTGCCAAGCACATTGACTCCTTGTTACAGAAGGTGAAGGTAATCTTCAAGCAACTCGGCAATGAAAAAGACACATGCCATTAAAACATGATGTGAGGTCTCGTTCGACATCGGCAACAAAACACTTCTTATCACTGAGAACCTTTGGTTGAAGTCATCTGAAACAAGAATGAGACACAACGGGAGAACCCTCCAAGAACTAGCCCCCCCCCAAGCTCTGTACAGCTTGTTAATCAGTTCACAAGCCAATCCAAATATAGCTCTATTTTCACGCTGGCAGGTTTTCTCGGTGAGGCCTGCCAGACGGCCGACAGCCCAAAACCCGGGCGTCATCCATTTTGCCTAAAAACTGGACCATGATACAGACGCTGCAAATGTAGCCGTGCGGTCAGGAACAGCTAGAAAAACAGTAGAGAAGATTTGACTGCCCGAACTCAGGCAGTGCCTACGCTAGTCCACTGAGCCAGACAGTGCCACACAACGTGAAACATGGACCATAGGCAGAACATAACGCTGTAAACACAACAGCACACATTAGTCAGGTCTAGCACTGCAAGCACGCAGACTGACGGGCGTTGTAGTGACCGCCGGCGGCTCAACCGCCGAGGAGGCCCGCCGATGGAGCTGAGCATGTTGACATGGGGAGGAGGCTCCAGCGAACTGCGAGTACGCCTCGGCGTGCGTCGGCTCCACCGGACAACACTCCATTGGCGTCAAGTCTCGCCGTCAGTCATTTGCACGCCAATGTACACAAGCCGGGAGGACACAAGAGAGCAAAATGAGAGACGTGGAAAAAACCAACACTCCCCCATGACTCACAGGCCCAGTGCACATAGGCGGGCAATGTCACATGCAGCAGACAAAACTCTCCGACGGCAAGCAGAGACGCAGGCAAGGATAAAGAGTGCAACTCATGGACGCACGCC
>SZWC01001129.1:180048-197898 GCA_023375785.1 Penium margaritaceum
ACAATGAGAGACGTGGAAAAAACCAACACTCCCCCATGACTCACAGGCCCAGTGCACATAGGCGGGCAATGTCACATGCAGCAGACAAAACTCTCCGACGGCAAGCAGAGACGCAGGCAAGGATAAAGAGTGCAACTCATGGACACACGCCGAGTGAACTCAGAGCCTTCTTGAATGAGTCGCGCTTCAATGCCTTGGTCAAGAAGTCAGCCAGCTGTCGTGCTCTCTCAACCCACACAATGCTGATGCTGCCGTCATGCAACAACAAATGTGGATAGTGATACTCAACACTCGATGTGCTTTGTGCGTGTGTGATGCACGTCGTCATTTTCGGTGATGAAAATGGTACTCTCATTGTCACAATGCAACGTGATGGATGCAACGGGCTGACGGAACTCAGACAACAGACAACACAGCCACACGCTCTCACACGCGCCTGAACCAAGGGCTACATATTCAGCCTCAACGGTGCTACGTGCAATGCACCCCTGCTTGCCAGTGCGCCAGGACATTGTCGTGCCGCCAACTACAAATACCTAGCCTATGCGGCTCTTACCGTCTGGACGGCTGGCCCAGTCACTGTTGGTACAGCCCACCGCGACAACGGATGGCTGTCGGCGAAACATGATACCTCGCCGTGGAGTCAAAACGACATAGGACAGTACTTGAATCGTGGCCTCAAAGTGGAGGTGACGTGGTTCCTTAGAGAACTGGGCTAGGAGGTTGATAGCGAAGGCGATTTCTGGACGCGTTGTCATTGCCAGGAACATCAGTGATCCGATGATGCGCAAATAAGCGGTCACATCTACCCGCTCCCCCACCACGGGTAGATGTGATGTTGCCGAATGGCAGCTAGCTCATCGGTACACGCAGCTTCCCGGTGAGCGGCCTTGGGAGACACTCGAGCCTCACACGGGATGGCTGGGTCCTCCGGTTGCTCAGTGGGGCAGACAGTGAGGGCATGTGCGTCCCGTGCCCTTGGTGGCATCTGTGTGAGTGCGGCCGTATCGGCACACTCGTGTTCTTGATGGAGCAGGGCGTAGCCCAGAGCTGACCCAGGATGCAGGTCCGCGATGATTGACAGCGTGACCAGGCCAAGTACCTTGGTGCCGGGGTCGCCACTCACGACCGTAGGAGTGGATCCGCGTCTCCGTGGTAGTGGATCCGCGTCTCCCCCAGATTTTACATGAGGAAAGGATCCTCGTGACATTACAGGGGGTCCTTGGGCGATAGGTTGTGCAGAGGTGGCCTGAGTGCCAACAGTCGGCCTGGGTCAGAGGCTCCCACCCGGACCCCATGTGTAGCGTGCCGATACGGGGTGGATCGACGCAGATGGGGCAGTTGGCCCTGAGGAGCTGGCGGACACGAACAGGGAAGCCGGCTCTGAGGGGCTTGCGGACACGGACGGGGCAGCTGGCGCTGAAGGGCTGGCGGACACTGATGGGGAAGCCAGCCCTGAGGGGCTCGTGCACACGGACGAGGCAGCCGGCCCTGAGGGGCTGGCGGACACAGACGAGGCAGCCGGCCCTGAGGGGCTGGCGGACATTGATGGGGAAGCTGGCCTTGAGGGGCTGGCCGACACGGACGGGGCAGCCGGCCCTGATGGGCTTGCCGACATGGACGGGGCAGCCGGCCCTGAGGGGCAGGCAAACACGGACGGGGCAGCCGGCCCTGAGGGGCTAGTGGACACTGACGGGGAAGCCGGCCCTGAGGGGTTGGCGGACACGGACGGGGGAGCCGGCCCTGAGGGGCTGGCGGACACTGACACGGAAGCCGGCCCTGAGGGGCTGGTCAACACAGACAGGACAGCCAACCCTGAGGGGCTGGCAGACACGGACAGGGCAGCCGGCCCCGAGGGGTTGGCGGACACGGACAGGGCAGCCGGGCCTGAGGGGTTGGTGGACACGGACGGGGCAGCTGGCCTTGAGGAGCTGGAGGACACGGACGGGGCAGCCGACCCTGAGGGGCTGGCGGACACGGACGGGGCAGCCGGCCCTGAGGGGCTGGTGGATGCAGACGATGGAGCAACCGAACGTGGGAAGATGGAGGATGGACTCCCCACTCCCCCACACGACGGGAAGAACATCGACACGCCGGAGCGGACAAGGTCGCGGGGAAATAGGTCCTCAAAGACCAGGGTGTCGCGAGACTCGACGATGTAGCGATGAGCGGGATCCCAAAAACGGCCTTCAACTGGCGGGAGACGCCAAGGAAGGTGCACAGGCGACCGCAAGGGTTGAGCTTGCCACCCTGGTGCGGGACAGGCAGCCAGACACTGGCGACACAGCCAGACATTGGCCGGACGCAGGTCGGCGCGTTCTCCACACCAGTGCTGGTATGGTGTGAACTGACAAGGAATGGGTCCATGGGGAGTCCGGTTCCAGACCCAAGTCATGTAGGTCATGGCCTCGCTGTAGAAGCTGTGAAAAACACCAGATTTGACGTGCACGGTGTGGACGGCGTCGGCCATGGTGCGGTTCCACCGCTCAGAGACCATGTTTTGGGTTGGCGTGTAAGGCGCCGACGTCTCATGATGGACCCCACGAGAGGCAATGAAAAGAGTGGTCTTCCCCCCTTTCCCGATCAGAGCAAAAGGGGCGGAGGGAGCAACCACATTCGCATTCAGTGCGGACCAGCCAATCCCGAATGGTGGGCGCGACGTCGCGTTTCCGCCGCAGGCCGAAAACCCAACGATAGTGAGAGTAGTCGTACATAAGGATCTTAACGAAACGACCATGCTCGCCAACGGACTCTGTCGGGAGAGGACCCATGAAATCAGAGTGAACAAGATGGAGCAGGGCAGACACTCGAGAGGCAGAGAAGGGGTAGGTGGAACGGTGCATGTTACCATGAACACAATCGATGCACTAAGTGGGACACAATATAGGAAAGGAGGCTGATTCAAGACCCTTGGCTGGCTGTGTACGAAGCATGTTGTTGATGGCGGCAGAATGGACGTGACAGAGGCGACGATGCAGGAGATGCATGTGCTACGAAGACAATGTGCTGGTGACGAATACGTGACCAGTGTCAGTCGATGAGGAGGAGACAGAGGTGGGAACAAACAGGTGCGGTACATGCCACAAGTTGCTACGGGCGGTGGCATGCAGAACGACATGACCAGACAAACGTAGTTACAAAGTGCCTACCCCACGTGAATGCAAAACGTCCATGCTCATGCGATCAAGGGAGGTGACAGACAGGAGGATGGGACGGATGGGGGTACAGGCCATGAGTGCACCACCCACTCATGCAGGGCGGGGAGGGACTGGTGACTACACAACTCACACTTCCCTGGGGAGGAGGGTGAGGAAGTCCAAGCGGGAAGGCGATGAACTGCTCTACTTGGCGCTCGCGGGCAGAGGGTCCGACAGAGTAGATTGACTGCGGTGTGACGGTGCCACAGTTCAGGAGAGGAAAGGAAGGAGCAGGCAACTCAGCAACGGGTGCGGCTGGCTGTGGAGGAAGCTGAGGTGCGGCCGTCACGAGTGGCGCTGGTGCGACTGGAACAGCGGCGGCTACGGCGCTGGTGGCAAGGCGGCGCTCGCGCTGGCGACGCATGGAGGCAACGACGCGAGCCTCGTCAGTCGGGAGCGGACACGTGTACCACCCATGTCCGGCCTGGCCACAGTTGTGGCAGACAAGGTTGGCGTTGCCCGAGGCGCTAGTGTACTGCAGAGTGCCTTTACCCTTCTTGCCCTTCTTCTTCTTCTTGGTAGATGTGGAGCAGCCAAAAGATGCTGCTCCTGCTGGAGCGGTGACAGTGACCAAAGCGACGGTAGGAGTGGCAACAGCATGGGAGGCGAGGGACTCCGTGCGATGAAGGTGGGACTCCTGACGAGCTTACTCTATGCGGAGGAACAGCTCGTACGCCCAAAGCATGGAAGTTCCCTTGGCAGCCATCGCGTTGAGAACATCCTGGGAGTAGTGGACAAAAACATCAGAGAAGGCTTTGGTGGCACCGCGCTTGATGGTCAAGAGCGCAGAGAGGGGAGGTCGCGCAACATCTTTGAGGTGGCAAAGTAAGTCCTCTGCGTGCTGCCAGTAGGAGATGACCATCTCGATGTCCCCCATGCGAAGGGAGTTGAAATCCCCGAGCATGCGGCTGGTCTCTGTGTCAGTGGACAGGCAATGAGGGTGCATGAGGACGTGCCAGGCTACTGCTGGGTCAGGGAGGGCTCCAGTGGTGAGGTCGCCAAGGAAGGGCCCAAGGGCGAGGCGTGTGGCTGGAAGCGTAACCGGGAGGAGAGCACGCACAACGCGACCGGCGTCGTAGACCTGGTCGGCCTGGGTGGAGTTGAAAGGCAGGACATAGTAGGGCCATAGGCCTGCACCCTGTGCCCAGATCCGGAAGTTGAGTTCCCAGCTCCGAAACTGGTTGCCAACCTGAAGCGGTGGCGGTGGTGTTTCGAAGTCCTTTGGCCTACGGCCGGCACCCAAGGTGGGGCCTAGGACTGATGCCACTGTCTGTTATTGGCGTAGGGTGTGTTGTTGTGCCAGGTACTACGTGGAAAAAGAGACCGCGGGGCTCACATCTCTTGGCCAAGCAAACGACGCCTACAGACGTTGGTGCGGCTGCGGCGGTGGAGGCTGTCGCTGCAGTGGTGGCGGCTACTTATGCCGTTGCGGCGGTGGCGGCTGCTCATGCGACTGTGGCGGTGGCAGCTGCTCATGCGGCTGCTCATGCGATGGCGGCGGTGGCGGCTGCTCATGCGGCTGCTCATGCGGCTTCAGTGGTGGTGGCATCTGATGTTGCTGCTGCAATTGCTACGGCGATGGAGGTGGCGACAACTGAACTGCTGCTAGCTGTTGTGTGAGCGCTGCAAGCTGCATGCGAAGGGTGGCGAGCAAATCTGTCGGGTGAGAGGGTAGGTCAGAGAATGCAGGGTTTTGGTACTGCTGCTACTGCTGCTGTTGCTGCTACTGCTCCTTTTGTTGTTGCTTCTATTGATGCTGCTACTGCTGCAGCTGTTGCAAGAAAGGGGGACGAGCCCCCCCCCCCCCCCNGGATCTGTCGGGTGAGAGGGTAGGTCAGAGAATGCAGGGTTTTGGTACTGCTGCTACTGCTGCTGTTGCTGCTACTGCTCCTTTTGTTGTTGCTTCTATTGATGCTGCTACTGCTGCAGCTGTTGCAAGAAAGGGGGACGAGCCCCCCCCCCCCCTCAGAGGAGGACCCCTCCCTGCTAGGGCTGGTGGTCATATTGTCAGGTGCCCTCATTTTTTTCTTGTTGTTTTTTTTTGTGCTTCTTTGTGTTGCTAATGTCAGCAGTGACGTTGGCAAAGTTTAGCAAGTGTTGTTTAGCAAATGTTGTTTAGGGTTTCTCCCCCCCTTTTTTTTTGGTTCATGATGTCAGTAGTGATGTCAGCGGTGACATCAGCTGAAAGTGCTGACGTCAGCAGTGGCTGTTACTAAAGCCGCTACTTCATCTGCGTGAGCTGGAGCTGCTGCAACTGGAGCTGCTGCAGCTGTAGCTACATCTGCTACTACTGCTACCGCTACTGCTACGGCTGCTGCGGCGGCGGCTGTTGCTGCTGCTGCTTCTACTGCTACTGCGGCGGCTGTGGTGGCAGCAACCGCTGCTGGTGCTGCTCCTGCTGATGCCACTGCTGTTGCTGATGCTACTCCTGGTGCTGCTGTTGTAGCTAGTGTTGCTACAGCTGCTGCTGCTTTTGCCGCTGCTGCAAAGGTTGCTGGTGCTACTACGAGTTGTTGCGGGTGTTGCATCAGCAATGGCAGCTGCTGTCGGGGTGGGGGGTTTTTTGTTGCCTTTTTTTTTCCTTGTGGTCATGCTTGGCGAGCTTACTGTTCACTGTGGGCAGCAAGCAACGAGCAGCAAGCTCGCTGCTCGCAGCAAGCCGCAGGCTGCTGCTCGCGGGGAGCTGTGGGCCACAAGTAGTAGCAGCTGCGGGTAGCTACTGCTCGCTGCTGCTGCTGCTGTTATCGACGGCTGCTGCTGCTACTGATGGCTGCCGCTGCTAGTTGCTACTGCGGGCTTCTGCTGGTGCAAGCTGCTGCAAGCTTCTACTACTGCTAGCTGCTGCTACTACACACAGCCGCTGCTAGCTGGTGCTGGCACTGCTTTCTGCAGTTGCTTGCTGCTGATGCTGCATGAAGCTGTTGTTGCTGCGTGCTGGTGCCAGTCACTGCACTTGGGTGACAATGCGGCGTGTGTCATAGCCCGCGGGTGTTGGACGCGACCTGCTGCTCACCTCCTCGCGTCACGCGTGGGGGTTAGTGCTGCCAGAGAAAATCCGGCATCATTTCCCCTGGCCCAATGGCCGTGGGAAAACTTCTGATGCTGCCACCAAGAGGGTCAATTCTGCTGGGAAACATCCGGCAGCATTTCCCCCGCACTGGCGCGTATGGGGGTCTGCCGGTGTTGTTTGGCACCTGTACGCCAGTCTTCTGCTTCTACTGCTACGCTCTCGCTCTGATACCAAGCTGGAATACCTAGGCAGCAGGTTGGGGTAGCAGCGTTGTTGATACAGCGTGTGGGCTTCCACGCTCGTTGCTTAAGTCTGCTACCCCCTTAGTCTGTTGCTCTAGAGTCTAAGTCTGGAGGCTCTGGGTTTGTTACTCAGAAACGCGCGCGCCAGTGTTAGCACCAGAAGTTACCAAAAAACTGAGAATGACTGGTTAGGAATCAAGAATGAGACACAATGGAGACCCCTCCAAGACCTAGCCTCTCCCAAGCTCTGTAGAGCTTGTTAGTTCACCAGCCAATCAGAAAACAGCTCTATTTTCAGGCTGGCAGATTTTCTCGGTGAGGCCTGCCAGACGGCCGATAGCCCAAAACCCGGGCGTCGTCCGTTTTGCCTGAAAACTGGACCATATTGTAATACGGACGCTGCAAACGCAGCTGTGCAGTGAGAAATAGCTAGAAAAATAGAAGAGAAGAGTTATGACTGCCCGAACTCAGGCAGTGCCTATGCTAGTCCACTGAGCCAAACAGTACCACGCAACATGAAACATGGACCATAGGTAGAACATGACGCTGTAAACGCAACAGCATAGTCAGGTCCAGCACTGCAAGCACGCAGACTGCCTCTGGGGTGGCAATGACCGCCGGGGGCTTGACCGCGGAGGAGGCCTGCTGATGGAGCTGAGCACGTTGACGCGGGGAGGAGGCTACAGCAAACTACGAGTAGGCCTCGGCGTGTGTCGGCTCCACCGGACGACACTCTAGCGGCGTCAAGTCTCACCGTCAGTCATGTGCACGCCAATGCACACAAGCCGGGAGGACACAACAGAGCACAATGAGAGATGTGGAAAAAACCAACAGCAAAATCATCTACCGAATTGGATTGTGTCGTTTCCCATCGTTCAATAATTGGGTCACGGGCAAAACAATTACTGCTTTTGCTAGATGTAAACATACATGACGTTTTCCATGTGAGAATGTTGATTCCATGTATGGTTGAAGATGGCGTTGAGCCATCACTAGAAATCCTTGATGTCAACAGCCATTATGAGGTCCTTCGCCTACTCTAGCACCGTTAATATACACTCCGGCTGTGGTTTGTTGAGGAATACCTCATTCATTAGGCAGGTTGTGGACCTGAACATAAATCATGGAAGGCTAAATCTTGCTCACCCACGGGAGTGGTCAAAGAGTACTAGAGAGAGTTTTCAGCTTGCACAGATCAATTTGTGGCAGGGGACACAACCTGAGTGCAGAAATGTTTAAAAATATTCCTATTGGGTGGCATTCATGGACAGCCACTGTAGGATGTTTGGGACACTCAATATGGTTTGTCGCACGAACGCTCCAACCTAAAGGGAGGAGGCCACTAGCAATGCCAACCAACAAGTTGCAGCTTAGGTGAAACTGTCATGCACGTATTTATGTCTAGCTAGTGACAGAAATTATTAACTTTCTTTCGCAATGTTGTTGACTCACTATCTGACGCTTTCACTTGTTGGTCAGAACCGGTACTGTTCACAGTAGGTGGTGAAGAATGTAGTAAGAGAGCCAGTTCGGCCCTCCCACCTTGCGGAAGCAAGGGGTGGTTGAACACCACCCCTCACTATGGCAAGGCCAGCTGGCAGCCAGCCGACCGCCACTTGGCCAGCCGGCTGAACATCTTGCAGCCGGTCAGGTAACCGGGCGGCCATCGGCCAGCCACCTGCTACCCGCCAATAGAGCTAGTTGCTCGAAGGGCGGCCAGAAGTGTGAACCGGGGAGGGCCTAGCGTGATGCTCACATGCCGAGCCCTTGGGATGAACCTCCCAACCCTCAATCCCTTGGTGTGTGGACCAACCTTTGAGAAACCGCATGACTCTCTTCTAGCAGGAAGACCACTGCCAGTGACAGAGGTTCCCGCCATGCAACTCTCCTAACCGTGTTTGCACCAAGGTGCACTACGGAAGACTTGTAGGATCGAATGGACGTGTGTGAGGTAATTCTTGGAAAAACAAGGAGGGTTGGGCAAGGAATGAATTCTTAGACTTGATAGATTAGTACAAATGAATATGCAAAGTCCTTGGGTAAGGATGGCATGCCTAGAATGACCCCTGGGCTTCCTTCTGTACCAGCCCCTATAAGATAGCCGAGAGTCCCTCAGCCCTCCGCAGTCCTCTACTAAGCAATAACACATGCCTCATGTCGTAAACATTGCAATCTTTCCAACCCACCAAAGGACGCCTCAATCCATGGAGAAACGACTGAAATATGGCTGTATGAGTTCTCCATGTGTCACTACCGCTCACAGCACCGCCAGCGAGGGTCAAGGCTGCCCGAAGCGCCCTCCAACCGCCATCTCGAAGTGCCCATGGACCCCAATGAACCTTGCTTCATTGGCTAAGCATTCATCCAGGGGCGCTTTGGCCGCCGTGGGCGAGAAATTCACTCCGGCGTGCTTGGGTTCGGACCTGTACGTCTCTTGTTTTCTGGAGGTGTTTGTCACACCTTTGCACGGCCATATCTTGCACTAAATGACCTGGTTCTTGGGTTGATTTCATGCTGTTTTTCATCTAGAATATAGTGGGAGCATTAAAACATGCATTTCAAGTCAGTGTGATGACACAATTACCGCCTCGACCAGCAGTTCCCATAACATCAACCCCCCCNTGCGGACAGTGCCCGAGAATCCTCTCCACTACGTACTTCTCCTCACCCTCCACCAAGACCGGTGGAGGATACGCCTGTCCGAGCACCATGAATGCGCATCCGGCTCCTAGTAGGCCTTGAGGAGAGAAGCGTGGAACACGGGATGAATCCCATAGTGGTCTGGTAGCTCCAACATGTAGCTCACCGTGCATGGCTTCTCCTTGAACAGAAAACGGCCCACCTACCGTGGCTTGAGCTTGTCGCTACCCACCCCCGCCAGCTGCAAGTTTCTTGAGCTGAGCCGCACCTTCTTTACCCACCAAAAACTCCTCGGGAATTTGGTGCTTGTCCACTTGCCGCTTCATATGCTGATGTTCCCTATGAAGCGCCTCACGTACGCTCCGCCAGACCTCCGTAAAGTCAGTTGCAAATTGCTGCACCATGGGTGGGTCTAATCCTATGTTGCTATTGATGGTTGTAATAGGGTTACAACCATGTCTGAACATTGACTCACATCAATGTTCAACCAATGTCGATGTTGATGTATGTAGTTTTCATTTTCAACAACTGGGACCGGTTACCTTAGCCAAGTCAAAATCTCGTGGAAAACGTCCTCCACTCCAAAAAGAAATACACTGTGGTCGGGGTCATCTCCGGGGTGGCTTCAATGTCTCTTGGACAACGGGCGTGGCTAGCAACATCTATAAATGGCAAGAAAATCTACTTATGCAACAGCAGCTTACTCCTACATCCTAGTCAATGAAGTATGATCTTATCATGTGACACCAGACACAATTCAAACTCAACCACATACGGCGCCAAAAGTGTAACTAGCCACGTTGACTTCCTTTCATTTTCTAGTTTCCCAGTTTGAAGTAGATGTTGAATGACTAGAGTGTATTTTGCGTTTTCAATTTTCATAACCACCAATTTCTTTGACCTTATTTTCCTTGTTTTCATTTTAAAGCCTTTATTTTATGTTGCACATGTTTTTTACTTTCATTACGTCTTAACCTGTTCATGTGCAGGCAGTAGACATGTATCCACATCAATAAACCCGGATGTCCTTTAACAGGTAATGTTTTTTTTGGACTATGTTCCTTTTCATTTTGGTTTGCATTTTTTTTCTGGGAAAACCCCTCCTGGAAGGACTAGTTTATCTGTGAAATGTCTGCATCGATCGATATCATCAATCGTAGGCGCCAGCCACCAGTGTGGATCGCCGGCGACTGGCGCCAATGTCGAATGCTGGAATGCTTTGACAGCATTGATGGCTGGCATCAAGGTCCAGCGTCCACAGCCGGCATCAATGGCTGACGCCAATGGCTGGTGTCAATCGGTGCCGTTGATCGTTGGTGTCGATTGCCGGCGTCAGTCACCGGCATTGCTAGCATTGATCACCATCATCATTTACCGCTGTCAATTTCCCGCATCAATCGCTGGCTTCAGTTAACAGTGATCAACAAATTAGGGGCTCTCGGCCTAAGGTTCCTACTTCCTGCCCAGGCCTTGCATCATGCCACCGGTTACGGCCCCTGCTTTCTGCTTCTGGCCTCGTTCGCGGATCCTTTTTCTTTCCGGGGACATCTGCCCCTGTTGCCTGTTTCTGGCCGAGGCTGCAAAGGCCGCAATCTCCCAGGAAGGTGGCCCTTCCTCTGTCACGTACGATTACAGGAGTTACATCAAACCGGCCAGTCCTTTCTGCAAGCAAGTAGCCTCCATGGCTACCAGGGCTGTACGCACTGTCACAGCTCCCCACTCCAGCACTGATACAGTGCCTTGCTTTGATCCTCCTCATTTGTGACCAGCTCAGGGTGACTTCCTCACCCTTGCATTGTCCAATCACCTACTTCCTCATGCAACAAGCACAAAAAAGGCTGGCTTTCACTGTGGCTCCTGTGGGAAGGATCTACCCAGAATCTACGACCGCATACATGGGCACTTTGGGGAGCGGAATGCCAATGTTACCAAACTTCTAGGCCTCCCCCCGGGTGGGAGCCCGCCAACCCCATGTTGTACAATGGAAAAGGGAGAAGCTAGGGAATAAGGGAGAATCCTGTTCAATGGGTGTGCTTGTGGGAGGAGCAGGAGCGAGGCAAGAAGGTTGAGCGGGCAGGAAGTGGGGTGGTGGAATCCACTTCTGTTCCTGCAGGTGGAAGTTCCTCAGGTGCTGGTTCAGCTCAGGGTGTGGCTGCGGAAATCGGGGGGGCTTGTGGCAGGGGTGCTGGCAGGCTTGCAAGTTCAATTAATCCTACAGTCCATGCCGTTGNCTAGGCCTCCCCCCGGGTGGGAGCCCGCCAACCCCATGTTGTACAATGGAAAAGGGACAAGGGAGAATCCTGTTCAATGGGTGTGCTTGTGGGAGGAGCAGGAGCGAGGCAAGAAGGTTGAGCAGGCAGGAAGTGGGGTTGTGGAATCCACTTCTGTTCCTGCAGGTGGAAGTTCCTCAGGTGCTGGTTCAGCTCAGGGTGTGGCTGCGGAAATCGGGGGGGCTTGTGGCAGGGGTGCTGGCAGGCTTGCAAGTTCAATGAATCCTACAGTCCATGCCGTTGGTGGAAATCAACCGCATGGCAGGGATGAGGCAAGCATCCATGTGCCACTACTCCGACAATGTGCACATCCGGACATGCCAGAAGGACATCATCAAGCTCATGGAGATTGCAGCATTGCCGATCTCTTTGTGTCGCGAACTGGTCATAAAGGATGTTGTTGAAAGTGGCAAGAGGAAAAACCAGGCATTGAGGCTTCCTAACCGCAATAAGGTCGTTGACGACATGCTGCCGCAGCTGGACAGGGAGCTTGAGGCAATGGATGTACCTCTTCAGCAAGGTTGGGCCATTTTTGGAGTCAGCCTTGCCGTTGAAGAGTGGGCAGACGAGCAGTCCCGCCTGATTTACAATGCAATGGCCGTGAATGTGCACATGCTCGTGCCACATTTTCTCAAGGGATGCAAGAGGCTTGGTGTGGAATGCTGGGCATATGGCTGGCATGATTGAGCTAGCGATTGTTGAGGTGGGAGAGCAGCACATTGTCTCCATCATTTGCGACAATGCGACTGTGAAAAAGCGGGCGTTTGAAGATCTCTGGGAGAATTATCCATCAACCTACTTCCATGGATGTTGTTTCTACAACTTGGACATGGCCATGAATGACATCAGCAAGTTGGAGTGGGGAGCTGCTATCATTGCAAAGGCAGAGAAAGTGGTCGTGTTCTTTCGTAACAACAATGTGCCAAGGATTTGGCTGAAATCAGAGAGTGGCGGCCCTGTGCTCACTCCACGTTGTAGCACGTGCTTCACCTTATCCTTCTCCATGCTCCAGTGGCCGCTGGACATGCGCCCCTTCCTCATCAAGATGGAGAACTCCGCGTATGGATGAGCAGAGTGATGTGGGTCTCAAGGCCAAAAAAAACCTTGTCCACGAGATTGTGCGTCGCCGAGTGTTCTGGGTGCAGGTGCATGAGCTGCGGGACCTGCTTGACACATTTGTTGAAGCTCTTCGTGTGGTAGAATCGCCCACCAGGGGGGTGGCGGACATCTATGAGGCACTTCTTGACTGTGCTGAAAATTTGAGGGCACTGGCTGCGCCTTGCGGCAACAAACCTGCCTGGGTTGGGGAGGCAAACGTGGGGCGTTTGATGCAGCGGCAGAAGTCAGACATGTCGTGCCCGCTAAATGATGCAGCACGTCGCATGCACCCGATCCACTTCGGCAACAACATTTCCGTTGATGCAGGGCTCATGAAGGATTGGGCTGCCGTTGTGGAGGCATGGGTGCCTGAGTTGGATAGGGAGCAGGTGCAGAAGGAGATTGACGCCTCTGAGCTTGAAAAGAGTGTGTTGTTTTGTGGACCCTCTTCGCACTCCAAAGCACAATGCTCAGGCAGCAGCAGCTGTTGCGAGGGTCACAACAAAGAAGATCCCTGCTCACAGTTGGCACGCCATGTACATGGGCGACATGCCAGTGCTTTGACAGCTGGCCATGAAGGATTGGTCTGCTGTTGTGGAGGCATTGGTGCCTGAGTTGGATAGGGAGCAGCTACAGAAGGAGATCGATGCCTTTGAGCTCGGAAAGAGTGCGGTGTTGGTGGACCCTCTCCGTACTCCACAGCAGAATGCTAAGGCAGCAGCAGCTGTTGTGAAGGTCAAAACAAAGGAGTTCCTTCTCTGTGCACAACAAAGGACAGCTGGCCTCGGAGTGTGAGCGTGCCTTCTCTGTGCACAAGCTCATCCACACGGCCCGTCACAGCCGCCTCAAAGTCAGCACCTTGGAGATGCTGGTTTGCGGCAACGTGCGACTCCATAAGCACCACAGGAAGGTGTCCATGCGACGTACACATNGGTGTTGGTGGACCCTCTCCGTACTCCACAGCAGAATGCTAAGGCAGCAGCAGCTGTTGTGAAGGTCAAAACAAAGGAGTTCCTTCTCTGTGCACAACAAAGGACAGCTGGCCTCGGAGTGTGAGCGTGCCTTCTCTGTGCACGAGCTCATCCACACGGCCCGTCGCAGCCGCCTCAAAGTCAGCACCTTGGAGATGCTGGTTTTCTGCAAGGTGCGACTCCATAAGCACCGCAGGAAGGTGTCCATGCGACATACACATCAGGCGGGTTGGAAAGCTGAAGAAGTTGCCTCCAACAGCAAGGATGACGATGCATTGGTGGAAGATGTCGCAGCTCCTGGGGAAGAGGCGGAGGCAGATTCCATTGAGAGGGAGGGCGACGATGAAGATGTTGATGAGGAGGAAGATGGAGATGTGGAGGAGGAGGTGGAGGATGGTGGGGAGGGGGCTGCTGCTACACAGGTGACATCATTTGCATGATGTGTCCACCAAAGGGAGGAATTTGGCATGGGAGGTGGCACTCGGACAGGAAAGGGGCAGAGAAATCCATGTGGATACCCTGGTTGTGGTGCGACAGCAGGTTCTGGAGCGGGAGAAACTGCTGGTGCAGGAGCCATTGTGGGAGCAGTTGGGGGAGCGGATGCAGGGAGTACGATCAACGGAACTCATGGCAAGGGGCACACCATGTCAACAATCTCCCCTTTGCACCGCAGCCTTCATGCCCTGTCCTTGAACATTTTACGTGCTCTGCTGCCCGACCAAGCTGCCAATGTGAGCAACTCTCCTCAGCTTCCCTGCACCAAGAACAACACATAACGGCGGACGCCTTGCTCCCCGCTGTCGTCACTTGTGCCCCCGTGCTGGACTTGGCAGCGCCCCTATGGCCTGCCTTGTGACCCTTGTTGTGTTGGTGTTGCTGCTTGCCGCGGCAGTCGGTCGCCTCCTTGAGATGACCTGGGAGCACTCGCCTTCTTGCTAAACTGCTCCCCATCACCCGCAACCCTTGCAGCGTCCTCCCCCGCCTTCAGAGACCTCGGACCTTCTTTTGAGCCCTCTAGCACCTCAGAGTGTGCCTTGGGTGCCATTGTATTTTCAGCACCCTCGACATCTTGCGAGCTTGGCCCAACATGCAACATACCTTCCCCACCTTGCTGTAGTGCTTCCTTGGTGCTCATCTCGGCCCTTGATGACACCGCCTCTACGCGTGCCATCTTGACCAAGCTACTGCTGCCTGCATAGCCAGCACTGGCTTGCCCTTTATTGCAACCAGCCTCATGGGATCCGTGGTGCTGCAGCTGCGACTGCTCCTTGAGCAGCCGCATGCGCTACTGCTGCTGCCTCGCCCCACATCCCAGACGTGCATGCCTCTCCCCCTTGGAGAGGAATTCCGGTGCCGGTCCTTTGATCTCAGCTCCCTCGCCGCACTTCCCATGCACTTGCGCCCCCTCTTTTGGAAAACGTGGAGAAGCGGAGATCCCACTCCCTTCTCCCACACTGTGCATGTTGCATGCCTCTTTTGCCTGTTTTGCAGATTTCAGAGATGCCAATACACCTGTCGTATCCTCCGTTGCATGTCCCTTGAGTGCTTGCCCTCCTTCTTGAGGACTTGGAGCCACCAATGCCTTGACTGCACCTTGCGTCCTGGTCCTCTGCTCAGCTACCACCGCCCCCTTATAGGACTCGTCAGTGTATTCTTGGCCTGTCTTGTAGCCATGGTCCACCATCGATGCCGCTTGGAGCATGTTTTGCTCCAATGGAGAGCTCGGGCACTTTCTACTGCTCTCCCCCTTCTACACAGCCCTCCGGACCACCTCCGCCCAATTATGTTACGGTGCATTCACTGTCTGGCCTTCCGCCGCGCGGTGCTCTTGGTCCCGGTCCGCTGCCGCACCGAGCCGCCTCAGCTCATTTTGAGGACCTTCCCTCACAACGTCCTCAATCTGCTGCGTGGTCATCCAAGCCGCCACCGACGCCTCCTCTTGAGACTTGGAGACACCTTTTGTGCCCACCTTGTGGCCACCACCTCTTCAGCCAGGAGCGCGGTTTTCTCTGCTTGAGAGAGCGGCCCTTTACCATCTCCTTCTCCTCAGTCCTTGAGACAAAGCTCTGTGTGCGCGACTTGTTGGCACCCGGTGCCAACACTTGAGAAGCCACATTTTGGTCCTCACATTGCTGCCGCAGCTCCTCCCCTTCCATTGATGTGTGGAACCGCTGGTGCTCCCCTTTGAGGACGGGCCTCCTTGCCATCCTTTTCTTGCTGCATGGTCCTCTGCACTGCGACCATTGCTCCCTCATGGAACTTGACAGTGCCCGTTTGGCCTGCCTTGTGGCTCTGGTTCACCATTCTTGCAGCACTGGACCCTTTTTGCCCGTTAGGAGAACCAGGTGGCCTGCCTTTCATACTCTCCCCTAGCTGGTCTGCCACTTGAACCACTTCTCTTGCCTTCCTTGGAGGCCATGCACCCATCACCCGATGTCCCGTTGCATGGCGTGCCTTCTGGTCCAGATCTCCGAACCCAGCCCGGATGGTATCCTCCATAGCACCCACTACACCCTCAGGTTTCCCCCTCTTGGACGCAGCTTCAACCACTTCCTTGCTCCGACGGATGTCCACGTCGGAGTCACAGCTGCTCCTCGTGAGGACGTCGGCACGTATCCGGTACACACCTCTTTTGTGTGCACCTCGTTCAATGACACGTCCACTACCCTGCCTCCTCATCGGAGCGCCCTTCTTCCCGACCGAATCCTCCACCCTCTTTTTGCCTCCTCGGAGTACATCACCTCCATTCTTATGTATGGCGGCAGCCCCTGTTTGTTGCTTTGCCTTCTGCTTTGTCCTACCGTCCTCTCTCGACACACTTGTCGAAGTCCACGGCTTCCGCTGTGCACGTCGCCTTCCAGTGGCCCCGCTGGCCACACTGGTAGCAGGCCCCCTTTTGGGGCTCGTTGAGGCCTCCTCGCTCCAAACATACCTGCCACTTGCCCGCCTCAGGTTGTGCCATATTAGCCCACTTCATGGAGCGTATGGAGTCAGCGACTCCCATGTTGGCCTCCTCCCCTTCTCCCACCTCCGTGGCGAGATCCGCAGCTCCCCTTGTGCAGTCCATTCTCCAGTGGCCCTCTTGGCCACACCAATGGCACTCTCCCTTCTTGGCGTGGTGTGGACGCTTCCTTTCCTCCCCTTCATCTCCCTCTCCTCCTTGAGAGAAGACCATTAGGACTGATGCTGCAGACCCGGTCCCTTGCTCCGCCACGGTGGTTTTGGTCCACCAGTCGCATACCACTTATGCTGCCTCTTTGAACGTCAGCATTTTGTCCCATAAATCACCATCGCTGGTGATCCTAGAGGCCCGATTGTTAGGAAGGGCCAGGAGGAGCACCGCTACTTGCAAGTGGGAGTTGATGGCCCGTCTTGCTTGATGAGAGTGGGACACTATCGTCTCGACCTCTTGCACGAGCTTCGACGGACTGGTCTCCTCATCGGCTTGGAGGGTGAAAACCCGATTGATGAGGAAAAGACATTGTTGAAGACACAACGGGTCGTGTGTGTTGCAGTGCCATGCCCAAGCCTCTGCGGCCTTTGTGCATCCTTGGACATGCGCCCATTGTGCTGGGTACAACGCCTTTGCGACCAGAGCAAGCACCTCGTTGTTGCGCTTCCCGAATGCCTCCACCTCCTCGGCCGTCGCGGACGCTGCAGGAGCTCTCTCTTTGCCTTTGACCAACTCAAGCAGTCCCTTGTCATCAAGATAGACATCCATGGTCCACCTCCACAAGGAGAAGTCCCTCTCGTCAGCCGGGAGGACGTCTATATTTCTTTCTTGCTCTGTTATTGTCATGGCGTGCGGTGGTAGCGTGAAAGTTGAGTCAGGGTCCTCCTAGGCAAGTGGGACCACAACCCTTTGTTGGCCCTAGTGGGTGTGGAGGCACCCTCAAGGATGCCTAGCTCTTACTAATGAATGCTACCGGTGTTTTGGCAGCCAATGGAGACCAATGATGAAGAGTGTAGAGCACAAGGATCAAAGATAAGAACGGACAGAAATCGTCGCATTCAGTATATCTGAATCAAAGCACGTTTTTGTTAGTTGTCATAGTGAGATTACATCAGAACCTTATATCCTGTGATCTACGCTTTCCAACGCATCAAAGAACGTCCAAATGGGAGCAGAAGAGCCCCTGCTACAGCGGTCAAAGTAACCCTTGGTGGAGCCGCCCACCTAGCCTTGTACGCTAGGCAACATGAGGTGCTTCGACGATGTCTTTGTCAGAGCGCCTTTCCTAGCCCAGAAGCCAAGGAAAGATTCATCCTTGCCAAGGAGGTCCTCATAGTTACCTCATTCATGCCCTTGGTGCATTTGGAGCCCATTAGGAACGAGCTCGGATCACTCGCGGTGGATTATCCCGCCACCCATGGCGGGTACCAGATTCCACCCGCCCAACACCCGATTTTCGGGTTAGGCTA
>SZWC01001129.1:209696-223350 GCA_023375785.1 Penium margaritaceum
GGAGAAGGCGGTCAACCTTCAAAAGGTGGTGTACAGGCCCTCCTTTGCAGCCAACCTGTTGTCGGTGTCACAAATCACCGACAACAACATGACAGTGGTGTTCACCAACAACGAAGCGGTGGCCCTAAAAAATGAGGACATCCAGATTTTGTTCACCAAAGACGACCTCATGCTTCAAGTTCCAAGAGTCAACGGCCTCTACGTGCTTCAAACCAAAGTCACCAAGGCGTTGGATGAGGGACTCGCATGTGCCACCAAGACAGTGGTACCAGAGCCAAAGGATGAACTGCCGGCGACCGCTGCGGCCGCCACATCAACCAAGGACACCGACGCTGAGCTGTGGCACCGGCGATTTGGCCATGTGGCCAACAGCACGCTTCAGAAGATGCAGGAGCAAGAGGTAGTCCGCAGAATGGAAGGGTGCACCATGAGGCATGGCGGAGGGTGTGCATTGTGGGAACCATGCCTCCAAGCGAAAGCAAAGAAGAAGCCATTTGGGAGAGGAGGTCAACGAGCAGAGCACGTCTTGGAACTGATACACAGTGACGTGTGTGGACCCTTCCGCACACCGTCTAACAGAGGAAGCAAGTACTTCCTGACCTTCATTGACGACCACAGCCGCAAGTTCTGGATCTACTTCCTCAAAACAAAGGGAGAGGTCAAGGAGAAGCTCCTCGAGTTCGTCGCCATGGTAGAGCGGCAAACGTCGAAGAAAGTGAAGACGTTCTGAAGTGAAAACGGGGGTGAGTACGAGGCATGCACGCCTTGGCTCAAGCATCATGGCATCCGCCATGAGCAAACCAAGACTTACAACCCCCAAAGCAACGGCGTTGTCGAGAGGATGAACCAGACCCTACTCGGCATGGTGCGAAGCATGCTCTTCAACGCCAAGCTCCCACCTCGCTTTTGGGCAGAAGCAGCAACAACGGCCTGCTACCTCTTGAATCTCACACCGGCAATCGCCTTGCGGAAGTGTGGAAAGGAGCAGGACAAGCAGCTGATGACCCCACAAGAAGCATGGTCGGGAAAGCAACTACATGGGTGAAGATCCAGTCGAGAGAAGGTGGAGGCAAGCTTGACGCACGTTCCAGGAAGTGCATCATGGTTGGGTACGACACATCACAAAAATCTTATCGGCTTTGGGAGCAGGCAATAGGCAAGCTCGTGAGGAGCCGCAACATTGTGTTCCACAAACGCACCCTTGGAAAGGGAGAGCTACTGGACGCGACCCTCGCTCCCAAAGCGGGAGAGTGGATAGTGTTGCTTGAGTCTGGAGACCAAGCACCTGACAACTCGCTCGCTTTGCCAGTAGGTGGTGGGAATGGGAGAGCAGCTGTGGAGGATGACGCAGCAACTGACATGGATGCAGATACTGAGGCGTCCGGGGCGTCCGAGTCTGACTTGGAGTCTGACGACTCTTTTCATGATGAGGACGACGACGACAACAAACCACCACCTGTGGAAGCACCAGCACCAAAGCAAGAAGCCGCACCACTACCCTGGCTCAGTTTGCGACCAAAGAGAGCACCTTTGCAGTATGAGGATGATTGGACCGGCCTTAGCTGGTCGTGCATGGCTTAGGGAGAACCATCCACAGTGGCGGAGGCAATGAATGGCTCAGATGCGGCCAAGTGGAAGGAGGCAGTGGATAGCGAGCTCGCGTCCATTGCCAAGAACGGCACGTGGGTACTAGTGGATAGACCCGACAAGGCCCACGTGGTGGGATCGAAGTGGGTCCTCCGAGTGATGAAGAAGCAAGACGGCAGCATTGACAAGCTCAAGGCAAGGGTAGTGGCTAAGGGGTTCTCTCAACGCCCGGGCTCCGAGTACGATGAGACGTTCGCGCCCTTCGTCACCTTTGCCTCCATCCGCTCTCTCCTTGGCATTGCAGCCACAAAGAACTTGGAGATACACCAGATGGACGTCAGGACAGCTTTCCTTGATGGGAAGCTTGACAAGGAAGTGCTGATGGAGGTGCCCGAAGGAGTTGAAGCTCCCAAGGGCAAGGTGTGCAAGTTGGTGAAAGCGCTCTACGGGCTGAAACAGGTCCCAAGGATGTGGTACAAAGAGATGGATAGTTTCATGACCGGCCTCTCCTTCGTGCATTGCTAGAATGACCCGAGCATGTACGTGCGCGATAATGGGAGAGGGCTGATGTTTGTTGCGCTGTACGTGGATGATCTGATCATCTGCTCATCTTCGGTCGAGTTGCTGGATGAGCTAAAGTCTGACCTCAGCAAAAGGTTCAAGATGAAGGACATGGGTCCTCTCGAGTACTACCTCGGGATAACCATCCACTGCAACCGAGTAGCAGGCACCATCGAACTCAACCAAACCAAATACATTGTTGAGGTACTGAAGCGCTACCACATGGAAGGCCACAAACCTGTCAGCACCCCAATGACGACCGACACAAAGCTGAAGGCCTCCATGTCTCCAAGCAACAAAGCAAAACAAAGGGAGATGCAAGACATCCCCTACCAGTCCGCCGTGGGTAGCATCATATATGCCATGGTAGGGACTCGTCCGGACATCTACTATGTTGTGCGACAAGTGAGCAAATTCGTGGCCAACCCTAAGCCACAACATTGGCAGGCAGTCAAGCACATCTTGCGCAACCTGTAGAAGACACGTCACATGGGCCTCGTCCTTGGAGGCCAAGAAACAACGGACCCCCTTCGTCTGAAGTGCTACACCGACGCTGACTGGGGAGGAAATCTCGACGACAGGATATCCACCTCTGGATACGTGTGCATCTTGAATGGCGCTGCCATCTCATGGGCCAGCAGGAAGCAAGAATGTGTTTTCGTGTCCACGGCTGAGGCAGAGTATGTAGCTCTGTCTGAGGTGTGCAAGGAGACTCAATGGCTCCGTAGCCTGCTTGGCAAAATGAGAGTGCCACACAAGGATGCCACGGTCGTACATGTGGACAACATGAGCGCCATCTCGATGGCTGAAGAGGAGATCATCTCCCGGCGAACGAAGCACATCGACATACGTTCCCACTACTCACTTGACCTGGTCATGAAGAACGTGGTGGACTTGCAGCACTGTGGAATGAAGAGCATGCTTGCTGACTGCATGACCAAGCCGCTGGAGAGCGACTTGCACTATGCAGGCATTGGTCGATTTGGCATGAGGAGTGCAGTAGAGGAAGGGTGAGCCCCAAGGCATTGATGGAGCCGAGCAAGGGACAGATGGACCGAGGTGCAAGGGAGAGATTTGTTGAAATAGTATGCACCTTGTCCACTGCCTAGTTGGCTAGCTACACATACAGACAAGGCATGCACTGCTCTATGGAGTATGTTCCCGTGGTCTATTCTGAGATGGGCAAAGAATGCGCTGTCCATAATGGGTATGTCCCCTGTGGCTCATCATAGGAACCATACCTTTTTGGCTTGGTTGAATAGGCACCGGAGTCTCAAACAAGAGGTCGCGGGTTCAATCCCCGCGATGGTCGCAATTTTCTTTGTGGCCAAAATTGGGACAAGAAGCTTCTAGGAAGCTTACTAGAGCCTGCCTTGAGGATTACACTTGGCGGTCTAAGGACGCGCCAAGTAGGACTGTAGGTTGAGGTTGGCTCCAGTGGAGCCACTACAAGCGGAAGCTTTAGCAAACCCCTACAAGTATAAAAACCTGTACCTTGCATGCTTCCATTTACAGTTCTTGCCTTTGAGACTCCTCATAGAGTGTCCAACCAAAGGTAGACACTAAAGACCAACATGCGGAATTCGTGAGGTTGCAAACCAAACGAACCTAAAGTGTGGATCCCTCGTTCGAGGGTAATGTGTTATCTTGGTTGTAATACCAAGAGCGGTTGGCAGCCTCCCATGTCGGGACCCGTTTTCTACACCGTTGCTATCCGGAGCATTGACAAATGGGTTGGTCAAAGTTGCTGAGTGGCAGGACGGGCACCACTGTGTACCTGGAGTTGGTACAGGTTTTGGAGATCTAGCGAAGACCATGAAGTGGGTGACCCGGCATATTGCTGCAATGTTGCAGAAGAACCCATCCGCGGACGTCACGAGCCTCGAGGTGGTCGTGAAGAAAGAGACCGACAAGGATGTTGACCGCGGGACTGTGTATCGAGCAAAGGTGGCGGCCCAGGAAAAGCTTCTTAGGTCGCGGACCATGTAGTGGTCCCTGTTCCATGCGTACACTGAAGAGGTACATCTCTTCTGATTGTTGTTCAATTATTCCCTTGTTTTGCATGGTGCTCCTGTCTCACCCATTGCTGTGGAATGTGTGGTGCAGCTGACGAAACTGAACTGCAATGCGCACACAGTCGCTGAGGCGACTGATGGTCATGTTTTCCACCGGGCGTTTTGTGGCTCCTGGCGCTACAGTCCTCGGTTTTCAACACTCCCGTTGCATCGTGACGATGGACGGGATGTTCCTCAAGAATGGCCACAAACAGACGCTCTTGGTGGCATAGTACTTTGACGCTAATGACCATGCAGTGCCCATGGCTTGGGCTCTGGTGCCCACTGAAAACGAAGAACACTGGACTTGGTTGTGCTTCCACATGGCCATCGCCTTCCCCACCGTAGCACAGGAGGGCACAGTCACCATCAGCCACCAAAAGAAGGGCCTCATCAACGCGGTGTGTAGTAAGCTGGCAGGTGCCACGCACACGTACTGTGCGTGGCATCTACGTCAGAATGTCCGCCAGCGTTATGGCAAGCACGCGGAATTTTGGTGCTGGTGCCTGGCGCATGCGTTGACCCACGCAGAGTTCGCATGGTGTGAGGAGATCATGAGGAGGCAGTATCCACTATGCGCGGTGTACCTGTTTGGAACCGGCAGTGTGGGCGGCATCCCTCTGGAGCAGTGGACGCGTGTGTACTGCCACATTGGTCGTGGTGGACAAAATACTTGAAACGCTTCTGAATCTCTAAATGCCAGGATCATTAAAGTGCGGAAGCTCTACCCGTTTTATGGTTTCGTCTCTGTGTTTGTGTGGATGCAGCGCCTCATGGTGGACCGCAGAGAGGAGGCCAGAGCGTGCAAGGGAGACCTAGCCCCTAACCCAAAGGCCCGGTTGTTGAACGCGTCCGTCCTGTCCAACGGGTACGACGTCACCGAGGAGGGCCCGCACATGGCGACGGTCAGTGGGGCGTCCAACCGCATCCGGCGTGTCGACATTGCCGCACGGTCCTGTACCTTTGGGGCATGGAAGGAGTGGGGACAACCCTGCATGCATGCCTGCGCAGTGCTCCTTGGTGGAGGCCAGCCGCCAGAGCCACTGTGTGATGTTGGCCTCACGAAGATGGTGTTTCGACGCGCATACAATAACCCCATGTTGGGTGTGGACCCCGCCACGCTGACCCCGCTTGAGGGGGTCAATTGGACGCAGCCGGGACCACGCCATGGGCGTAGTAGGCCAACGCCCAAGCGGTTGGACCGCGAGGAGCGCAAAAAGGCGAACAACATCTACCGTCGGTGTGGCCTGCGTGGCCACACTGTGTCCAAGAGCAGCAACCCAGCGGCAATGGCACCAGCGGCTGCAGCAGCAGAAGCTGCGTTGCGGAAGCGGCTGGAGAGGGCAAAAGCTGCAGTGCGTGCGGAGGCATATGCCGGGCAATGGCCACCAAGTGGCACCCAAGTAGAAGCAGAGGCAGCAGAGGCAACAAAGGCAACAGTAGCATTTGCAGAAGCAGAAGGACAAGGAGGAACCGAGGCTGCTCATGCTGGTCCTGAACAGGAGACAATCACTGCTTCAAACGACGACGACCGCGAATACGACCCTGAACAGTCTCCGACGTACAACAATGAACAGGAGGAGGTCTATGACCCAGAACGCTTCATCCTCGATGAAGACTCTTAACCAGAGAGGCCAAAACCGTACCAGTGGAATGGCGACGAGGACGACATGAGGCACAGAAGACAACACCTCGACTACACTCACAGAGAGATTACCACACAGGGCATGCCACGTGGTGGCTGGGACGATGTCCCAGAGGACTACTACGATGAGGAGGAAGACGAGGGGGTTTGAGTGGTACGTTCCCATACCCCATTACTCGTAGTCTTTACTGCCCGACTTCATAAACTTGTGGTCCAACACCTGTTTCTGTGTTGTATCCATAGTGTGCAGATCAGGGGTGACTCTAATCCTGAAGGAGCCCAATGTCATGGCCACCCCCTGCTCAAGGTCAACATAACTGAGACAAAGATGGCGGGCCAGATAACATTTGGCCAATCACAGTAGATACCTCATGCAATGGCAGTCTTGTTTTGTAGGCTGCTTGCTTCTATGTGTGTGTAGTCACATTGTACAACTGTGTCAAAGACAGATGGTATGGAATCTGTTTTCCTTTGGCTTAAAAGCCTTCTTGCCCACGCCACTGCATAAAAAGAGTTGCAAGGGCATTGTGCCCATTCTCTCTCATCAAGTTAAGCAATACACCAACAGCGTGTTTGCCATGGATTGCTCATGAGAGTCTGAGCTCTCGATTGTTACTGGACTGGTAGCTGGGATTAGTGCAACTTGTTTCATTTCAAGGATATGGGCAAGCAACAAGCCCAGACACATCATGAAGATGTACATGTGCCCATGCCACAAGGGCAAGTGATGGAAGACAGCATGGTGGAGGCAGACTCAAATGGGAAGGTGATTGATCCGTCTCATGATGTCTTCTACGTCGCCTTGGATGAACTCATGGACGAGCCATGCTTTGCACGAGCCTATGACATTCCTATGCCAGGATGTGACGTAGGCCAGCTCTGCCCTGCTTGTGAGGTCATGGCATGGATTACTTCGCTGCCACCCACCTTTGAGAAATGGTTAGTCAGTGGGATTCCTGGGCAGTTCATGCCTGTTTAAGTACTATCGTCGACCTGATGTATGGCAGGAAAAAACATACATTGAACCTCTTTTCATCAGTCATGTTCACTTCATTCTTCTCTTGCATTTTGCGTGCATGAACTCACTATGACAATGATGGGCACTACGTGTTAAAAAATGACACCAATGGAATTATGTACCCAAACATGGTACTTCGCTTCCCGTATATCTTTCGAGTTCCAGGGTGCTGGATGACGAATGGAACCATGTGGAGAATGGGCATCCTATGAATAAAACACGAAGTTTCATCACGAAGGCTCCATGGGGTCACATACGCGCCTTCGTCATGGGATACATCTGCACCCACGGCTGCCAATCACTCTGGGCGAGCACTGGCCTGCTACTTGGGGCCCACACACTCATTATCGAACACATGGTGTGAGGACTCGGTGGTGCATGGTCATACATGGCGTCTCACTGAACCTTCATCTGGCGCCAGGAAGCCTCGGCCTCATGGCATGTTGGTTTGGGTCCACAGGGAATGTCCACACCCCATGGACCGCGTCGACTGTGTTCGATGTATCCCCAACCGAGCATCGAAGGTAATGGGCGGTCTACGGACATCTGGTCCATGTCAATCATCGACAAGTCTGGTCCTATCGCCCAAGTTGCGCAAACAATCGCAAAACTCACTGGTGACAGCGGTGGGTTTTTACGATGAACTTGAGTCCTTTCACGCACTCAGCAAAGGTTCGCCGCAATGCGTCATGTGCGTGGCGGTGACCCATATACTACGCGTTCGAGAGTCGTCGATGTTCCGACGAATGGCGGTGGTCAGCGGCGTCAGCGTCGTTGTCGTCATAGACTGTACTCCAAGTAATTGTGTAGCAGGAGGGCCGGTTCGGCCCTCCCACCTCGCTGAAGCGAGGGGTGGTTGCGCACCACCCCTCGCGTCAGAGAGGGCTGGCCGGCGGCCAGCACTTCGCTGGCCGCCGGCCAGCTTGCTGCCGGCCGGCTGGACGGCCGGCGGCCGGCCAAGTAACCGGCCGGCCACCGGCCGGCCAGCCACCAGCCACCGATCGCGGCCTCAGCCCGATCGGCGGCTGAGAGGCCACGAGGGCCTTGAGGGCGAGGCCTCGTGGCCTCGTGCCCTCGCCCCCCCTTTCCCTCCTTGCAAACGAGCAAGAGAGGACGAGGGATAGAGGGAGCGAGGGTGAGGTCAAAACAACTGGCGCGAAATCGCCAGCGTGCCTCGCACGCGATGATTTCGCGCCAGAACGACAGAACCGTGAATCGAAGTTCATTTACGACGAACTTCAACATAAAACAAACGAAATAACTTGTGTGAACACACGAGTTCGAGGTAAAAACCCTCGGTTTGGGTCCCAAAACCAGGGGTTTGGTTAAAAACAGAAATGGGCCTCCGGAGACTCGAAATATTCGAGTCTCCCTGCTCTGTGCCGTTGATGACGATTGCCCCTCAGTCTTGCGAAGGGGGTAAACCCCTGACGCGGACTGAGAATGCCATTCTGCGAACTCTGACGACAACTTCAGAGCAGGAGCTGGAGACTCAGCCCGTTACAGTGATTCTCAGAGCCAGACGACCCTCGCGACCAAGGGTTCGACGGAAACGGTGGCTATGACATAGATAAAACGCCGCCGGCAGCTACAAGCAGCATCAAAAACGCCAGAACGGACTACGCCATCCACACTTCATGGATTGAAGCGCCATAAACTGCGTTAGAGAGCTTGAAAAAAGCTCTACTTTGTGGAGACTCTTCCTTCCAGCCTCTCCTCACTTCCAGAGGGCTAGGAAGATTTTTGTGGGGCGGGGTGGGGAGTCCCCACCCTCAAAAACCACAAAATCCTCTCCATCTTCAAGGTTCCTTCAAAACCCCATCATCGAAAATTGGGAGAGCTCCCCTCCCCAAGCTTAGGGACTCTCACAACCTGAGAGCACCCTAAAGAAAAGGAGGGTGCCACCTTGGGGATTTTTGGCGGCTCCTCCAACGACGTCGGCTCAAGGAGGACGCCACCAAGGGGCGCAAGACGCGCAAAGACGACACAAGAGGAGGCCAAGGAAGACAAGAAGACAAGAAGACAAGAAGAAAAGCATTCTTTTGTTCTAGACCTTGTACTTGCTTCTCTTCTTGCTCTTTGTCTTAGTTTTGTCAACGGTACTCACACTTCTTGTTACTCCCTTGTATTTTGATTTTCTGTTTTCGTAGATCCTAGTTGCTACCAAGTGCCGTGAGTCACGGCCTAGGAGGACTAGTTTCTAAACCCACAACCTTGTGCCAACGTGGCGGCCTAGGAAAACAGAAATATAAATTGAAATTGCCTCACTGATCGTGAGAGCATGACTTTAGGAGGCGATTCCTCCTTAACGTAGTGGGGTGATCCTCACAACGGTCTTCACGTGCTAGTTACACGAGCGACGAGATGGCAAGTGCCGAACCGTCTAGGACCAACAAGGGCAAGGTGGTGACGGCCTCACCACGAGCTCTCGGCGGACTCCAAGTTTTGGGAGCCGCCGCCGCGAGCACTGTTGCCAACCCAAAGGCAACCGTACCGCCAAGGGTAACCCTACCACCGAAGGCAACCGACGCCAACCTCGGCGATACCGAGCAGCGTGGGGAGGCAAAATGGGTGCTTGACGAGCACGTCAACGCGCACGTGGGCGACCCCCACGCGACGGATGATGCCATGGAGGAGGATCTCCCAGGGGAATACCTCGACGAAGAGCACGACGTCGACGATGGCGAAGGCGACGAGGATCGCGACCATCGCCATCGTCGTGCGACAAACTCGAGCCGATTGCTCGAGAAGGGCAAGACGCCCGCCGCATCGCCTGAAGCTACCGACGGCAGCGAGACTACCGAGAGCAACAAGGGCGTTGAAAGCAGCCACACGGGAAGTTCCCGCGAGAACGAGCCGGATGACGTCGCCGCGAAGGCAATTCGCGATGACCGTCGTAGGCTCGCGGAGTTTGCTGCCGAGGCCGCAGGCCGACTCAAGATCATCACCGGTGGTGGAGATACGGCACCACTCAGAGGAATGGGGGTGGACCCTCCTTCCTACGATGCGGCCGCAATTGGGCAAGGCAGCGTCCACTCGAGCGTCGTCGCCGACGACAGTCTCCTCCGAAAGGTGGGACTCCTTGGAGGTGTGTACGCCAACAGTACCCTCTTGCAGTGGGTAAGGGTGCACGGACAACACGAGGCCCTGGAGGCTATCGCCGATGCTCTGACGACATCAGAGCTCAAGTTTGCGTTCGCCAACCTGCTGTCCCACGTCGGGCAGAGCATCACAGACCTTGACCGTGATTGTCAGCTGCAGCGCCTGGCCGCCCATGAGGCAAGCCGCCGATGCAACGACCTCGACAACGCGTTGCAGAGCATGACCCAGGTGCAGATGCAGCAGCAAGCGCAACGTGCCGCAGCTGCGGATGCCACTGCCGGTGGCAGCAATGACTTGCCTACCTCGACGACTTCCGAGTCGGTCATAAACACGTCCTTCCTCCACAGTGTGAAGATCTTCTGGAAGGGCGTGAAGTTGACCGACTGGCTGAACCGCATGGAGCACGTTCTACGTGTCCACAAGGCTCCACTCAGACAGTCGGGCGACCTTGCCATGACGCGGCTTGTAGACAAACTCTTCAGGTACGTGGTCAAGGAGTGGACTGCACAACAGCCGCACCTCGAGTAGTAGCCCATGCCGTGGGAGACTTTTTGCGCGATCATGTGCAAGAAGTGCACCCAATGTGAGGTGGCGCAACGCGCCTTCCACAAGATCAAGGACTTCAGGCAGCTAGGCAGCTCGCTCGAATCCTACTTGAGCGAGTTCACCGCACTCGTGGAGGAAGCCAAAAGCTTCACTGAGGGCGATGGAACTCAGACGTTCAAGTACCCGGAGTGCATGCTGTTGGAGTACTTGCGTGATGGTCTCACCAGCGAGAAGCTGAAGGACAAGACTACCACGATAGCCACTGGACAAGCTTGGACAAGCTGGAGGGCGTTGCGTGACTACATGAGCGAAGTGTATTCGGCGAACCCGATACACTACTCTGATGCACGGCCGAACGCACGTGCACATCAGGGGCGCGACATGCACGTGGACGCTGCAGGGGCTGGTGGGTCAGCTGGACAGCGAGGCGGGGCCAAGGGCAAGCAGCCTACAAACCCTCCAGCCAAGAAGGTTGGTGGACACAAGGGTCCCAACAACAAGCGCAGCCGCGAGAATGACGAGCTGCAGGCGGCGCGTGAGCGTCGCAACGCAGCCTTCCGCGAAGGGCTCTGCCACAACTGCATGCAGCCGGGCCACTTTAGGGCTCAGTGCCCTGAGGCTGCTGGTGGTGGACAAGAGGCCGCGNGGTCGCGACATGCGCGTGGACGCTGCAGGGGCTGGTGGGTCAGCTGGACAGCGAGGCGGGGCCAAGGGCAAGCAGCCTACAAACCCTCCAGCCAAGAAGGTTGGTGGACACAAGGGTCCCAACAACAAGCGCAGCCGCGAGAATGACGAGCTGCAGGCGGCGCGTGAGCGTCGCAACGCAGCCTTCCGCGAAGGGCTCTGCCACAACTGCATGCAGCCGGGCCACATTAGATCTCAGTGCCCTGAGGCTGCTGGTGGTCAAGAGGCCGCAGCGCTAGCTGCAGCAGCAGCACCTCGTGGGGATGGTGCAGGAGGACGTCGCGCACAAGGCCGTGGACAGGGTCCCGGTCGCGGCAATGGGCCCGGCCGTGGTAACGGACAGGGCTGTGGGGCGGGTTTTCCCCACCCCTAAGTGACGTCAGTGGGGACCACTCAAGGGCAAAAACTGGATCACGAGTGTGAGTTCATGTTTTCAGACGAGGATGTTAAACAATTTGAGTTTTTGACGAGTTCAAATTTCTCTGTTGTTTTCTCCCCTCTCATTGAACTTCATTCTGCACTTGCTGATCGACATTGCCCACTAAATCTTGCATCACCAGATGAGATGCATGACCGAACCTGCTTAGTGGTGGCGACACCAACCACTGTGCAAGAGTTGTGTAACACAGTGATTGAAGCAAACACCTTCAAAGCGATGAGTTCAATCACATTCGCAGTACATTTAGTCGATGATTTCGACCCAATGAATTTTAAAGACTGGAAGGTGCTAGCCGAATTCACACGTGTCCACAAGATGTGGACTCGAGTGGGTGAATCATGGGAGTTGCGACGCCCGTCGTACAGATTCCGTGTTTATCACAAGCTCGGCTTACCGTCGTCGAGTCTGTTCAATCGGAAGAGTGGAGGCAGCATGCCGATGCAGTTCAAAGGACACCTAGCTGGTGCTCCCGTGAACGTACTTGCTGACACTGGAGGGGACGACTCTTTTGTTAGCCTTGGCTTTACCCGTCAGGTTCGCCTGAAGTACGAGCCATCGAATGGCGCAGTTGTTGTCGGTGACAACCGTACGGTACCCGTGATCGGTACTTGTAAAGCAAAAATTTGTATCCAAGGGTACACACAGAGTGTCACGTTGAAGGTACTCAACCTTCTTGACCCGTTTGACGTGGTGCTAGGCGATCCCTGGCTCCGTGACAACAAGGCTCTAATGTGCTTTGAATCAAAGCGTTTGATCCTCTGAAAAGGACAACGTCGCTTTACGTTTATTCCGAGTACGGAATTATCACCGACCCGACTCAAAGTCCATGCCAGCTTGTCTGCAATGCAGGTCAAGAGACGTATTCGACAAGGTTGTCGATACTTCTTGGCTCAGCTGCAGAAAGTGCAGGACGACGTGACGGAAGACACGCCACAAGAGATCAGATCTCTATTGGCGGAGTTCTTGGATGTATTCCAAGACCCACCGGCTGGACTTCCACCAGAAAGACACATGGGCCACACGATTCCACTGCAACCGGAGGCGACTCCTCCGTTCAAACCCATGTATCGCCTTAGTCCAGTAGAAAGGCGAGCGGCCGAACGCCAAATCAAAGAGTACCTTGCAAAAGGATGGATCGAGCCAAGTAGCTCGCCGTACGGTGCGCCGATCCTTTTTGTGAACAAAAAGGACGGTGGTTTACGCATGTGCGTGGATAATCGGGCGTTGAACAAGCTGACGGCGATAAATCAATTCCCCTTACCGCGGACTGAGGACCTTTTTGACCAACTCCAAGGCGCAAAAGTATTTTCGTCCTTGGATTTGTCTCAAGGGTACCATTAAATCCGCATCACGGAAGAGGATGTGCCCAAAATCGCGTTTCGAACGTACATGGGACACCATCAGTTCCGAGAGTTATGCTTCGGGCTTACAAATGCCCGGGCAACCTTCCAAGGAGAAATGAACCGAACGTTCGCCAAGCAACTCGGCCAGTTTGTCTTGGCTTACTTGGATGACATACTCGTTTTCTCCAAATCCATGGAAGAGCACATAGAACATCTGCGCGAAGTTCTCACAATCCTTTGGGAACAGAAGATCTATGCGAATGTGAGCAAGTGCAAGTTTGCACAAGATGAGCTCAAATACCTCGGACATATCGTCGGCAAGGACTGCATCCGTGTTTACCCACAAAAATTCCAAGCCGTTGTGGACTGGCCACGCCCCGAAAATGTTGGGCAGATTCGGTCTTTCCTCGGCCTTGCAAACTACTTTCGACAGTTTATGCAAGGGTATTCGACCCTGGTAGCACCGCTAACCAGGCTCACGCGAAAAGACGTGCGTTGGGAATGGACATCTGATTGTGAGAACGCTTTTCTCAAAGTCAAAGAGCTTCTATCCACAGCGCCCGTCCTAGCTCTTCCGGATCCATCGCAACCGTGGGAGGTTCGATGTGATGCGTCGGTAGTAGGACTTGGAGCCGTCCTCATGCAGAACGGTCACCCAGTTGCGTATGAGAGCCG
>SZWC01001129.1:234868-274091 GCA_023375785.1 Penium margaritaceum
GCTGAGGTCATGCGGCCGACAGGGGCAAAGGTGTCAGTGTAATCAACTCCCTCAATCTGAGAGAACCCCTTGACGACCAAGCGGGCCTTGTAGCGTTCCAGTGAGCCATCCGGCTTCACTTTCTTGCAAAAGACCCACTTGACCTGAATCGCCTTCCTCCCAGGGGGAAGGTCGACCAGCTCGTAGACTCCGTGCTCTCGGATAGCGCGAAGCTCATCCTCGCAAGTAGCTCGCGATGAGAAAGCCTCCCTCAATGTGCTTGGGTCCGGCGCCATAGAGGGGGAACTCTGCATGGCAAGTGCACACGCCTCAGTGTCTGGCCTGACGGCCACAAGATCAGCTGCTGCGTCACAGGCGATATGGAACTCGCGAGTGACCAGGTCGTGCCCTATGGGGAACGCTGGGTGTACCTCTGAAATCTCAGTGCGGACACTCAGGCCAAAGGCCTTTGTGCCTGGGTCACCGCTCGCGATGCTGCGAGAGGAACGTCTGGGTCCGGAACCCGAAGCTCGCTGAACTCCAGAATCCAGTGGTCGAAGGCGACCACCGGGCTCACGGGATTAACCGGAGGTCGAGGGGCGCACCTTAGGCTCAGTAACAGGTACGACCACAGAGACAGGTACGACTAGAGCTGGTGA
Organism: Penium margaritaceum; assembly: GCA_023375785.1. NCBI lineage: Eukaryota > Viridiplantae > Streptophyta > Zygnematophyceae > Desmidiales > Peniaceae > Penium > Penium margaritaceum. Next base: position 235,507 of record SZWC01001129.1, read on the forward strand.
GGGCTGAGACGAGGCAGTCGGAGAAGCTGTGCGCAGAGATGCGTGTGTGGGGGACAGTGGGCTGGGGATGACAGCGGGCAAGGCTGGCCCGGACACTAAGACAGGAGTGTCAGCCGACGTAGAGACAGGAGTGGGTTGGGCTGGGTGAGACGCCGGAACAGGGGTACCAGTGGACACAGAGGGTGATGCAGGAGGAGGCGTGGGAGCAGTGGTACCTGTGGGGTGCGAAGCTGGCTGGATAGGCGGGATCTTCGGACCAACGGCAATGATAGCCGGATCATCAAGTGCTGGAGATCGAGAGGGGACTCGAGCGGACACATCATCCTGGCAAGGAATGGTCGCTGGTAAAGAGCTCTCCACCATCGGCCGAGGACCCTCACAGGAAGGGTGATGAGCTGCAGAGAGCGCTGTGATCGAAGTCAGATCATGGTATGTGAATGACTCAAAAAACAACGCGTCACGGGATTCAATGACACAACGGCGAGTGGGGTCCCAAAAGCGCCAGGCCTTCGACCGCGGGGAGATGCCGATGAAGGCACACAAGCAACCCCGAGGGGAGACCTTGGACCCCTGCTGGTCCTCGGTGTACCATACGGAGGCCAGGGATCCCCAGACGCGTGCGAGACGAAGATCGGCACGGTGGCCAAACCAGAGCTCGTACGGTGTAACATGATCCGGAAGCGGACCATGCGGGAGGCGGTTCCAGACCCAAGTCATGTAGGCGAAGCCCTCGAATGCGAAGGACTCCGGGAGACCGCACTCAGACCGCATGGCGCGGACCGCATCCTCCATGGTGCGGTTCCAGCGCTCAGATACACCATTCTGCTGTGGGGTAGCAGGAGCAGAGACCTGGTGAAAAATGCCGTGCTCAGCAAAGAAAGAGTCCATCTTGCCGAGGAACTCGCCGCCGCGATCCGAGCAAAAGGTATGTAGCGTGTGGCAAGACTGACGCTCAGCCATCATGAGCCAGAGCCAAACCGCAAGGGCGGCGTCGCTCTTCTGACGCAGACTGTAGACCCACCGCATCCGGGTGAAGTCACCAGTCAGCGTCAGAACATACCGGCCCCTCTCGGACAACGACTCGACCGGGAGAGGACCGAGCAGGTCCGAGTGGACCAACTCGAGGGGCCTCAGCGCTCGGGAACGCGAATCAGGGTAAGTGCACCGGTGCATCTTTCCCTGAGCGCAAAAAAGACAGTCGGTCTTGGGTGGCTTCTCAAAAGAAGCCACGTCAAGACCAAGAGCAGGCTGTGTACGAACGAGCTTCGACACAGTGTCGGAGCCCACGTGAAACAGACGTCGGTGAAGCAACCGCTAGTGTTCCGGGGATAGAACACCAGTGACAAAAATGCGACCAGAGGAGGAGGGAGAGCAAGGGGAGGAGAGCCGAGGAATGCGGTACAAATCATCTACAACTGAAGCACGCAGGACAACGCTACGGGTGTCAAGAGCAGTCACAGTCGCTGAATCAGCGGTATGCTCAACGGAGAGACCCATCAGAGTGCAGGCACGCACAGACAGCAGACTGAGCTCAAGATCAGGCACAAACAGCACGTCAAAGAGATACAGGGGGCCAGACGGACCATCAAAGCATACAACCCCAACACCGTGAACCAGTAAGGACTGACCATAACCTGTACGAACAGAATGGACAGTCGTGACAGGACCAAGTGCCACAAAGTCACTACGACGACACGTCATGTGGTGGGTGGCACCGGAATCGATGATCCAAGTGCCACCGGAGTCACGACTGGTGGACGTCACTGTACAACGAGCAATAGAACACTCGGCATCAGAGGGACGCTGAGTCGTAAGTGGGACGGAACGACGTACATCACGAAGGTGAGACTCATGAATCCAGTCAGTGCAGTCAAGCCCATCATCATCACATGCGGACTGTGCTCCCCCACACATGTCATCACGAGTCACGAGGATGGACGAACAAGCAGTCTGTGACCCACTCAACAATGACAACACACTCGCACCTCCTTGAATGCGAAGCGCTAGAAGATGACAAAGCTCGGCGATGGTGCGGTCACATGGGTCTGGATCACTGCTGATCGCCGGTGAGGATGCAGGGACAGCTGCCGTCATAGTCGCCGCGCGTCCAGAGGAGTGCGCGGTTGACGTGCCAGACGCGGTGCGAATAGCATGGGCAGCCTGAAGTCCGCGAGTGATGCGCTCCCAATCGAGCGGCTGCTGGCACTCGGTATAGCGATGGGCACCTCCACAGTTGTAGCAGTGCACGGAACGGCCACTGCTACCACTGGATGACGACTGCTACTGACCCGATCCGCGCTTCAAAATTTGTCTTCTTCTCCTGGGCAGCTGCTGCAACGCCCTACGTCTGCGTAGGTGTAGACGGGGTCGAAGAGGAGGAGGAAGATGAGGTCGTGATGGAGGAAGGTGAGGGTGACTGCAGGAGGGAAGATGGTGGTTAGGCGAGGACTGCTACAGCGAGGAAAGTCTCCTGATGTGCTACTGCTGCCTCGCGGGCCGGCGTCACCTGGAGGAAAAGCTGATGGGCCCACGGGAGCAGCTGTAGGGTGGATGAGAAAGGCTCGAGAGCAGCGTCGCTGTACCGTGTGAATATGTCGGTGTACTCGAGGCAAACTCCGAGCATGATCGTCCGAAGTGCCCACAGCTATGTGCCCCGTGAGGTCCCCAGGCGCGTGTAGATACGCATGGCGCGCCGCCAGTAATCCGCTGCAGGCTCCGCTGGTCCCTGACGAAGAGAATGAAAAGCGCGAATGTGTGACGCACGCGTGGCGTGCGTCTCTGCAGCCAGTAGGGACAACGCCAGATCCCAGCCTCCACGAGGATCAGCTCCGGTGCCTGTGCCAGCCTCGTCGAGGAAGGGACGGAAGTCAACGACAGTCTCGCGTGGCATGGCGTAGAGAAGCCCTCGCATGGCCCTGGCTGCTGTCAGCACCTGTGCTGGATCTGTAGACTGGTATGGGCTGTGGTAGTAAGGCCACACTCCCTCAGAAGTGGCCCACACCTAGAACACGATCTCCCAGCAGTCAAATCCATCCTCGCTGATGTACCGTGGAGGTGGTGCCTCAAATTTCTTTGGCTGCCGCTCTGTGGGGAGAGCAGCCGCAGGCTGAGGAGGGCGAGTGACGGGAAAAACTCCTGGAAGGGGGTGATCACTAGGGAAGTCAGGTGACAATCGTATCGGGGACACGGGTGGAGGTCAGATACCCGTCTGCAGGTGACGGAGGCGCTCCTGTAGAAAACGAATCTCCCACTCCTGGGAGTCATCCTCAAAGCCTGGCATGAATGGCTCGTCATCAAGGAGGTCCGCAGGTGGTGGGGAGACCACACCAGGAGGTGAAGCAGGCAGGGCACCTGTCACGGGCACCTGAGCCGAGTGCTGGGTGGAGGCCGCAACGCCGGCAGCTCCCTCAGAAATCCGCGGAGGCGCCGTGGACTGAGCGTGCAGGAGCTCAGTCAGTGTGCGGATAGCGTCAGTCTGCTCTCGCTGCAGACGACGAATCTCCTCCTGCTGGCTGCGCAGGTCCTCAATGGCCTGCGAGCGAGGGCTCAATACCCCTGAAGAAGAGGAGGAGGGATCACCTGGTCCCTTGTCCTTGTCGTCGGGCGAACTCATGTCGCCGCTCACTATGGGACGACAGGTCAAGTTTGCCGGATTTCAAAACCGTCTGCGTTTCTCGGGGAGTTGAAACGCAGGAAACGTTTGACTTTTCGGTTGAAAATTTGGCTAAGTGTAATGCTGACGTCAGCAAGTGGTTGCTGACGTCAGCATGACCTGATGACGTCAGCAACCAACAATGCTGACGTCAGCTCGTCCCCTCCTTTTCTTTTTTCTTGGCACGGTTCTGCCGCTACGCGGTGGCGCGCGGCAGCTCCGCGGAAGTTGCGCAACAGCTTCTGCCCAGCTGCTGCTGCAGCTGTGCTGTCAGCTACTGCTGCAGCTCTGCTGTCAGCTGCAGCAGCAACTGCGTAGCTGCGTGTGCAGTGGTGGCAGGGGCGGCTGCGCTGCTGCTGCGCGCGGCGGCTGCTGCTGCATGCGGCGCTGCTGCTGCGCGCGGTGTTGCTGCTGCGCGCTGCAGCTGCTGCTGGTTGCCGCCGCCGCGCGCTGCTGCTGGCTGCCGCCGCCGAGCGCTGCTGCTGGCTGCCGCCGCCGCCTGCTGCTGCTACTACCATTGCTGCGCTGCTGCTGCCGCCACGAATGCCGCTGCTGCTGCTGTGCCGCTGCCGCTGCTGTGCTGCCGCTGCCGTTGCTGCGCTGCTGCTGCCGACGCCGCTGCTGCGCTGTTGCGGCCGCCGCTGCTTCTGCGCTGCTGCTGCGCGGCTGCCGCGGCCGCCTCTGCTGCTGCTGCTCTGCTGCTGCGGTTGTGGGGGAAGTGGCGGTTGCACGCACCGTAGCCGCCACACACCTCTCCGTGCGGTACGCGCTGCTGCTGCTGCCTCAGCAGCTGCGATCTCACTTTGTGGGTGGAGTGCGCGGATGGCGAACGGCCGTCTCCAACGGGTCCCAGAAGATCTTCTGCAGCGGTGACTCTCACTGCTGGTACTCTGCTGCGTCTCAGCTGTGCAGCTCAGTGAGAACTGTCTCACTGCTCTGATACCATAAGAAAGTGTGTAGAAGCTTCCTAGCAACACAGGCGCTGACCGGGCGTCAGTGCCTAGTCAGACGGTGACGACAGTCACAGGTCGTACACACAACGGCAAGGGTTTGGCTAGGAGACACAAGTCAAAGTGTCAGAATGCTTCAATATAGCATATGCAGAGAGAAATGACAACTGACAGGTCCAGGGTATGAATACCTGCCGCGGCGCACGGCGGGTGTCGCACGGGGCAGTCCAAGAGCTGTCCTAAAACCGGCCCAAAACCACTGTTTTGGCCGTAACTCTGCGCACACATGTCAGAATCCTACGCCGTCTGAACCTAGACGTGCAAAATCAAAAGACGCATGCAACGACTGGTCACATGCATGCATCCATCGACTGACAGCGACTATACAATGCAAAAACATGCAAATGGGCCTCATGCCAAGTCCGCCGAAAGGCGCCTGCAAGATGTAGAAGGCACAGCAAGGAGTCCTGGTTACATGGGGCTGTGGAACAGTGGTCGGTCAGCTCCAGATGGGTAGTCCGCCGCCTGTCGTCACGCCGGTGTCACCAGGGCCGCCTGCCTCAGGGATCTGCAAGAGTATGGGCACGACCGAGTGGTCACAGTAAACTGTACAGGAACGGCACAAAGCACAACATCTAGGTTCAGACGGCGTAGCATTCGGACATGTGTGCGCAGAGTTATGGCTAAATCAGTGGTTTTGGGCCGGTTTTAGGATAGCTCTTGGACCGCCGCGTGCGACACCCGCAATGCGCTATGGCAGGTATTCATGCCATTGACCTGTCATTTGTCATCTCTCTCTGCAAATGCTATTGAAGCATTCCTACACTTTGCCTCGTGTTCCCTAGCCAAACTCTTGCCGTTGCGTGCACGACTTGTGACTGTCGTCACCGTCCGATCAGGCACTTACGATTGGTCAACGGGAGTGTTACTAGGAAGCTTCCTTGCATCTTCTCATGGTATGAGAGTAGTGAGACAGTTCTTACTGAGCTGCGCAGCAGAGACGCAGCAGAGCAGCAGCAGTGAGAGTCACCGTTGCAGCAGATCCACTCGGGCCTGTCGAAGACAGCCGGTCGCCGTCGACATTGCCCACATCCATCACATGAGATCGTAGCAGCGGCGTTGCCACCGTGCCATTGCATAGCTGCAGAGCAGCAGCACGAGCAACGGCTGCAGCAGGGTCATAGCAGCAGCTACAGCAGGGCGTAGCGACTGCAGCGAGTGCAGCCGCCGTCCGCAGCCGCAGCGGCGGCAACAGCAGCGCAGTAGTAGCAGCAACGGCAGTCGCGGTGGCAGCAGCAGAGAGCAACAGCTCTAGCAACAGCAGCGCAGCAGCAGCACGCGGCGGCGGTAGCGAGCAGCAGCCGCAGCGCGCAGCAGCAGCACCGGCATTGCGCAGCCGCTGCTGCCACTGCTGCGCACGCAGCGACGCAGCTGCTGCGGCAGCTGACAGCACAGCTGCAACAGGAGTTGAGTGGAAGCTTCTGCTCAGCTTCCGCGTAGCCGCCGCGGAGCGACCGCACGCTCACGCAGAATCGCGAGAGAGAGAAAGAGAAGGGGGAGTCGAGCTGACGTCAACATTTTAGCTTGCTGACGTCATCAGGTCGTGCTGACGGCAGCAACCACCTGCTGACGTCAGCACCATACTTAGCCAAATTTTTGGCCGGACAGTAAAAAATTACGTCTCAAATCCTCGAGAAACGCTAACGCCTTTGCAATGCGACAAACCTGACCTGTCAACCCATACAGAGAGGCGACATGAACTCGTCTGACAACAAGGGGAAGGGGATAGGTGATCCCTCCTCTTCTTCTGGGGTCCTGAGCCAACGCTCGCAGGCCATTGAGGACCTGCGGAGCCAGCAGGATGAGATGCGTTGCCTACAGCGGGAGCACACTCATGCCATCCGCATCCTGACTGAGCTTCTATGTGCCCAGTCCACGGTCCCACGGCAGGTTTCCGAGGGAGCTGCCGGCGTCACGGTCTCTACACAGCAATCGGCTCAGGCACTCGTGACAGGAGCTAGACCTGACCCACCACCTCCTGACCTCTTGGATGATGATCCATTCATTTTAGGCATCACAGGCGACTCCCCGGATCATGAGATTCGAGTTCTTTAGGAGCGCCTCCGTCAGCTGCAAACGGGCACCAGATCTCCTCGATTTCCTCCGATACGATTGTCACCCGACTATCCCGGTGACTATTACCTTCCAGGAGTCTTCCCCGTCCCTCGTCATCCTCGGCCTGCGGTTGCTGCCCCCACGGAGCGGCAACCCAAGGACTTTGAGACACCACCTCCACGATATATCAGTGAGGACGGCTTCGACTGCTGGGAGATCCTCTTTCAGGTTTGGGCTACTTTAGAGGGAGTGTGGCCCTACTACCATAGCCCGTATTAGCCTACAGACCCAGCACAGGTGCTGACAGCATCCAGGGCGATGCACGGAGTCCTCTATGCCATGCCACACTTGACCGTCGTCGATTTCCGCCCCTTCCTTGGCGAGGCGGGCACAGGCACCAGCGCCGATCCACGCGGAGGTTGGGATCAGGCCTTACCCCTGCTAGCCGCAGAGATGCACGCCACTCGTGCAGCACACATTCATGCCTTCCACTCTCTCCGTCAGGGGCCTGCAGCGCCTGCAACCGATTACTGGCGACACGCCATGCACATCTACACGCGCCTTGGGACCTCAGGAGGCACACAGTTGTGGGCTCTCCGTACGATGATGCTCGAAGTTCGCCTTGAGTATGCTGACATCTTCACACGGTACAGTGACGCTGTCCTCGAGCCCTTTTTGGCCACTCTACAGCTTCTCACCTGGGCGCATCAGCTCTTCCTTCAGGTGACTTCATCCCTCGAGGCAGCCGTGGCCCATCAGGAGACTTCTCTTGCTGCAGCAGTCGTTGCATCACCACCATCTTCCCTCCTGCAGTCTCCTTCTTCATCCTCCATCACGTCCTCATCTTCCTCCTCTTCGACCCCGCCCACACCCACTCAGACACAAGGTGTTGAAGTAGTAGCTCAGGGGAAGAAGAAGAAGGGGAATCGTGGATCAGGTCAGCAGCAGTCACAGCAGCAGTGGTCATCCAGTGGTAACAGTGGACGTTCTATTCATTGCTACAACTGTGGAGGCGCCCATCGCTACACCGAGTGACAGCAGCCGCTTGTGTGGGCGCGGATTACTCATGGGCTTCACGCTACACACGCCCTCCGTTCCACGTTTAGTACGTCATCCTTGCCATCCTCCGGACGTGTGGCGGCCACGATTCCTCACCGGTGAGTAGCAGTGATCCGCACCCACGCGACCGCACCATCACTGAGCTCCGACACCTTTTGGTGCTCGGCTTTCAGGGAGGTGCGAGTGTGTTTTCATCGTCGGGTGGTCCACAGACTGTGTGTCCCTCTGTTCCTGTGGCTCGTGACGACGCGTGTGGGGGAGCACAATCAGCATGTGACGATGATGGGCCTGACTGTACCAATTGGGTTCATGAGTCTCATCTTTGTGCCCTATGTTGTTCCTCCCCACTAACAGCTCAGTGTCCCTCTGATGCCGAGTGTTCCATTGCCCGTTGTACAATGACGTCCACCAGTCGTGACTCTGGTGGCACTTCGATCATCGATTCTGGTGCCACTCATCTCATGACGTGTCGGCATAGTGATTTTGTTGTTCTTGGTCCTGTCACGTCTGTCCGTTTTGTCCGTACAGGCTCTGGTCAGTCCTTGCCAGTCCATGGTGTTGGGGTTGTATGTTTCCATGGTCCGTCTGGCCCCTTGTACTTTTCTGACGTGTTGTTTGTGCCTGATCTTGAGCTCAGCTTGCTTTCTGTGCGTGCCTGCACACTGATGGGTCTCTATGTGGAGCATACCGAAGACTCAGCAACTATGACTACTACTGACACTCGCAGCGTTGTCCTTCATGCCGCAGTCGTAGATGATCTGTATCGCGTCTCTCGGACCTCCTCCCCTTGCTGTCCTTCCTCCTCCAGTCGGGTCTTTGTCACAAATATACTGTCTTCGGAACACCAGCGGTTGGTTCATCGCCGTCTGTGTCACGTGGGCTCCGATAGTGTGTCGAAGCTTATTTGGACACAGCCAGCTCTCGGTCTTGACGCGACTTCTTTTGAGAAGCCACCCAAGACTGACTTTCTCTTTTGCGCTTAGGGGAAGATGCACTGATGCACCTTCCCTGAATCTCGTTCCCGAGCGCTTCGGCCTCTCGAGCTAGTTCACTCAGACTTTCTCGGTCCTCTTCCGGTCGAGTCCCTGTCTGATCGGGGCCCGTATGTTTTAACTCTGACTGATGACTTTACCCGGATGCAGTGGGTCTATAGCCTGCATGAGAAGAGCAACGCCGCCCTTGCGGTTTGACTCTGGCTAGTGATGGCTGAGCGTTAGTCACGTCACATTGTACATACTTTCCGCTCAGATCGCGGCGGTGAGGTCCTTAGCGAGATGGACGGATTCATTGCTGAGCACGGGATTTTTGACCAGGTCTCTGCTCTTGCTACCCCTCAACAGAATGGTGTTTACTAGCGCTGGAACCGCACCATGGAGGATGTGGGTCGCACTATGCGGTGTGAGTGCAGTCTCCCTGAGTCCTTTGTCTTTGAGGGTTTTGCCTACATGACTTGGGTCTGGAATCGCCTCCCGCACGGTTCACTCCCGGACCATATTACACCGTATGAGCTCTGGTTTGGACACCGTGCTGACCTTCGTCTCGCTTGCGTCTGGGGATGCCTAGCCTCCGTGTTGTACACCGAGGACAAACAGGGGTCCAAGGTCTCACCTCGGGGCCACTTGTGTGCCTTCGTAGGCATTTCCCTACGGTCAAAGGCTTGGCGCTTCTGGGACCCTACTCGTCGTCGCATCATTGAGTCACGCGACGCGCTCTTTTTCGAGTCTCTCACGTACAGTGACCTGACTTTGATCACGACACTCTCCGCCACACATGTTCCTACCTGTGAGGGTTCTCGGTGGTTTGGGGAGACTTCTACGCCAGCAAGCACCTCTCACCAGGTTGATGAGTCCGTTTGAGCCCCCTTCACCTCTCGGTCTCCGGCCCTTGATGACCCGGCGATCATCGCCGTCGATCTAGAGACCTCACCCATACACCCTGTTTCACGCCCCACAGGTGCCCCTGCTTATGTTCCCGCGCCTACTTTTGCGCTAGTATCTACGTCTGCAGGCACTCATGTTTCTGTGTCTGGTCCAGTCTCGCCTACTCTCGTACCTGCGTCTGGTGGCACTCGTACCTCTGTGTCAGGTCCAGTCTTTCCTGCTCCTGCTGTAACACTTAGCCCCGTGTCCCCCACTCGCGCATCTCGTCACACGGCATCACCGGCTGCCTTGCCTCAGCCTCCACCAGCTGTGATCGTGCCTGTCCTTGAGCCTGAGGTGCGCCCCTCGAGCTCATGTTACTCTTGTGAGCCCCGTGGCCGTCTTCGACCACTGGATTCTGGAGCTCAGCCAGCAACGGGCCTCGCACCCAGGCGCCCCTCTCACAGCATCGCAAGTGGTGACCCCGGCACAAAGGCCCTAGGCCTCAGTGTTCACACTGAGCTCACATAGGTACATCCAACATGCCCCGTAGGGCACGATCTCGTCACTCGCGAGTTCCACATCGCTTGTGATGTAGCAGCTGATCTTGTGGTCGTCAAGCCTAGCACTGAGGTGTGTGCCCTTGCCACGCAGAGCTCTCCCTCCATGGCGCCCGACCCGGGCACCCTGAGGGAAGCTCTCTAATCATAGGATGCTGACGCTTGGCGCGCTGCCTGCGAGGATGAGCTTCACGCTATCCGAGAGCATAGAGTCTACGAGCTTGTCGACCTTCCGCCTGGGAGGAAGGCTCCTCAGGTCAAGTGGGTCTTTCAAAAGAAAGTGAAGCCGGATGGCTCACTTGAACACTACAAGGCCCGCTTGGTCGTCAATGGATACTCTCAGATTGAGGGCGTCGATTACATTGACATTTTTTCTCCTGTCGGCTGCATGACCTCAGCTCGAGCTCTGTTCGGTGTAGTGGCTCAGCATGACTCGGAACTGCACCAGATGGACGTGAACAATGCGTTCCTCCATGGCTCTCTGGATGAGGAGATTTATGTGGCTCAGCCACTTGGCTTTGAGGACGGTGACAAGGTCTGGCGCTTGCGCAAGTCCTTATATGGCCTGAAGCAGTCTCCGCGGTGTTGGAACCGGGAGATCATCGGCATTTTTTCTCGTGCGGGATATGTACAGAGTGAGGCAGATCCCTCTCTCTTCATCCTACCAACACCCAAACGGTTCACCGCCATCATGGTGTATGTCGATGACGTTCTGATTGCGTCTCTGTCCTTGGAGGCCGTAAAGTAGGCCAAAGTTGTCCTTCAGACTGCCTTCAAGATGAAGGACCTCGGTCCCGCATCGGTGTTTCTTGGTATGGAGATCGTGCAAGATTGCAGGCGTTGGACACTGTTGCTACATCAGGCTTGATACGCACGAGTTGTGGGGGAGCGTTTCAGCAATGTCCTTGGTGCAGTGCCCACTGCTTCCACACCTCTTACACACGATGGATAGGATGACCTGAAGGTGGATGATCCCAAATAGCTGGGGGAGACAGTGGACGTGACCTTGTACCTCCGTCTTATCGGATCTCTGATGTGCCTGGCCACTACCACACGTCCTCACATCGCTCTCGTTGTTAACTTCCTCGCTCAGTTCTCACAGGCTCCATGTGCCAGTGCCCTTCGATATGGCTCTGCGAGTGGTGTTGTAAAGGGTCTCCACGCCCTACCTCGGACTATGCTTTTGTTGGCAGTGTTGGATGGTCCTTGACGGCTACAGTGACAGCGACTGGGCCTGGAGCCCAGATGGACGAAGCTGTACTGGCTACGTGTTCCTGCTCGGTGGTACCGCTCTGTCTTGGCGTAGCAGGAAGCAGGGCTGCATCGCACGTAGCTTGTCGTAGGCAGAGTACGTTGCTTTGGGCGCAGGGGCTGCTGAGGCGGTATGGTCGCAGCGCCTGTTTCTTGAGCTTGGTCAGTCAGTACCTGCCATTGTGCTTCTTTACAACAACCAGAGTGCTCTCGCCATTGCAAAGAACTCCGGTGTCCTTCACGCTTGCACGAAGCACATTACAGTTGAGCATCACTTTGTACGTGATCTAGAGGAGCGACACGTGATCTCCGTCATGTGGGTTGGCACAAACATGCAGCGTACTGATTTCTTGACAAATGCACTAGCTCGCGGAATGTTCTTGGTGGCCATTTGTTCTGTTGGGCTTCGCCCCATGCCTGAGGGTGGTTGAGTGTGGGATGTGTGTCCATGTCCCATCTGTTTTACACTCACTTGTCCCAGTGCTGCATGTGTATGGACATGCGTACCATCGGGTCATGGGGGAGTATTGTGATTTGTGACGTTCTTGTACAGTCTATTGTGACCACTTGGCCGTGTCCATACTCGTGTAGATCCCTAAGGCGGGCCCTGGTGACACCAGTGCGACGACTGGCGGCACACTACCAGCTTGGAGCTGGACGACTACCGTTCCAGAGCTCTGGACACTGCCGGGACTCCCTGTTGTTTTTTCTGCAGCTTGCAGGAGGGTTTTTCGGCGGACTGGCCATGAGGCCGATTTGCATGTTTTTGCATTGCGTGTCCACCATTCGATGATGGATGCATGCATGTGACCAGTCAGCGTCCGTCTTGTGATCTTGGACGTCTAGGTTCAGACGGCGTAGCATTCTGACATGTGTGCGCAGAGTTATGGCCAAAACAGTGGTTTGGGGCCGGTTTTAGGACAGCTCTTGGACCGCAGCGTGCGATACCCGCTGTGCGCCGCGGCAGGTATTCATGCCATGGACCTGTCATTTATCATCTCTCTCTACAAATGCTATTGAAGCATTCAGACACTTTGCCTTGTGTCCCCTAGCCAAACTCTTGCCGTTGCGTGCACGACTTGTGACTGTCGTCACCGTCCGATCAGGCACTGACGCCTGGTCAACGGGAGTGTTGCTAGGAAGCTTCCCTGCATCATCTCAGAACCACCATATCAGTTTAGTGCTGTTAAATCAACATTGATACCGGTCTCAATCTTGACTGTCTCGATTTTTTCTCGTTGTTGTCTCGTACCGCACTATGCGAGACAATCTCGATTTGTCTTGTGCGAGACGAGACAAGACCGAGACATGTCCAGTGTCGCGTGAGATGGGGATGGGATTCTTGTTCTGAAAGAATATCTCGCTTTTCTTGTGCGACCCCTGCTACATGTGCCAAGTGATTTAGAACCAATTGTGCATGTCAGCACAAAACGCAAGCAAACCCATTGTTGAGGAGCGGTCGTCGCGGGTCAACAAGTACAACCAATGTTGAATTAATGTGAATATGCTTTTGTGGACAAATGAATGAACTTGCAAACATTTCTAATTTCTCCTTTTTCTGCTGTTGACAGTATATACATCGCCAAAAATAGACACAAAAAAAACTCTTTGAACATGTCTTTCATGTCCATGAATGATTTGCCAGCGCACGCATCGAAGCACATTGGGTACGTGCGTTGCACGTACCGAACACAACCGGCTAGTCCTGAAGATTCTTCCTTTGCAGTGGTCCAGTGTTGTTTTGTGTGTCACAGACACGTTGTGACCTCTGGCCTCGTTGCACATCTCACGCATCACTGATGGAGGTGACTGAGAGAGGAGAAACGTTGCAGTTGGCGCGTTCACCGCCGCGAAGACGTGGCTATGAGCCATGGGACTCATAGCGTTATAACCTCTCAGGCTCTCCTATTGTGTGTTGACTTTGACCTAAGATTAGTCCCACCCGGGTTGGCACCCGTGGTGAATACTCTTTTGCCTGAGTAAGGATGACAAACAGAATAGGGGAACAAGGTCAAATCCGCAATTGTGCGGATCGAGAGTCAAGCTAGAGCGAGCTCGCTGCTCGCTCGCTTGCTGTGATTGCTCTCGCTCTCCTGACAGACTTCACTTTGTTGTCGCGTTACTCTATCACTTGCGCAACTGAAAAACCTCGTGCATGCCATGTCTTCCACCGCTCTGTACCATCTTTGAGGTCTTTCTTACCCTGAGTCCTTGCCAGCTCACTGCTTCTGCCATGTCCTATTGGTATCAGAGCATTCAGTGAGCGTGCACTTTTCTTCTAGTCTCAAACGATTCGGGAAGTGGGTCAGCCGGCCGTCGCTGCCGTTCCCGCCTCCACTGTCGCCGCCACCCGCCACCTCCTCCGCTTCTGCCGCACTAGGGGCATGTGTCATGCGGGTGTCTTCCCCGCCACAGGGCCATCGAAGGCACAGGACGGTGGCGGGCCTTTGTGTGTCTTCGCAGCGTGGATAGGCCGCGAGCTCCTTTGCGCTGCCATCCGCCATCCCCGCTGCTGCTGCTCTCCAACACAACAGCATTAGCAGTCCCTACCGTAGCAGAGATCTGTCTAACTCCACGTAACCTCTTTCCTTGCGGATCGAGTGGACAGTGCAGCCGCACCATCTATCTTGGCTGTTATCACGCATCTCGCCTCTTTACAGCAGCTTCCGCACCTGTCCCAGCTTAGAGGCAGCAGCAGGAACTGCATTGCCGCCTCTCATTGGACTCAGCAGTGCCGAGGACGTTTGTCTCCGCTGCATTGGTGGAGGCCGTCACTGTGCCCTCGCGACTGCTCCCTCCGCAACCTCGCGTTTCCGAGGTGCTGCGGACTCAGCACCAACAGCGGCCGTCACCTCTCCTTTTTCCCAGCAGCCCTCTCGGCGGGTGAGACAGTCGCCAGGGTATTCCTAGCCGCAGTCCTCCTTCACCCTCGGCCTCCAACATCTCTTGGAAACCACGGTTGATGCGGCAGCCGCAGCACCACCAACAGCATCGGTGGCAACTGTAGTAAAAGCAACCAGTCTCTTACCTCAGCCACTCTAGTGGCAACAGCGGCCACACTGGTCCACAACGAGGCTATGACCACCACTACGGCCGTACCCTACTACGAGGATCGCAACGTGAGTCGACGGGCGAGGCATCGTCGCGAAGCGGCAGAGGGGTGTCCTCCATCAGACCACTAGTCTCGGCCTAGGCGTCATACTATGAGAGATTCCCCTACCCTTACCCAGGATACATTGGGGGGAAGCGAGGTTGCTACATTCAAGACTGCGGCCGCAAGTTTCTTTGCCTACCTCAACATCGATGCAGCCTCTGCATCGCTCATTGTTACTAGAGTTGCCTCTGCTGCCATGGAAGCCGCTGCTACAGCTGCAGCCACCTTTGCGCCCGCAGTCAGGGCATCCCTTGTTCCCGCAACTACTTCTGCGGGCCGTTCTACCGAGGCCTACACCGAGGCCACTTTAGTCATCGGGCCCATTGCTACAGCAACAGCTGACATCTTCACACAGGTCTCTGCCGCCGCATCGTCGATCGCCTCCAGCATTGCATCCGTTGCCTCTGCTACCGAGTCCGCAGCAGGATCCATTCGCACCTCCACCGCCGCAACAGCAGCAAATCCATTGTCAGGATCATCTGCGGCTGCTAGTGTGATGATTGTTTCCATCTCTATGACTGCCGCCCTAGTGACCCTAGTGACAGCCTCGATTGTTGGTGCTCCTGCACTAGCGGTCCCTATAGCATCCACTGTTGTTGTGCTTGCTACTGTAGCAGCAGCCTCCATCACGCCTCTCCTTGCCTTTCTCCGCCCTTCTCCTGCGGTACCTACTCCTTGACTGTTGCTCCTGCTCTCCTTGTCTTTGGATACCGATGGTCTTTGCATCTTTGCTCTGCATCGTGTTTGGGTTGGGGTTGGGATCTGTTCTGCAACACCTTCTCTACGTGCTTACGGCACTTCCATTTTTCTCATGCTCACTGGGGCGGGGGAAACTCTACCGAATTTTGTTGGCAGAGCCCCCTCGTTTGTCACCATGCCTGGTGACAATGAGTCGATTATTGCAGACTTGCAACGGCAGCTCAATCGCGCGCTTGAGGCATAGCGTGCAGCTGAAGATCGCCTCAAGCTCGAAGATGACAACCGCGCTGCTTTTTCTGATGAGGTCGCTGCCATTGTCCTCAAGCGCCTGCCCATTGCGTCTGTCACTGCCGCTGCTGGCTCCACTGCTAGTACGAACTTTGGTGCGCCTTCCAATCCCTCTGCTGCCGGCACTCCCTCCTAAGTGAATCCTGTTGGCACACTTGCCCCTTTCCCACGCCAGCATGACTTCTTCTTGAAGCCGCCTGTTCTCACCCCAGACCTTGCTTTCTCCTCTTGGAAAGTCTGCTTCAGCGCCCGGGCCCAGGGCGAGCGTCTTTGGGAGTAATACTTCCCCCCCATCCGAGCTGCTAACCTGTCTTTTGTCCCTGCTCCTGCTGAAGCTGCTCGTGCCATTCATGCTCTCATTCCTGCTGTCCCTGAGCATCTTTTGGACAACGTTGGCACATTCAACGCCGATCTTGTTGATGGTCGCGATGCTGACCCTGTTGGTGCCTATTCTATGCTGCGTCGTCGCACCACCATCATCGGTCAGGCTGCACAGAGTGCTCTCACTGTGTAGTTCAACGTGCTACTGAAGCATGCTGACGAGTCCGCTAATGCCTACTGGGCTTACGGGCTCAAGCTCCTTCGTGAGCTCACTGATGCTGCCCCTAAACAACTGTCTGCTGTCTTCACCATGGTCAACGGGCTCATACCTGAGCTCTCCGACTTCTTTCACGATGTCAAGGCTGATGAGCTGCAGCGCCTCGCCTCCTAGCCTGTCCCAACGAAGTCACCTCCTGGAGTAGGGGCACTCTAGGACTTCACCGCCGAGCATCTTGCTGCCTGGTGGACTAGTCTCCAAAACATATGGCTCCACCCCTCTACTGTCACAGGCATTGCAGACCTGACCACTGCTCCACCCACTGCCAGAGCCTCCTCATCCTCCACCTCGTCTTCCTCCACCACTTCCTCCTCTTCCACCAGCTCCACTGCCGCAGCCCTTGCCTCTCAGGGACGTGGCCGTGGCCGTGGCAGGGGCAGGGGCAGAGGCCAGGAGAAAGCATCTGCTTCCTCCTCTCGATTCCCCAGTGCTGGCTCTGGGGCACAGCTGGGAGCATTGCTCGTTGATGTTTCTTTGGTTGAGTGCTGGCAGTACGTATCAATCCCTTGCTGTTTTGCTCTGTTTTTTCAGTCCTCTTCTCCTATCTTTGGCACTGTGGCTATTCCTCGTGTTCTGCCGTCTGCATGCTCCTCCTCTAGTTTATGGCCCATCGACTCTAGTGCCATGCATCACATGAGTTTCTGTCGTTAAGATTTTGTCTCCCTTGGCCCTTTTGGTTCTGTCCGCTTTGTCCGTACTAGTTCTATTCAGTTCCTGCCCATGCAGGGTGTTGATATTGTGCACTTTTTTGGTTCCAAAGGAGTACTTGTTCTTGCCAGATGTGCTGTGTGTGCCTGACCTCGAGGTCAGCCTACTGTCCGTTAATGCCCTTGGTGACTAGGGAATGGGCTTTTTGTCCATCCGTGTTGTTGGCAGTGTCCTGCTACATTCATCCGGTTGAGTGCTTTGTGATCTTCGTTGCGTTCATCTGTTTTGTGTTCCTTTGTCTCTCCCCCTGTCTTCCGCTGCAATTGTTCTTATATAGGTTGCATTGTCCTTTTCTCTAGTGCACACACGCCTTTTGCATTGTCGTCTTTGTTCACATTCATACAGCCGCCTTCGATAACTTGCTGCACCTCCGCCCTATTCATGGTCTTGATCATGCCTCCTTTGCACCCCCTTACACATCCGATTGTCTTGAATGTACTCATGGCAAGATGCATCGCTCTCCCTTCTCCACCTATGATCACGTCACTTCTCACCCTCCCAAAACTGTTCATCCTGATGTCATGGGTTCGCTCCCGCTGACTTCCTTGCTGGAATTGGCCATGATGTTCTCTCCTGACTGACGACGTCTTTGTTTTTACTGGGTTCCTGCTCGGCGTCACAAGAGTGATATCGCTGATGTGCTTGAGGAGTGGCGTCTTCAGGCAGACCGTGCATGCCAATATCCACTACGAGTTTTTTGCACCAATCGTAGTGGGGATTTTTGGGCTGCACGTCTCACTGTCTTACCTCTTACAGGGTGCATATGGAGTTCTTGGCTCCCTACACCCCCGAACAGGATACTATGTCTGAACAATGAAACCGTACCCTTGTTGATGGTGTTCACTCTCATTTTCCTCAATGTGGTCTTCCCCCTCTATTTGCTTTCAAGGCCATGTCTTACATGACTCGGGTGTAGAACCGCATTAACCATGGTCATGTCCATTGTGACATTACACAACACAAGCATTTGGAATGGTCGTTGTGCTGACCTTCGCTTGGCTCGTGTTTAGGATGGTGTTGCTGCTGCCTAATCTCCTGATGACATGCTCAGTCCAAAGCCTTGGTTGAGGCCGTCTCTCTGTCTTCCTTGGTGTTTCTGCTCAGTCCAAAGCCTAGATTTTCTAGGATCCTTTCCATCATCGTGTCATCGAGTCCCGTGATGCCCTCTTCTTTAAGTCTGTCTTTGAGTGTGATCTTGGTCATTTTGTGTGTGTCAACACCCTTGCCTTGCTCACTCATTTTGGAAAGGTAGATGTATCTCCCCTATCTTTCCTGTTGTCTCCTCGGATAGAGGTAATGGTGTCTCTTCCTCTAACAATGCAGCGCCCATCATTGTCCGATCTGGTTCTCCCTCTGATGGTGCCTCCATTTCCTTGGCCCTTTCCTCTCCATCTTTCTCGTTGTCCAATCCTGGCTCTGCTGACGGCTCGCCTCGTCCTCCCTCATCCACTAGCCAGTCCCCTGTTTCCTCGTCGGTTCCTCTGTCTGATTTTTCTCAATCCCCCTGTGGCTCCTGTCCAGTTACCAGATCCTACCAGTCTTGCTTTTCCATCCCTTGATCTGTACACTCGTGGAAGCTGACTTCGTGCCCTTCCTTCTCACAGTGGGGTTGTGTTGGGTGATCCAGGTCTGTGTGCCTTGGGTCTCATTACCACTGCCTTGGATATTCTTAGCATTAGAGTCATGCATCCTGGCTATTCACACATCTTTGAGGAGTTTCATAGTGTCATTGAAACCTCTATGGTAGGCTAGTTGCTGCATGTTTTGCCGCAAGTGGCCTCCTAACCTTGGAACCCGAGCCCAACACTGTATGTGAGGCTTGAAAGGCCATTGATTCCTCTCTCTCGGAGACTTCAAAGCTAGAGGAGATGCGTGTTCTTCAAGAGGCATGGAGTGTATGAGCTGATAGACTTGCTGCGTGGCTGCAAAGCCGTCTCTGCGTGTTGAGTCTTTTGGCACAAGGAAAAGTCCAATGGTGCAATTGATTGCTACAAGGCACGTCTCACGGCCAAGGATTTCTTACAATTTCCTTGCATGGAATTTGACAAGACGCTTGCACCCGTTGGTTGCTACACCAATACTCATGCCCTCCTGAGTCTGGTGGAATACAATGCCTAGAAACTCAAGCTGGTGGATGTGAACAACACTTCTCTGCATGATACTTCGGATAAGGAGATCTAAACTGTGCAACCACCCGGTTTTCCCGATAGCACTAACAAGGTCTGGCGACTTCATGGGCCTTGTATGGAATGAACGAATCCCCTCACTGCGGGAACATGAATATCAGTGCTGCTCTTGAGAGAAGGGATACCACCGTAGTGCGGTCAACCCTGCGTTGTTCCTGTGTCCGCCGTCATCTCCTCCTGTTGCCATCCTCCTATTCTTTGATTTCCTCCGTTGTTCAATATGTAAAGTCTCTTTTGCTGTCAGTCTACAAGATGAAGGACGTTGGCACCGCTCGAGTGTTTCTTGGCATGGAGATCAAGTTTGACAGTCCAAACCGCATGTTGCATGTGCATCAGGCTGGCTACACTCGCAGTCTTGGTGAGCACTTTGCTCCACTACTTGCTGCAACTTCTCTTGCCCCTACACCAATGAGCCAAGCTGGCCAGAAAATTCTCAAAGCACTGATGTGACCCAGATGGGAGAGGAAGTCAAAGTCATTTACCTTCAAGTCATCAACTCTTTGATGTATCTTGCTACGACGATGCGGACTGAGTTGCGTTCACCGTCAACTACTTGGCACAGTTCTCTCAGTGCCCATGCCAGTGTCATCTTGAGGGTTGTGCTCTATAACACATCTCGTGATACGTGCTTTCATGTATCGGGCTGTGCTGTAGAGCACAACTCAATGGTGCTGTCGGTGGGTACACTGACAACGACTGGACTCACAACACAGATACACGCTGTTGGTTGGGGTACATCTTCTTGGCTGGAGGCACTGCTATGTTGTGGAAGAGAAGAATACGGCTCTGTTGCAAGGAGCTCCAGCGAAGCCAAGTACATTGTCCTTGAAGCTACATGCCCATTTGCTGCATCACTCAACGTTGCGACAACTAGAGCACTAAGGCCATTGCTGAAAGTCATGGCATGCATCACTTACGCACCAAGTAGATAAATGCCAAGAACCACTTTGTTCATGAATGTATCATTGCCACTGTGATGAAAGTTTTCTGGGTGATCGCAGCAGCAGCAGCAGTAGCAACTGCTGTGCAGCCTTCCCCGTGCAACTCCTTGGATGCGAAGTGATGTAGAAACAGCAGCTGCTGTTGCACATAATGGGCTACACAAAAAAGCTGTGCATTGCAGCTGCATAGCTGCGTAGCTTTGCAATCCTGCTGCTGCAAAGCAGCAACAGAAGCAGCAACAGTCGTGGCAGCCGGGGGCAGCCACCAAGAAGGGGGTGACGAGATCAACCCCTTCTCCTTCCTTGCACATAACCTTAACAAAAAATATTCAGCCGCTGACTTCAACATCGGCACTGTTGATGTTAGCAACCCCTTGCTGATGTCAACAGAGAGGTTGCTGATTTCAGCATTTGCCTTGGTCAAATATTTGGCCGGGACATCAATTTTCACTAGTGTTCCATTTCGTTGAGCAGCACTGCCATTTTCTTGTTCTGACCACTTCGACGTTCAAATCCATATTGTGCGGCACGCATGGCACCATGCGGAAACAAGGGAAAGGGGCCGGCTGATCCCTGCTCCAGCTCCTTGTCAGGCTCATCGAGCCAACACAAATAGGAGATTGACCAGATTATACAGGTACAGTGTGAGATCTAGCACCAGCAGCATGCGCAATCCGTCGCTGCGCCACACTGGTGCTGTTACTTCTGTTGTGATTAAGATGACTCGCAGTATCAGCCACATCTTGGGTCTCTGTGCTATTTGCCTCTGGCGCTGCTATTCTTTCACCACTCTTCATCCTGCCGCCTTGTCCTACATGGGGTACGCGTTCCTTTGCTCCATCGGTTTCCCTAGTGGACTTGTACATTGCTATCAGCCTTGTATGGGCTCCGCTGCAGATTTCAGTGACAACATTGTCTGCTCGCGGCCTCCACTTTACTCATTCCTATGCCCACTGGGGCAAGGAAAACTCTGCTGAAAATTCTTTGAACCTCTATTCTACTCTCCTCCTCCCTCAACATGCCTGACCACGAAGCAGTCATTGCAAATGGCTTATTTTTTGTCAGCTCCAAGATCAGCTTTGTCAAGCTCGTCTGGCATTGGAACTTGACGAGGCTCATCAGCGTGATGTTGACAACTGGACGGCTGAGCTTGCTGATGCAATGGCTGATCTTTTCATGCAGATCCTCTTTGCATCACATGATCCAGCCTCTTCCACCGCTGCTGCTGCTGCTGCCTGCACTACATGCACCAATCTCTCTCCAAGCACTACCGGCTCAAAGGGTTCTGCAGGCTCGTCCTCCACTGGTGCCACTACTACTGGTGCTGCTGCAAACCCTTCTCTTGCGTCAGCTGCTCTTGCTCGCTCTCTCTTACCCACTCCTTGCCAGGGTGACTTTGAGACTATTCCACCACATTTCACTAACAAGCTCACTTTCTCTGCTTGGGAGATTAGCTTTAGCGCATGGGCACAAAGGGAACAGCTCCGGCAGTACTACTTTCCACATGACTCTAGTGCTGTTTATCCTTTCACTCCCTTGCCTGCTGAGTCCACACGTACAATTCGTACTCATCACACCTGCCCATGACAACCTCACTGTGGACATCAGCCACTACAATGCTGACCCAGCACGCGGTCCGACTACAGACTCCGTGGAGATGTATGCCCTCATTTGCCACCATAACACCATCACCAGCCATGCTGCACAGAGTGCACTCACCATTTCTTTCAACCAGCTTCACATGCCTGCTAATGAGTTGGCTGATAAGTACTGGGGATGCAGCCTCAGACTCGTGCATGATCTAGGTAAGGCTGTGCATGGAAAGCACTTTGCCTGTCTCTCCATCCTTACCGGTCATATCCCTGAGCTCTCTGATCTCTTGCTCCATGTCCCTCGTTCCCAGCTTGAGCGACATGCATCTGAGCCTGAACCCCTGATGCACCTCTTGGCATTGGTGCACTCTACAAGTTCACCGCTACTGGCTTGCCGACTAGTGGGGCAATCTTCAAAACAAGGGGTTGCATTGCTTTCCTAGTGCAGCCGTCTCCACTGACGCATCCTACTCGGGTACTCCTGATTCTACCTCTTCATCCTCTCTTGGAACCACATCCACCAGCATTGGTGGTTCCAATGCCGTCCTTGGTGCGGGCCATGGTCATGGGGGTGGGGGGCTGTTGTGGTGGTGCTGGCAATGGTGAGGGTTGTGGGGGCAAGGGTCGTAGCAGCTCCTCCTGTACCTCCAACTCTCTCATCACCACCTACTAGAATTGTGGCCAGTCAGGTCACAGTGCCCCGTAATGCCCTCATCCCCCGAAAGACACATGCTGCTGCTATGTTTGTCCAGTGGACACGCACTAGCACATCGTCTGGTCTGTCCACCAGCTCATCCTCGCCACCCCCTGCCAGACCTACTAGTGTGTCCATTCCACTGGCGCATCTTCATCCATGGCACCTCTAGGCCAGCTTCATCATGTTGCCACCCAGTCCTCGGGCACCGCCGGGCCTGGCTGGCTGCCTCTCCCCAGCCCAACCCCGTGCTGCGTGCCACCTTCAGTCTATCACCATCTCCAGGATGCATGTTGATGGCCGCTTGCACGATGATTCCTACACTGATGGCTCTCGCAATGACCACCGTATAGCTAAGTGCAGGCTTGAGAAAATGCTTACTAACATGCTTTGTCTTCAAAACAAGGGAGATAAGTGTTTTGGGCACTGCCTCCCCTCATGGATGTTAGGCTGATTCTTAGCTCCTGGGTGCTGGCTTCGGGCCCCACGGGGAACCCTCCTAGCTGATACGGCTTAGGCTGAACACTGGCAGTCTGCCTCCCCCCCTCGTTGCCTTGTTATGTTTGATCACTTGACCTCCCCTCTTCTTGGCACTGTCGTTTTCTCTGGTGTCTTGCCATTGGCACATTCCTCGTCCAGTTTTGTGTCTCATTGTTTCTGGCGCCACACATCACATGACCTTCTCTTGCTCTGCCTTTGTCTCTCATGGCCCTGTTGGTGCTGTGCCTTTCATCCGGACTAGATTCGGCTAGTTGCTTCCCTTTCAGGGTGTTGGCATTTTTTTTTGTCGGATGGAGGGGGGGGGGGGGGGGGGGGGGCTTGTTCTTGCCAGATGTTCTGTTTGTGCCTGATCTCGATGTCACTCTACTATCCATGACCACCCTTGTGGATTACGGTATGGACTTTAACTTCAGCCATGGCGTTGGTACCATTCTCTTGCAATCCTCTGGTCATGTTGAGCTATGTGGCATCTGTTGTGATCGACTATTGGAGGAACACCAATAGGAGCATCAATAGGAGCACCAATAGGAGCACCAAAGGTTGTTTTGGAGGTTGTTCTACCAAACTGTGAGCCGAGTTGCGGTGAACTGGTAGAGCGGTCTTAATGAAAGGGGGTGAGTTTGCAGACACTGGCTCAAAAGCAAGACGCTCGAGTTCAGACTGTGAGACGTGCAGATACAAGTCAGACAGCTCAGGAATCAGGCCAGCAATGATGGAAAGGTTGGCAGAAAGGGGACCAGGGGCAGCTTTGCCCTTGTCGCGTAGAAGGTGGAGGCTGCATGCCCAATACTCTTCTGCAGATTCTTCATAGCGGATGTGCAAGGTGTTGAACTGAACAGTCAGGGCACTCTGGATGGCATGCCCAGTGACAGTCTTACGGCGGCGGATAAGGGCATAAGCCCCCACTGGGTCTGTAGGAGTGCGACGAGTAGGATTTGCACTATATGTACCAATGTCATTTAGAAGCTCCTCTGATCTTGCGTTGATGAGGGCACAGACACACAAGCCGCCTGAGCAGGCTCTGGGGAGAAAGGAGGCTCGGCCGAACGGTCAGAGGAGGAGTAGTATTCAAAAAAGCATCTCACCTTGGGCCCACGATCTGAACCGTGTCTCTCACAAAGAGAAGGAGAGCTTGGCAGTGAGCTGCGGAGGAGGGCTCTCACAATCTTTCTTTCGATACGGGAGTACATAGTGGGTAGTGTGGATTTGTCGGCCCCTGTACGCACTGGGACCGAGAACTCAATTGTAGAGGTAGTGTCATCAGCAACAAGAGGCATCATGGCAGCAAGAACCATACGCAGACATTCCATCACCATGTTGGCCACTATGATGGCGTCAAGCCCATGTTGGAGCTCTTCCTCCACTCACCGATGCGCGGCTTGCGCTTCAGCAACTACAACTTGGAGTGCTTCAATGGATTTGTCAGGGTCACGCATGGTAAGATCATGCAAGTGATCATGCACGTGGTTAAAAAAGAAGGTGGAATGAGATGAGGGAGAGAAGAGTGCTCACTAGATTGATGGCGTGGGCATACCAAGAAGAGTGGAGGCACCACAGTTTATCGATGATGCCAGCATTGCGATCCAAGCTGAGGCGGCAACCAGGAGGCATAAGAGACCTGTAGCATTGGCCTCTGCCACAGCTGTAGATGCAGATGCGCTAAGAATCCTTGAGTTTTCAGCAGTTAGCGTATCCGATGAAGACATGGCACAAGACCTGGAGCCTTGTGAGACGTCGAGTCTTCAGCAGTGTTAGCAGTAGAGGCACAAACACCAATTGTAGAGTTTGGGAGAGGGTGTTACCCAGAAGGTTGCATACCTGGTGGTGGTAAAGAGGGAACTAGCTAGTGTGTAGGTTGCGGCAGTGCTGTTCTTGATGCAGCGTGCAAGAACCCATTATCATTTCTTAGTCTATCCCCTTATTCTACTGCACTAGAGTCTAAGTCTGAGAGCTCTGGTTTGTTACTCAAAATTGTGTGCGCCAGAGTTGGCGCCAGAAAGCAGCTAGAATGAAGCAATTACTGATTAGGAATGAAGAATGAGCAACCAACTGAGACCCCTTCTAGTGCTAGCCTCACCTCAGCTTTGTGAGGCTTGTCACTCAGAAAACCAGCCAACCAGAAAATTCCTAGCGTTAACCAGCCTGGCAGAATTTCCTGGGTGAGCCCTACCAGACACCTGATAGCCCAAAACCCAGGCCTTGTCCGTTTTTCCTAAAACCTGGACCATACCGAAACAACCACATGGCAAATGCAGTCGTGTAGTCAGAATCAGAAATAAAAATAGCTACTTGGAGTTACGACTGTCCAAACTCGGGTGCCGACTACACTGCTCCTAAGAGCTATCTACCAAAAAGTGGTGATTTGAGGGCAAAGATTTGCTGCCGATGGAGCTGGTTGTGTAAGGGTGTAGTTTTGAAAGCGTGAGGAGGAGGAGAACCACACGCCCGGCTTCACGATGTCACGTCCACTCCACCAAACAGCGCCCCGTTAGCATTAGTGTCCATCCAGTCAGTCGTTTCCATGAGCATGAACACCAGCCGAGAGGTCACAGTAGGAGTTAGTGAGGCAGTACACAGACAAAACAACACTCCACCATGATCCAAAGGCATCAGTGTAAATGAACATGCAGAAGTCATGCTCCTCCATGCTCTACGACCTAGCACTCAGTACAAGAGCAAAAGGAGACAAATCACATGTGCAATAGGAACCCATGCAAGTGGAAGAGTCACACTAGACACATTGAGGTTAGCAATCCAACCATAATCACAGCCTTCTTGAACGAGTTGCGCTTTATTGCCTTGGTGAGGAAGTTAGCCAACTCCTTCATAGTCTTGACCTACATGATGTGAACGTTGCCCATCGTGATACTCAACATTGATGTGCTTTGTGCGTGCATGGTGGACACCATCATTGTTGGCAATCGCAGCGGCACTCTCATTGTCACAGTGCAAGGTGATGGACGACAAAGGCTGACGTAACTCACCTAAAAAGAGATATAGCCACACAATCTCACATACAATAGTGCCACAAGCCACGTACTTTGCCTTTGCTGTGCTACATGCGACACACCCTTGCTTCCCGCTATGCCATGACACTGTCGTGCACCCGATGAGAAAGATCCAACTAGTGCGGCTCTTCCCATCTGGGCTCCATGCCCAATTGCTGTCAGTGTAGTCTACGACCACCACGGATGGCTGACAACGGAATGTGAGGCCTCGGCGTGGGGTGGAGACCACGTACCGCACCACTCGAATAGCTGCATCAAGGTGCAGATGGTGTCGCGACTGTGAAGACTGGACGAGGACATTCATAGCAAAGGCGATGTCTGTACGTGTGGTGGTGGTGAGAAACATGACAAGGAGGAATGCTGTGATGTCCACCGCTGCACCCAAGGTGCTGGCGTCAGTAGCATTTAGCTTTGCTGCCCTTCTAGGGTCATAGGCGTAGAGGCGCTAGGGAAAATGGTCAGGATATCGGCAGAGTGGTCAAAGAGCTTCTGAACGTATGTTGCCTAATGTACACGCATGATTCCGTACGCAAGATTGTGCTCAATCTCCATGCTGAGAAACACCTACAATGGCCCGAGATCCTTTTTTATATGGTTCGCCTTCAGTAGCTCCTTCACCTGCTTGACAGTGGCAAGGTCGGGAGACGCGATGAGTAGGTCATCCACGTAGACGAGGATCGCAATGAAGGGAGTCCTAGGAGGAGTGATGAAGAGTGCTAGGTCTCTAGTGCTGTGGAGAAATCCACCCTTCAAAAGGGTACGGTTGATCTCGATGTTCAAGCACCAAGGAGACTGCTTGAGGCCATACAGGGCCTTCCGCAATTGCCAGACTCGGCCCGTCCCCTCCCCAAAGCCAAGGGGCTGGATAATGTAGAGCTCCTTACCGTCAAGAGCACCGTGAAGAGAGATTGGCATTAGCGTCCATCCATTCAGTCATTTGCACAAGTATGTACACGAGTCGTGAGGTCACAATAGGAGTCGGTGAGGCGGTGCACGGACAAAACAACAACATGTGACAAAGTAGAGGGGAGATCGTCTGCAGAGTAGACTTGCCAAAACAAATCACGTTCCTCGTCCACTTTCCACCGAGTGACATCGTCGCATTCGTAGGAGGATGAGAGCATAAGACTCCAGAGGGGTGTGTTGGGAGTTGCCTTTCCTATAGCGGAGGCACGACGGGTTGCACTTGGGACTAATTCATCGGCGTTGCGCTTGTCAAGAGGTGAGGGCTCCAATGTTGCCAACGCAAGAGTCACGAGCTGGCCATACTTCGAAGATGACAGAGGCTCCACTTGAGGTGAATGCGGAGGAGGTGGCACAGCCGGGAGGGGCTCAGTACTATCCAAAGATGAGATTCTAGAAGCCTCGGGCAGGAAGTGGGGATTACGAAGCCGTTGCTGTGAGAGGGTAAGAGCGGTAGCGACTGTTCTACTCCATAGGACAGAAGCATAGGTAGCAGCGCAGTTGTAAAAGGGCAGCTCTTCATGTGGCATTGCTAGTGGTGGAGGACCGATGCGAGTAGGATAGCCACGTCTGCTGTCTGAACCACACTGTTGGCTCCAATATCAGCAGCTGCAGCCAAAAGGAGGCAGCGGATAGTGTCATGCGGAACGAAGCAGAAGTGGAAGCGGTGATCAGAGAAGATTAACCTCCAACACCTAGTGACAGTGCGGGCAAGACACCCGTAGCTGCAGCCAGGAGGAGGTTTTTAGTGTGAAAAAGGCTGGTGACAACCGTTGGTAGGACAGTGGGTTGATGGGGCCATCACTGTCCTTTGCTCAGGAGTCATAGGCAAAGAAGGTGCACAAATGAGGACTCCACGGCTGTCGTAAAAGACGGGTGGGTCTGTGACAGGTCCAATCGTATGTGGTGAGGGGTTTCCTCACTGGTCTAATACCAATCAACAGTCTTGGATACGCTGACTGTGTGCATGGAGAACACAAGACAATGTGGGGAGATCCCCACAGTCGCCACACGCCATGGATGCAAAGTTTTTTAACTTACACAAAATCACCAAGACAGATCAGGGGACAGGAGAGCAAGCATCAAAGAGCCGTTAGGCATGCACCTCGCTCGTGCAACACACACAACGAGGACCACACTGCCACCCGGGGGTTGAACCAGACCTTTTGATACGAAACAGAGGGTGGCTTCTCACCAGTGCACGGCTAGCGGCCGACACGGTGGCCCCTAAAGGATCAGTACCCGTGAACATATCTCAGCTCTCCTAAAGCTCACACGAAGTATGAGGCTGACCAAGGCATCCGAAAGTGTCCGAGGTCATGGCTCCTCCACATCCAAGGGCAACGATCAAGAGAGTGAGCAAAACATCATCAAGTTGTCCTAGGTAGAATCCTGGGAAAGCTCAATGGCAGCCTGGAGAGGCTGAAACCAACAACAAGCTCCAGTCTTGAGTGTGAGAACTCCAAGAGGAACCATTGTCGCAAAATTTCCTGTGCATGTGTGCGAGTGTTGTGCTTTGTGTCGTTCCTGTACAGTTTACTGTGACCACTCGGCCGTGTCCATACTCGTGCAGATCCCTGAGGTAGGCGGCCCTGGTGACACCGGCGCGACGACAGGCGGCGGACTACCCGCTTGGAGCTGACCGACCACTGTTCCAGAGCCCCAGATGCCACCGGGACTCTTTGCTGTGCCTTCTACGTCTTGCAGGCGCCTTTCGGCGTACTGGCTATGAGGCCTATTTGCATGTTTTTGTATTGTATGCTCACTGTCAGTCGATGGATGCATGCATGTGACCAGTTGCTGCGTCCGTCTTTTGATTTTGCACGTCTAGGTTCAAACGGCGTAGGATTCTGACATGTGTGCGCATAGTTACGGCCAAAACAGTCGTTTTGGGCCGGTTTTAGGACAGCTCTTGGACTGCCGCGTGAGCCACCCGCCGTGCGCCGCGGCAGGTATTTATGCCTTGGACCTGTCAGTTGTCATCTCTCTCTGCATATGCTATATTGAAGCATTCTGACACTGTGTCTAGTGTCTCCTAGCCAAACCCTTGCCGTTGTGTGTACGACGTGTGACTGTCGTCACCGTCTGACCAGGCACTAACGCCTGGTCAGCGGCTGTGTTGCTAGGAAGCTTCTACGCACTTTTTCATGGTATCAGAGCAGTGAGACAGTTCTTACTGAGCTGCGCAGCAGAGACGCAGCAGAGCAGCAGCACTGAGAGTCGCCGTTGTAGCACAGTTTCTGGGATCTGTTGGAGACGGCCGGTCGCCGTCAACGTACTCCACCCACGACGTGAGATTGTAGCTGTAGAGGCAGTAGTAGCGGCGTGTACCACCACGCAGAGGCGTGTGGCAGCTGCGGTGTGTGCAGCCACCCTCCCATAGCCGTAGCAGCAGAGCAGCAGCAGCAGAGGCGGCGGCGGCAGCAGCGCAACAGTAGCGGCCGCAGCAGCAGCGTGGCAGCAGCGGCGGCAGTAGCAGCGCAGCAGCAGCGTCGGCAGCAGCAGTGCAGCAGCTGTAGCGGCACAATAGCAACAGCGGCAGTTGCGGCGGCAGCAGCAGTGCAGCAGTGGCAGCAGGAGCAGCGCGCGGTAGCGGCAGCCAGCAGCAGCGCGCGGCGGCGGCAGCCAGCAGCAGCTGCAGCGCGCAGTAGCAGCCACCGCGCGTAGCAGCAGCAGCAGCAGCACAACCGCTGCTGCCACCGCTGCACACGTAGCTACGCAGCTGCTGCTGCAGCTGACAACACAGCTGCAACAGCAGCTGGGCAGAAGCTGCTACGCAGCTTCCGCGGAGCTGCAGCACGCCACCGCGAGGCGGCTCCACACACGGCAGAACCGTGACAAGCAAGAAAAAGGAGGGGACGAGCTGACGTCAGCATTGTTGATTGCTGACATCATCAAGAGGGGTCGTGCTGACGTCAGCAACTACTTGCTGACGTTAGCATTACACTTAGCCAATTTTTCACTTGGAAAGTCAAAAGTTGCCAGCGCTTCAGCTCCCCGAGAAACGCAGACGGTTTTGAAATCAGGCAAACTTGACCTGTCGTCCCATGGTGAGCGGCGACATGAGTTCGCCCGATGACAAGGACAAGGGACCAGGTGATCCCTCCTCCTCTTCTTCAGGGGTATTGAGCCCACGCTCGCACGCCATTGCAGACTTGTGGAGCCAGCAGGAGGAGACGCATCGTCTGCAGCGAGAGCAGACTGACGCGATCCGCAGGCTGACTGAGCTCCTGCGTGCTCAATCCACGGCTCCTTTGCGGATTTCGGAGGGAGCTGCCGGCGTTGCGGCCTCCACCCAGCACTCGGCCCAGGTGCCCGTGACAAGTGCACCGCCTGCTTCACCTCCTAGTGTGGTTTCTCCACCACCTGTGGATCTCCTTGATGACAAGCCATTCATGCCAGGCTTCGAGGATGACTCCCAAGAGCGCGAGATTCGTCTTCTATAGGAGCGCCTCCGACAGCTGCACACGGGTATCCGACCTCCACCCGTGTCCCCGATACGACCGTCACCTGACTTCCCCGGTGATCACCCCCTTCCAGGAGTTTTCCGCGTCTCTCGCCCTCCTCAGCATGCGGTTGCTCTCCACACGGAACGGCAGCCGAAGGACTTGGAGGCACCACCTCCACGGTACATCAGCGAGGATGGATTTGACTGCTGGGAGATCCTGTTTCACGTGTAGGCCACTTCCGAGGGAGTGTGGCCTTACAACCACAGCCCATACCAGACTACAGATCCAGCACAGGTACTGACAGCAGCCCGGGCCATGCGAGGACTTCTCTACGCCATGCCACGCGAGACTGTCGTCGACTTCCGCCCCTTCCTCGGCGAGGCTGGCACAGGCACCGGAGCTGATCCTCGTGGAGGCTGGGATCTGGCGTTGTCCCTACTGGCCGCAGAGACGCACGCTACGTGTGCGTTACACATTCGTGCTTTCCACTCGCTCCGTCAGGGACCAGCGGAGCTTGCGGCGGATTACTTGCGACGCGCCATGCCTTTTTACACGAGTCTGGGGACCTCAGGGGGCACACAGCTGTGGGCACTTCGGACGATCATGCTCGGAGTTCGCCTGGAGTACACCGACATATTCACACGGTACAGCGACGCTGCTCTCGAGCCTTTCTTAGCCACCCTGCAGCTGCTCCCTTGGGCCCATCAGCTTTTCCTCCAGGTGACGTCGGCTCGCGAGGCAGCAGTAGCACATCAGGAGACTTCCCTCGCTGCAGCAGTCCTCGCCTCACCACCATCTTCCCTCCTACAGTCACCCTCATCTACCTCCATCACGACCTCATCTTCCTCCTCCTCTTCGACCCCGTCTACACCCATGCAGACGCAGGGCGTTGCAGCAGCTGCCCAAGGGAAGAAGAAGAATAGGAAGCGCGGATCGGGTCAGTAGCAATCGTCATCGAGTGGTAGCAGTGCCGTTCCGTGCACTACAACAACTGTGGAGGTGCCCATCGCTACACCGAGTGCCAACAGCCACTTCACTAGGAGCGCATCACTCGCGGACTTCAGGCTGCCCATGCTACCCGCACCGCGTCCAGCACGTCGCCCGCACACTCCTCTGGACGCGCGGCGACCACGACTGTAGCTGTTCCTGCGTCCTCACCAGCGAGCAGTAGTGATCCAGACCCACGTGACCGCACCATCGCTGAGCTTCGTCATCTTCTGGCGCTTCGCTTTCAGGGAGGTGCAAGTGTGTTGTCATCGTCGAGTGGGTCACAGACTGCTTGTTCGTCCATCCTCGTGACTCGTGATGACACGTGTGGGGGAGCACAGTCCACATGTGATGATGTTGGGCCTGACTGCACTGACTGGATTCATGAGTCTCACCTTCGTGATGTACGTCGTTCCTTCCCACTGACGGCTCAGTGTCCCTCTGATGCCGAGTGTTTCATTGCTCGTTGTACAGTGACGTCCACCAGTCGTGACTTCGGTGGCACTTGGATCATTGACTCCGGTGCCACCCACCACATGACGTGTCGTCGTAGTGACTTTGTGGTACTTGGTCTTGTCACGACTGTCCGTTCTGTTCGTACAGGCTCTGGTCAGTCCTTACCGGTCCACGGTGTTGGGGTTGTATGCTTTGATGGTTCGTCTGGCCCTCTGTATCTCTCTGACGTGCTGTTTGTGCCTCATCTTGAGCTCAGTCTGCTGTCTGTGCGTGCCTGTACTCTGATGGGTCTCTCCGTTGAGCATACTGCTGATTCAGCGACAGTGACTGCTCTTGACACCCGTAGCATTGTCCTGCGTGCTTCAATCGTAGATGATTTGTACGGCATTGCTTGGCCCTCCTCCCCTTACTCTCCCCCTTCCTCTGGTCATGTTTTTGTCACTGGTGTTCTATCCCCAGAACACCAGAGGTTGCTTCACCGACGTCTGTGTCATGTGGGCTCCGACACTGTGTCGAAGCTCATACGGACACAGCCCGCTCTTGGCCTTGACGTGGCTTCTTTCGAGAAACCACCCAAGACCGACTGCCTTTTTTGTGCTGAGGGAAAGATGCATCGGTGCATTTACCCTGAATCGCGTTCCCGAGCGCTGAGGCCACTCGAGTTGGTCCACTCGGACCTGCTTGGTCCTCTCCCGGTCGAGTCCATGTCCGAGAGGGGCCGGTATGTTCTGACGCTGACTGATGACTTCACCTGGATGCGGTGGGTCTACAGTTTGCGTCAGAAGAGCGACGCCGCCCTTGCGATTCGGCTCTGGCTCGTGATGGCTGAGCGTCAGTCTCGCCACACGCTACATACCTTTCGCTCGGATCGCGACGGCGAGTTCCTCGGTGAGATGGACTCCTTCTTTGCTGAGCACGGCATTTTTCACCAGGTCTCCGCTCCTGCTACCCCACAGCAGAACGGTGTCTCTGAGCGCTGGAACCGCACCATGGAGGATGCGGTCCACGCCATGCCGTCTGAGTGCGGTCTCCCGGAGTCCTTCGCCTTCGAGGGCTTCGCCTACATGACGTGGGTCTGGAACCGCTTCCCGCATGATCCGCTTCCGGATCATGTTACACCGTACGAGCTCTGGTTTGGCCACTGTGTGGATCTTCGTCTCGCACGCGTCTGGGATTCCCTGGCCTCCGTGT
Organism: Penium margaritaceum; assembly: GCA_023375785.1. Lineage (NCBI taxonomy): Eukaryota > Viridiplantae > Streptophyta > Zygnematophyceae > Desmidiales > Peniaceae > Penium > Penium margaritaceum. The sequence continues at coordinate 268,368 of SZWC01001129.1, forward strand.
GGTACACCGAGGACCAGCAGGGGTCCAAGGTTTCCCCTTCATCGCTTGGGGTCGCTTGTGTGCCTTCATCGGCATCTCCACACGGTCGAAGGCCAGGCGCTTTTGGGACCCCACTCGCCGTCGTGTCATTAAGTCCCGTGACGCGCTGTTTTTTTAGTCTATCACATACCGTGATGTGACTTCGTTCACCGCCCTCTCTGCAGCTCATGTCCCTTCCTGTGAGGGTCCTCGGCGGATGGGGGAGACTTCTCCGCCAGCGACCATTTCTTGTCAGGTTGATGTGTCCGCTCGAGTCCCCTCTCGATCTCCAGCACTTGATGATCCGGCTATCATTGCCGTTGGTCCAGAGATCCCGCCCGTTCACCCTGTTTCACACCCCACAGGTACCGATCCTCTCACGCCTCCTCCTGCATCACCACCTATGTCCACTGGCACCCCTGCTCCGGCGTCTGCCGCAGCCCAGCCCACTCCCGTCCCTACGTCGGTTGACACTCCTGTCTTAGTGTCCGGGCCAGCCTTGCCCGCTGTCACCCCCAGCTCAATGTCCCCCACACACGCTTCTCCTCGCACAGCATCTCCGGCTGCCTCGTCTCAGCCCTCACCAGCTGTGGTCGTACCTGACCCTACGGTCGTACCTGTTCCTGAGCCTGAAGTGCGTCCCTCGACCTCCGGTTACTCCCGTGAGCCCAGTGGTCGCCTTCGACCACTGGATTCCGGAGCTCAGCGAGCGTCGGGTCCCGGACCCAAGCGTTCCTCTCGCAGTATTGCGAGCGGTGATCCAGGCACAAAGGCCTTAGGCCTGAGTGTCCGCACTGAATTTCCAGAGGTACACCCAGCGTGCCCCATAGGGCATGACCTAGTCAATCACGAGTTCCATATTGCCTGTGACGCAGCAGCTGATCTCGTGGCTGTCAGGCCTGACACTGAGGCGTGTGTACTTGCCACGCAGAGTTCCCCCTCTATGGCGCCTGACACAAGCACATTGAGGGAGGCTTTCTCATCGCAGGATGCTGATGCCTGGCGAGTTGCTTGCGAGGATGAGCTTTGCGCTATCCGAGAGCACAGAGTCTACGAGCTGGTCGACCTTCCCCCTGGGAGGAAGGCGATTCAGGTCAAGTGGGTCTTTTGCAAGAAAGTGAAGCCGGATGGCTCACTGGAACGCTACAAGGCCCGCTTGGTCGTCAAGGGGTTCTCTCAGATTGAGGGAGTTGATTACACTGACACCTTTGCCCTTTTCGGTCACATGACCTCAGCTCGAGCTCTGTTCGGTGTAGTAGCTCAGCATGACTGGGAACTACACCAGATGGATGTGAACAACGCGTTCCTCCACGACTCTTTGGATGAGGAGATCTACGTGGCTCAACCACTAGGCTTTGAGGACGGTGGCAAGGTCTGGCGCTTGCGGAAGTCCTTGTACGGCCTCAAGCAGTCTCCACAGTGTTGGAACCGGGAGATCACTGGCACCTTGACTTGCGCAGGATACGTACAGAGCGAGGCAGACCCCTCACTCTTCATCCTACCGACACCCGAGCGGTTTACTGCCATCCTGGTCTATGTTGATGACCTTCTGATCGCGTCTCCGTCCCTGGAGGCCGTGAAGGAGGCCAAGGCTGTCCTACAGACCGCCTACAGGATGAAGGACCTCGGTCCTACATCGGTGTTTCTTGGTATGGAGATCGTGCGAGATCGCAGACATCGGACACTGTTGCTCGATCAGGCCCGATACGCACGAGTCGTGGGGGAGCGCTTTAGCGATCTCCTTGGTGCAGTGCCCTTTGCTTCCACACCCCTCACACCTGATGGGCAGGATGCCCTAAAGGTGGATGACCCTACATAGCTGGGGGAGACAGTGGACGTGACCTTGTACCTCCGTCTTATCGGATCTCCGATGTACCTGGCCACTACCACGCGTCCCGACATCGTGTTTGCCGTCAACCTCCTCGCTCAGTTCTCGCAGGCTCCACGCGCCAGAGCTCTTCACGCGGCTGTGCGAGTGGTACGGTACGTGGTCTCCACGCCGTATCTCGAACTCTGCTTTCGTCGGCAGTGTTCGGTGGTCCTTGACGGTTACACTGACAGCGACTGGGCTTGGAGTCCTGACGGGCGCAGTCGCACTGGCTACGTGTTTCTGCTCGGTGGTACCGCTTTGTCTTGGCGAAGCGGGAAGCAGGGCTGCATCGCACGTAGCTCGTCGGAGGCAGAGTATGTGGCTTTGGGGGCAGGGGCTGCTGAGGCAGTTTGGCTACAGCGCTTGTTTCTTGAGCTTGGGCAGTCAGTACCCGCCATTGTGCTGNTGGTCTCCACGCCGTATCTCGGACTCTGCTTTCGTCGGCAGTGTTCGGTGGTCCTTGACGGTTACACTGACAGCGACTGGGCTTGGAGTCCTGACGGGCGCAGTCGCACTGGCTACGTGTTTCTGCTCGGTGGTACCGCTTTGTCTTGGCGAAGCGGGAAGCAGGGCTGCATCGCACGTAGCTCGTCGGAGGCAGAGTATGTGGCTTTGGGGGCAGGGGCTGCTGAGGCAGTTTGGCTACAGCGCTTGTTTGTTGAGCTTGGGCAGTCAGTACCCGCCATTGTGTTGCATGGCGACAACCAGAGTGCTCTCGCCATTGCGGAGAACTCTGGTGTTTTTCATGCCTGCACAAAGCACATTGCGGTTGAGCATCACTTCGTTCGTGATGTGATGGAGCGACGCGTGATCTCCATCATGTGGGTTGGCACTCACTTGCAGCGTGCTGATTTCTTGACGAAGGCACTTGCCCGCGGAAAGTTCCTGGTGGCCATTCGTTCTCTCGGGCTTTGCCCCGTGCGTGACAGTGGTTGAGTGTGGGATGTACGTTTGTGTCTCATCTGTCTGTGTCACCCACTATGTGGTTGTACCAGTGCTGCCCGCGTATGGACATGCGTACTATCGGGTCATGGGGGAGTGTTGTGCTATGTGCCTGTTCCTGTACAGTTTACTGTGACCACTCGGCCGTGTCTATACTCGTGTAGATCCCTGAGGCAGGCGGCCCTGGTGACACCGGCGCGACGACAGGCGGCGGACTACCCGCTTGGAGCTGACCGACCACTGTTCCAGAGTCCCAGATGCCACCGAGACTCTTTGCTGTGCCTTCTACGTCTTGCAGGCGCCTTTCGGCGTACTGGCTATGAGGCCTATTTACTTGTTTTTGCATTGTATGCTCACTTTCACTCGATGGATGCATGCATGTGACCAGTCGCCGCATCCGTCTTTTGATTCTACACGTCTAGATTTAGACGGCGTAGGATTCTGACATGTGTGCGCAGAGTTACGGCCAAAACAGTGGTTTTGGGCCGGTTTTAGGACAGCTCTTCGACTGCCGCGTGCGAAACCCGCCGTGCGCCGCGGCATGCATTTATGCCTTGGACCTGTCAGTTGTCATCTCTCTCTGCATATGCTATATTGAAGCATTCTGACACTGTGTTTTGTGTCTCCTAGGCAAACCCTTGCCGTTGTGTGTACGACCTGTGACTGTCGTCACCGTCTCACCAGGCACTGAAGCCCGGTCAGCGGCTGTGTTGCTAGGAAGCTTCTACGCACTTTCTCAGCGAGTGCACGTGGTCGAAGGCAAGAGGGCATTCCATGCGTGAGGCCATGAACTATGAAGACAATGCCTTCAAGACATTAACACCTATAGTACGGATGAAATCTGAAGTAAATCCGAAATATCCGACTCAAATCAGATCCAAACTCTGGCCTGGACCCTTGGTTTGGTGTCAGATCGGATTCGGTCAACACAATACAATGATCGGATCAGATCAGACATGGATGCGAACGTTTCGGATCAGATCGGCCCAGATGTGGATTCTTAAGTTTGGACTTGGACAGAATCCAATCCAAACCAGTCTGACAGCCGTATCCCCACCTCTTCCGCTGACAAATGATGCCATTGTCCTGCACAATGCCTGGTAGGCCAACACTCCCAAACTGTGAGTTTTTTTCATTATTCTCCTTCGCAAATTTAGAGAGCACATAGCAACACAAGGGGCAGACGGAAATGGTGCTTAAATGATAGATGCCAGGTTTTTCCATCTTCAACATCGTTAAAAGGAAAAACAGTGAGGTTCTCACAGCTGGCATGACCCATCTTTTTCAGATAATGTTCACCTGAAACGGAGGTTTACACACCACTTTGTGAATCCTGACCAAGTCCAAAATCAGTGACAGCCTGAGATCGTTCACGAAGTCCAACATCGGTGAGAGAGCCCAAGATCGCCGTTGTGCGAATGGTTCACCTTGAAGGTGGCACCAGCACAGCCCTCAACATGGCTTCTGCGACCGCACAGCACATGCGAAAAGCTGAAAGACGGCTGACGACGCAGATGACGCAGATATTCAGCAACGTACGACATCAGGTGGCCGCACTTGTGCACGGGGGCGAGGGAGAGCATGAGCAATAGAGCGAGGACACAAGAAATAGAGGGAGGACACAAGCAATAGAGGGAGAACATGAGCAATAGATGGAGAACATGAGCTGTGCAAGGAAGAGAAAGAGGGGAAAGGCAGGAGGGTTAGGAGAGATTGCAGGAAGAGTGAGGGTTGGCACAGGGGGGCTGGAGAGCAGGATGTGGGAAGAATCAGAAGACAAATGGTTAAATGGAGGAGAGGACACGACAGGGAAGAGTGGTACAAGCTGAGAGGGTGGAGTGGAGGAGGGTTTGTCAGGGGCTATGATGCAAATTTCGGTAATTTCCACTAAATTAAGCCCCGAAATTTCGGACCGAAATATTTCGGGCCGAAATTTCGGCCAGGGGTACCTAAATTTTTTAAAATTTAAGTTAAAAACTTTAAAATTTGGACTTCATTTTGGGGTCAAAAGGGGGTGGTTTCTAGGATAAAAGACTACTCCTGAGCTTGAATCTGACCTTAAAATGGGCGAAATCGGCCATAAGTGGCCGTTTTCAGGGAGTTCAAATTTTAAACTTAAAATTTTTAAGTTAAATTTAAGGGTGTGACCGAAATTTCGGCCATTTCTCTCCTCAGGGAGCCCCGAAATTTCGGCCGAAATTCATGACCGAAGTTTTCGGCCCACCGAAATTTGCAACATAGGTCAGGGGGAGGGGGGAGGGAGTGATGAAGGACGGAGGGAGATGGAAGGAGCGGAGCGATGGAGGGAGGGAGAGAGGGAAGGCAAGAGAGAGACTGGACTGGGGAAGTGAGGGAGGCAGTGAGGGAGAAAGGAAGATCACCTGCAAAAGCACCAGTCCTTTGTTGCTAGAGATAGCAGTTGTTGTTGGTGGGCAGTATTGAGGCGTAGTGGCAGTGAGTGAGACCCATCCAAAAGCTCTTCTGTTGGGGTTCGTTGCTGAGTGAGGCTATCACTGCTACCAATGATTTAGCGTCGGACTATGGACAGAGATAGAGCCAGAGCCTACGCAAAAGCGTCACACACTTTGTGGTGGTGGTGGTGGTGGTGGTGGTGGTGGCCGTACCGCCGCTGGCTCGCTTTGGTGGCGAAAAGTGATGGGCTATGTGTCGCTCTCACGTCAGAGAAGTGGCGCTGACTGCAAGTGTTGGAGCAGTGACGTATGTCGCAATGGCTTTCTGGACTGGCAGCAGAGGCTCACTGGCGTCGGCGGAGTCAAAGTAGAGAAAAGTTGAAGGAGAATAGTGTTGAAGAGAGTGGCTGAAAGGATGAGGTGGTGTGGTCAAGTAACGTGGCAACAAGTAGAGACCTCCTGTCGTTGCACTGAAGAACGGGG
>SZWC01001130.1:0-15495 GCA_023375785.1 Penium margaritaceum
TGTGTTTCTGACCACTGTGTTTCTGACGAGTGTGTTTCTGACCAGTGTGTATTTGAGCAGTGTGTTTATGAACACTGTGTTTGTGTCCACCGTGTATCTGACCACTGTGTTTCTGAGCAGTTTGTTTATGACCGCTGTGTTTCTGACCACTGTGTTTCTGACCACTGTGTTTCTGACCACAGTGTTTCTGACTTCTGTGTTTCTGACCACTGTGTTTCTGACCACTGTGTTTCTGACCACTGTTTTCTGACCACTGTGTTTCTGACCACTGTGTTTCTGACCACTATGTTTCTGACCACTGTGTTTCTGACCAGTGTGTTTATGACCACTGTGTTTTTGACCACTGTGTTTCTAACCACTGTGTTTCTGACCACTGTGTTTCTGACCACTGTGTTTCTGACCACTGTATTTCTGACCACTCTGTTTATGACAACATTGTTTCTGACCACTGCGTTTCTGCAACTGTGTATCTGACCCGTGTGTTTCTGTCCACTGTGTTTCCAACAAGTGTGTTTCTGACCACTGTGTTTCTGACCACTGTGTTTCTGACCACGGTATTTCTGACCAGTGTGTTTCTCACCACTTTGTTTCTGACCATTTTGTTTCTGACCACTGTGTTTCTGACCACTGTGTTTCTGACCACTGTGTTTCTGACCACTGTGTTTCTAACCACTGTGTTTCTGACAAGTGTGTTGATGACCACTGTGTTTCTAACCACGATGTTTCTGACCACTGTGTTTCTAACCATTGAATTTCCGACCACTGTGTTTCTGACCACTGTGTTTCTGACCAGTGTGTTTCTGACCAATGTGTTTCTGACCACTGTGTTTCTGACCAGTGTGTTTCTGACCACTATGTTTTTGACCAGTGTGTTTCTGACAAGGGTGTTTCTGACCACTGTGTTTTTTACCAGTGTGTTTCTGACCACTATGGTTTTGACCACTGTGTTTATGACTAGTGTGTTTCTGACCATTGTGTTTCCGACCACTGTGATTCTGACGAGTGTGTTTCTGACCAGTGTGTTTCTGAACGGTGTGTTTATGACCACTATGTTTCTGACTACTATGCTTCGGACATATGTGTTTCTCACCATTGTGTTTCGGACCATTGTGTTTATGACCACTGTGTTTCCGACCAGTGTGTTTCTGACCACGGTGTTTGTGACTACTGTATTTCTGACCACTGTGTTTCTGACCATTGAGTTTCTGACCACTGTGTTTCAGACCACTGTGTTTCATACCACTGTATTTCTGATATGTATGTTTCTGACCACAGTGTTTATGACCAGCGTGTTTATGACCAGTGTGTTTCTGACCACTGTGTTTCTGACCAAAGTGTTTCTGACCACTGTGTTTCTGACCAGTGTGTTTCTGACCAGTGTGTCTCTTACCACTATGTTTCTGATCAGTGTGTTTATGACCACTATGTTTCTGACCAGTGTGTTTCTGACCACTGTGTTTCTGACCACTGTGTTTTTGAACACTGTGTTTTTGACCGGTGTGTTTCTGACCGGTGTGTTTCTGACCAGTGTGTTTCTGACCAGGGTGTTTATGACCACGGTGTTTCTGACCACTGTGTTTCTGGCCCGTGTGTTTCCGAACAATGTGTTTCGGACCACAGTGTTTTTGACCACTGTGTTTCTGAGCAGTGTGCATATGGCCAACGTGTGTATAACCACTTTGTTTCCGACAACTATGAGTCTGACCAGTGTGTTTCTGACCACTGTGTTTCTGACCACTGTGTTTCTGACTAGTGTGTTTCTGACCAGTGTGTTTCCGACCAGTGTGTTTCTGACCAGTGTGTTTATGACCACTGTGTTTCTGACCACTGTGTTTCTGACCAGTGTGTTTCTGACCAGTGTGTTTATGACCACTGTGTTTCTGACCACCGTGTTTCTGACCAGTATGTTTCTGACCACTATGTTTCTGACCAGTGTGTTTATTACCACTGTGTTTCTGACCACTGTGTTTCTGACCACTGTGTTTCTGACCAGTGTGTTTCTGACCACTGTGTTTCTGACCACTGTGCTTATGACCTGTGTGTTTCCAAGCACTGTGTTTCTAACCAGTGTATGTCCGACCACTGTGTTTCTGACCACTGTCTTTCTGACCAGTGTGTTTTTGGCCACTGTGTTTCTGACTATTGTGCTTCTGACCAGTGTGTTTCTTACCACTGTGTTTCGGACCATTGTGTTTATGACCACTGTGTTTCCAATTAGTGTGTTTCTCACCACTGTGTTTGTGACCACTGTGTTTCTCACCATTGTGTTTGTGACCACTGTGTTTCAAAACACTGTACTTCTGACTTGTGTGTTTATGACCACAGTGTTTCTGACCAGTGTGTTTATGACCACTGTGTTTCTGACCAGTGTGTTTATGACCACTATGTTTCTGACCACCGTGTTATTGACCCCAGTGTTTCTGGCCACTGTATTTCTGAACACCGTGTTTTTGACCGGTGTGTTTTTGACTGGTGTGTTTCTGACCACTTTGTTTCTGACCAGCGTGTTTTTGTCCACGGTGTTTCTGACCACTGTGTTTCTGACCCACGTGTTTCTGAACAATGTGTTTCGGACCACAGTGTTCTTGACCACTGTGTTTCTGACCAGTGTGTATATTGCCAGCGTGTGTATGACCACTTTGTTTTCGACAACTGTGTATCTAACCAGTGTGTTTCTGACCATTGTGTTTCTGACCAGTGTGTTTTATGACCAGTGTGTTTCTGACCAGTGTGTTTCTGACCGGTGTGTTTCTGACTAGAGTGTTTTTGACCACTGCGTTTCTGACCATTTTGTTTCTGACCAGTGTGTTTCTGACCTTTGTGTTTCTTGCCACTGTTCTTCTGCCTGCTGTGTTTGTGACCACTGTGTCTCTGATCAGTGTGTTTATGACCACTGTGTTTCTGACCACTGTGTTTCTGACCAGTATGTTTCTGACCACTATGTTTTTGACCAGTGTGTTTATTAACACTGTGTTTCTAGCCACTGTGTTTCTGACCACTGTGTTTCTGACCAGTGTGTTTCTGACAAGTGTGTTTCTGACCATTGTGTTTCTGACCACTGCGTTTCTGACCAACGTGATTCTGACCAGTGTGTTTCTGACCACCGTGTGTCTGACTACTATTCTTCTGACCAGTGTGTTTCCGAGTACTGTGTTTCTAACCAGTGTATGTCCGACCACTCTGTTTCTGACCACTATCTTTCTGACCAGTGTGTTTCTGGCCACTCTGTTTCTGACCGGTGTGTTTCTAACCAGTGTGTTTCTGACCGCAGTGTTTCTGACCAATGTGTTTCCTACAACTGTGTTTCTGACCACTGTGTTTCTGACCACTGTGTGTGTGACCACTGTTTTTCTGACCAGTGTGTTTATGACCACTGTGTTCCTGACAACTGTGTTTCGGACCACTGTGTTTTTGACCACTGTATTTCTGACCACTGCGTTTTTGACCGGTGTGTTTCTGACCGGTGTGTTTCTGACCAGTGTATTTCTGACCAGTGTGTTTCTGTCCACAGTGTTTCTGACCACTGTATTTCTGACCCGTGTGTTTTCGAACAATGTGTTTCGGACCACGGTGTTTCAGACCAATGTTTGTTTCTGACCATTGTGTTTCTGACCAGAGTGTTTCAGACCACTGTGTTTCTAACTAGTGTGTTTCTGACCACTGTATTTCTGACCAGTGTGTTTCTTACCACTGTGTTTATGACCATTGTGTTTCTAACCAGAGTGTTTCTGACCACTGTGTTTCTGACCAGTGACTTTCTGACTAGTTTGTTTCTAACCAATGTGTTCCTGACCACTCTGTTTCTGACCACTGAGTTTCTGACCACTATGTTTCTGACCACTGTGTTTATGACCACTGTGTTTCTGACCACTCTGTTTCTGACCACTGAGTTTCTGACCACTATGTTTCTGACCACTGTGTTTATGACCACTGTGTTTGTGACCACTGTGTTTCTGACCACTGTGTTTCTGACCACTATGTTTCTGACCTGTGTGTTTTTTACCACTGTGTTTCTAACCACCGTGTTTCTGACCACTGTGTTTCTGACCAGTGTCTTTGTGACCAGTTTACTTCTGACCAGAGTGTTTCTGACCAGTGTGTTTCTGACCACCGTGTTTCGGACCATTGCGTTTCCGACCACTGTGTTTCTGACCACTGTGTTTCTGAACACTGTGTTTCTGACCACTGTGTTTCTGACCACTGTGTTTCTGACCAGTGTGTTTCTGACCACTGTGTTTCTGACCACTGTGTTTCTGACCAGTGTGTTTCTGACCAGTGTGTTTCTGACCTTTGTGTTTCTTACCACTGTGTTTATGACCAGTGTGTTTCTGACCATTGTGTTTATGACCACTGTGTTTGTGACCAGCGTGTTTATGACCACTGTGTTTCTGACCACTGTGTTTCTGACCACTGTGTTTCTCACCAATGTATTTCTGACCAGTGTGTTTCTGACCACTGTGTTTCTGACCAGTGTGTTTCTGACCACTGTGTTTCTGCCGACTATGTTCTGACCAGTTTGTTTCTGACCACTGTGTTTCTGACCAGTCTGTTTCTGATCAGGGTGTTTCTGACCACCGTGTTTCTGACCACTCTGTTTCTGACAAGTGTGTTTCTGACTAGTGTGTTTCTGAGCAGCGTGTTTCGGAACACTTCGTTTTTGACCACTGTGTTTCTGACCACTATGTTTTTTAGCAGTGTGTTTCTGATTAGCGTGCTTCTCACCACTGTATTTGTGACCAGTGTGTTTTTGACCATTATGTTTATGACCACCGTGTTTCTGACCACTGTATTTCTGACCAGTGTGCTTCTGAACAGTGTGTTTCTGACCACTTTGTTTCTGACCACCGTGTTTCTGACCACTGTGCTTCTGACCACTGTGTTGCTAACCAGTGTGTTTGTGACCACTGTGTTTCTGACCACTGTGTTTCTGACCACTGTGTTTCTGACCAGAATGTTTCTAACCAGTGTGTTTCTGACCAGTGTGTTTCTGACCACTCTGTTTGTGACCACTGTGTTTCTGACCAGAATGTTTCTAACCAGTGTGTTTCTGACCAGTGTGTTTCTGACCACTCTGTTTGTGACCACTGTGTTTCGAACCAGTGTGTATCTCACCACTGTGTTTGTGACCACAGTGTTTCTAATCAGCGTGTTTCTGACCACTGTGTTTCTGACACGTGTGTTACTGACCATGGTGCTTGTGACCACTGTATTTCTGACCAATGTGTTTCTGACCACCGTGTTTTTGACCACTGTGTTTATGACCACTGTGTTTCTGACCGGTTTGTTTCTGACCAGTGTGTTTCTCACCACTGTGTTTCTGACCACTGTGTTTTCTGACCCGTGTGTTTCTGAACAATGGGTTTCGGACCACTGTGTTTTTTACCACTGTGTTTCTGACCAGTGTGTATATGGCCAGCGTGTGTATGACGACTTTGTTTCCGACAACTGTGTTACTGACAAGTGTGTTTCTGACCAGTGCGTTTCTGACCACTGTGTTTCTGACCATTGTGCTTCTGCCCATTGTGTTTTTTACCACGGTGTTTCTGAACAGTGTGTTTATGACCACTGTGTTTATGATCACCGTGTTTCTGACGAGTGTGTTTATGACCATTGTGTTTCTAACCAGTGGTCTATTACCACTGTGTTTATGACCACTGTGTTTATGACCACTGTGTTTCTGACCTGTTTATTTCTGACAATTGTGTTTCTGACCACTGTGTTTCTGACCACTGCGTTTCTGACCAGTGTGTTTATGACCAGTGTGTTTCTCACGACAGTGTTTCTGACCACTGTGCTTCTGACCAGTGTGTTTCCGAGCACTGTGTTTCTAACCAGTGTATGTCCGACCACTATGTTTCTGACCACTGTCTTTCTGACCAATGTGTTTCTGGCCACTGTGTTTCTGACCAGTGTGTTTCTGACCAGTGTGTTTCTGACCGCTGTGTTTATGACCAATGTGTTTCTGACTTGTGTGTTTCTGACCAGTGTGTTTCTGACCACTGTGTTTATGACCAATGTGTTTCTGACTTGTGTGTTTCTGACCAGTGTGTTTCTGACCACTGTGTTTCTGACCAGTGTGTTTCTGACCACTGTGTTTCTGACCACTGTGTTTCTGACCATTGTGTTTCTGACCACTATGTTTCTGACCAGTGTGTTTATGACCACTGTGTTTATGACCACTGTGTTTCTGACCACTGTGTTTCTGACCACTGTATTTCTGACCACTACGTTTTTGACCACTGTGTTTCTGACCGGTGTGTTTTTGAACAGTGTGTTTCTGACCAGTGTGTTTATGACCATGGTGTTTCTGACCACTGTGTTTCTGACCCGTGTGTTTCCGAACAATGTGTTTCGGACCACGGTGTTTTTGACCACTGTGTTTCTGACCTTTGTGTATATGGCGAGCGTATGTAAGACCACTTTGTTTCTGACCACTGTGTTTCTGACCAGTGTGTTTCTTACTGGTGTGTTTCTGACCACTTTGTTTCTGACCATTGTGTTTCTGACCATTGTGTTTCTGACCATTGTGTTTCTCACCACTGTGTTTCTCACCAGTGTATTTCAGTCCAGTGTGTTTTGGGCCAGTGTATTTCTGACCAGCTTGTTTATGACCAGTGTGTTTATGACCACTGTGTTTCTGACCACTGTGTTTCTGACCAGTGTCTTTCTTACCAGTTTGTTTATGACCAATGTGTTCCTGGCCACTGTGTTTCTGACCACTTTGTTTCTGACCACTGTGTTTCTGACCACTGTGTTTATGACCACTGTGTTTCTGACCACTTTGTTTCTGACCACTGTGTTTCTGACCACTGTGTTTATGACCACTGTGTTTCTGACCACTGTGTTTCTGACCACTGTGTTTGTGACCACTCTCCTTGTGACCACTGTAATTCTGACCAGTGTGTTTCTGACCATTTTGTTTCTGAACAGTGTGTTTGTGACTACTTTGTTTCTGACCACTGTGCTTCTGACCAGTGTGTTTCTGAACACTGTGTTCCTGACCACTGTGGTTCTGACCAGTGTGTTTCTGACTGCTGTGTTTCTGACCAATGTGGTTCGGACCACTGTGTTTCTGACCACTGTGTTTCTGACCAGTGTGTTTCTTACCACTGTGTTTCTGACCAGTGTGTTTCTGACCACTGCATTTCTGACCACCCTGTTTATGACCACAGTGTTTCTGACCAGTGTATTTGTGACCAGTTTATTTCTGACCAGTGTGTTTCTGACCACTGTGTTTCTGACCATTGCGTTTCTGACCACTGTGTTTCTGACCACTGTATTTCTGAACACAGTGTTTATGACCACTGTGTTTCTGATCAGTGTGTTTCTGACCGGTGTCTTTCTGACCAGTGTGTTTTTGACCATTGTGTTTCTTACCACTGTGTTTCTGACCAGTGTGTTTATGACCAGTGTGTTTATGACCACAGTGTTTATGACCAGTGTGTTCATGACCATTGTGTTTGTGACCACTGTTTTTCTGACCACTGTGTTTCTCACCACTGTATATCTGACCAGTGTGGTTCTGACCACTGTGTTTCTGACCAGTGTGTTTCTGACCAGTGTGTTTCTGACCACTGTGTTTCTCACCACTGTATATCTGACCAGTGTGGTTCTGACCACTGTGTTTCTGACCAGTGTGTTTCTGACCAGTGTGTTTCTGACCACTATGTTTCTGACCAGTGTGTTTCTGACCACTGTGTGTCTGTCCTGTCCGTTTTTTACCATGGTGTTTCTGACCATGGTGTTTATGACCACCTTGTTTCTGACCAGTGTGTTTCAGACGACTATGTTTCTGACCAGTGTGTTCATGACCAATGTGTTTCTGACCATGGTTTTGCTGACCACTGTGTTTCTGACAAGTGTGTTTCTGACCAGTGTGTTTCTGAGCATTGTGTTTCTGAACACTGTGTTTCTGAGCGGTGTGTTTCTGACCAGCTTGCCTCTCACCGCTCTGTTTCTGACCAGTGTGTTTCCGACCATTGTGTTTCTGACCACCGTGTTTCTGACCACTGTGCTTCTGACCCCTATGTTCCTGACTAGTGTGTTTGTGACCACTGTGTCTCTGACCACTGTGTTTCTAACCACTGTGTTTCTAACCACTGTGTTTCTGACCTCTGTGTTTCTGACCACTGTGTTTCGGACCACTGTGTTTCTGTACACTGTGTTTCTGACCAATGTGTTTCTCACCACTGTGTTTCTGACCACTGTGTTTCTGACCACTGTTTTTCTGACCACTGTGTTTCTGACCACTGTATTTCTGACCACTGTGTTTCTGACAACATTGTTTCTGACCACTGCGTTTCTCAAAACTGTGTATATGACTTGTGTGTTTCGGTCCACTGTGTTTCGAACCAGTGTGTTTGTGACCACTGTGTTTCTGACCACTGTGTTTTTTACCACTGTGTTTCACACCAATGTGTTTCTTACCACTGTGTTTCTGACCATTGTGTTTCTGACCACTGTGTTTCTGACCACTGTGTTTCTGACCACTGTGTTTCTCACCAGTGTGTTTCTGACCAGTGTGTGTCTGAACCTTGTGTTTCTTATCACTATGTGTTTGACTTCTGTGTTTCTGACCATTGTGTTTCTGACCACCGTGTTTCTGACTGGTGTGTTTATTACCACCGTGTTTCTGACCACTGTGTTTCTGACCACTGTGTTTCTGACCACTGAATTTCTGACCACTGTGTTTCTGACCACTGTATTTATTACCAGTGTGTTTCTGACCACTGTGCTTCTGACCAATGTGTTTCTAGTGAGTGTGTTTCTGACCACTGTGTTTCTGACCACTGTATTTATTACCAGTGTGTTTCTGACCACTGTGCTTCTGACCAATGTGTTTCTAGTGAGTTTGTTTCTGACCACTGTGTTTCTGACCAGTGTGGTTCTCTCCAGGGTGTTTTTGAACACTGTGTTTCTGACCACTGTGTTTCTGACCACTATGTTTCTGATTATTGTGTTTATGACCACTGTGTTTCTGACCATTGTGTTTCTGACCACTGTGTTCCTGACGAGTGTGTTTCTGACCAGTATGTTTATGAACAGTGTGTTTCTGACCACTGTGTTTCTGACTTTTGTGCTTTTGACCAGAGTGTCTATGACCACCGTGTTTTGGACCATTCTGTTTATGACCACTATGTTTCCGACCAGTGTGTTTCTGACCACGGTGCTTGTGACCACTATGTTTCTGACAATTGTGTTTCTGACCACTGTTTTTCTGACCACTGTGGTTCAAAACACTGTATTTCTGACGTGTGTGTTTCTGACCACAGTGTTTCTGACCAGTGTGTTTCTGACCACTTTGTTTCTGACAATTGTGTTTTCGTCCAGTGTGTTTCTGACCACTGTGTTTCTGACCACTGTGTTTCTGACCAGTGTGTTTCTGACCACTGCGTTTCTCACGTGTTTGTTTCTGACCACTGTGTTTCTGACCAGTGTGTTTCTGACCACTGTGTTTCTGACCAGTGTGTTTCTGACCACTGCGTTTCTCACGTGTTTGTTTCTGACCACTGTGTTTCTGACCAGTGTGTTTCTGACCACTGTGTTTCTGACCACTGTGTTTCTGACCACTGTGTTTCTGCCCAGTGTGTTTCTGACCACTGTGTTTCTGATCAGTGTGTTTATAACCACTGTGTTTCTGACCACTGAGTTCCTGACCAGTGTGTTTCTGATCACTGTGTTTCTGACCGGTGTATTTATAACCACTGTGTTTCTGACCACTGTGTTTCTGACCAGTGTGTTTCTGACAAGTGTGTTTCTGACCACTGTGTTTCTGACCATTGCGTTTTTGACCAGTGTGTTTCTGACCAGTGTTTTTCTGACCAGTGTGTTTCTGACCACAGTGTTTCTGACCACTGTGTTTCTGACCAGTGCGTTTTTGACCAGTGTGTTTCTGACCAATGTGTTTCTGACCAGTGTGTTTCTGACCGCTGTGTTCCTGACCAATGTGTTTCTGACTTGTGTGTTTTTGACCAGTGTGTTTCTGACCAGTGTGTTTCTGACCACCGTGTTTCTCACCACTGTGTTTCTGACCAGTATGTTTCTGACCACTGTGTTTCTGACCACTGTGTTTTTGACCAGTGTGTTTATGACCACTGTGTTTCTGACCACTGTGTTTCTGACCACTGTATTTCTGACCACTGCGTTTTTGACCGATGTGTTTCTGACCGGTGTGTTTTTGACTAGTGTGTTTCTGACTAGTGTGTTTCTGACCACAGTGTTTCTGACCACTGTGTTTCTGACCCGTGTGTTTCCGAACAATGTGTTTCGGACCACGGTGTTTTTTACCACTGTGTTGCTGACCAATGTGTCTATGGTCAGCGTATGTATGACCACTTTGTTTCTGACCAGTGTGTTTCTTACTAGTGTGTTTCTTACCACTGTGTTTCTGACCACTGTGTTTCTGACCAGTGTGCTTCTGACCAGTGTGTTTCTGAGCACTGTGTTTCTGACCAGTGTGTTGCTGACCACTGTGTTTCTGACTACTGCCTTTCTGCCCACTATGTTTCTGACCACTGTGTTTCTGACCAGTGTGTTTATGACCTCTGTATTTCTGACCACCGTGTTTCTAACCGGTGTGCTTCTGACCACTATGTTTCTGACAAGTGTGTTTCCGAGCACTTAGGTTGTAACCAGTGTATGTCCGACCAATGTGTTTCTGACCACTGTGTTTCTGACCAGTGTGTTTCTGGCCACTGTGTTTCTGACCAGTGTGTTTCTGACCACTGTGTTTTTGACCAGTGTGTTTCTGACCAGGGTGTTTCTGACCACTGTGTTTCTGACTAGTGTGTTTCTGACCACTATGTTTCTGACCACTGTGTTTATGACCACTGTGTTTCTGACCATTGTCTTTCTGACCACTGTGTTTCTGACCACTGTGTTTCTGACCACTGTGTTTCTGAAAAGTGTGTTTTTGACCAGTGTGTTTCTGTCTAGTGTGTTTCTGACCAGTGTGTTTCTGACCAGTGTGTTTCTGACCACTGCGTTTCTCACCAGTTTGTTTCTGACCACTGTGTTTCTGGCCAGTGTGTTTCTGACCACTGTGTTTCTGACCACTGTGTTTCTGCCCAGTGTGTTTCTCACCATTGTGATTCTGATCAGTGTGTTTATGACCACTGTGTTTCTGACCACTGAGTTCCTGACCAGTGTGTTTCTGACCACTGTGTTTCTGACCGGTGTATTCATTACCACTGTGTTTCTGACCACTGTGTTTCTGACCACTGTGTTTCTGACCACTGTGTTTCTGACCGGTGTATTCATTACCACTGTGTTTCTGACCACTGTGTTTCTGACCACTGTGTTTCAGACCAGTGTGTTTCTGACAAGTGTGTTTCGAACCACTGTCCTTCTGACCACTGCGTTTTTGACCAGTGTGTTTCTGACCAGTATTTTTCTGACCGCTGTGTTTCAAACCACTGTGCTTCTGACCAGTGTGTTTCCGAGCACTGTGTTTCTAACCAGTGTATGTCCGACCACTGTGTTTTTGACCACTGTCTTTCTGACCAGTGTGTTTATGGCCACTGTGTGTCTGACAAGTGTGTTTCTAACCAGTGTGTTTGTGACCGCTGTGTTCCTGACCAATGTGTTTCTGACTTGTGTGTTTCAGACCAGTGTGTTTCTGACCAGTGTGTTTCTGACCACTGTGTTTCTCACCACTGTGTTTCTGACCACTGTGTTTCTGACCAATGTGTTTCTGACTTGTGTGTTTCAGACCAGTGTGTTTCTGACCAGTGTGTTTCTGACCACTGTGTTTCTCACCACTGTGTTTCTGACCACTGTGTTTCTGACCACTATGTTTCTGACCACTGTGTTTCTGACCAGTGTGTTTATGACCACTGTGTTTCTGACCACTGTGTTTCTGACCACTGTATTTCTGACCACTGCGTTTTTGACCGATGTGTTTCTGACCGGTGTGTTTTTGACTAGTGTGTTTCTGACGAGTGTGTTTCTGACCACAGTGTTTGTGACCACTGTGTTTCTGACCCGTGTGTTTCCAAACAATGTGTTTTGGACCACTGTGTTTTTGACCACTGTGTTGCTGACCAGTGTGTCTATGGTCAGCGTATGTATGACCACTTTGTTTCTGACCAGTGAGTTTCTGACCAGTGTGGATCTGACCACTATGTTTCTGAGCACTGTGTTTCTGACCAGTGTGTTGCTGACCACTGTGTTTCTGACCACTGCGTTTCTGCCCACTGTGTTTCTGACCACTGTGTTTCTGACCGGTGTGTTTATGACCACTGTGTTTCTGACCACCGTGTTTCTCACCGGTGTGTTTCTGACCACTGTGTTTATGACAAGTTTGTTTCCAAGCACTTTGGTTGTAACCAGTGTATGTCCGACCACTGTGTTTTTGACCACTGTGTTTCTGACCTGTGTGTTTCTGGCCACTGTGTTTCTGACCAGTGTGTTTCTGACCACTGTCTTTCTGACCAGTGTGTTTTTTACCACTGTGTTTTTGACTAGTGTGTTTCTGACCAGGGTGTTTCTGACCACTGTGTTTCTGACTAGTGTGTTTCTGACCACTATGTTTCTGACCACTGTGTTTATGACCACTGTGTTTCTGACCGAAGTCTTTCTGACCACTGTGTTTCTGACGAGTGTGTTTCTGACCAGTGTCTTTCTGACCACTGTGTTTCTGAGCAGTGTGTTTTTGACCACTGTGTGTCTGACCGTTGTGCTTCAGACCACTGTGTTTCTGACCGGTGCGTATATGACCACTGTATTTCTGACCACTGCGTTTTTGACCGATGTGTTTCTGACCGGTGTGTTTTTCACCTGTGTGTTTCTGACCAGTGTGTTTCTAACCAGTGTGTTTCTGACCACTGTCTTTCTGACCAGTGTGTTTATGGCCACTGTGTGTCTGACAAGTGTGTTTCTAACCAGTGTGTTTCTGACCACTGTCTTTCTGACCAGTGTGTTTATGGCCACTGTGTGTCTGACAAGTGTGTTTCTAACCAGTGTGTTTCTGACCACTGTCTTTCTGACCAGTGTGTTTATGGCCACTGTGTGTCTGACAAGTGTGTTTCTAACCAGTGTGTTTCTGACCACTGTCTTTCTGACCAGTGTGTTTATGGCCACTGTGTGTCTGACAAGTGTGTTTCTAACCAGTGTGTTTCTGACCACTGTCTTTCTGACCAGTGTGTTTATGGCCACTGTGTGTCTGACAAGTGTGTTTCTAACCAGTGTGTTTCTGACCACTGTCTTTCTGACCAGTGTGTTTATGGCCACTGTGTGTCTGACAAGTGTGTTTCTAACCAGTGTGTTTCTGACCACTGTCTTTCTGACCAGTGTGTTTTTGACCAGTGTGTTTCTGACCAGTGTGTTTCTGACCATTGTGTTTCTGACCCGTGTGTTTCCGAACAACGTGTTTCGGACCACGGTGTTTTTGACTACTGTGTTTCTGACCAGAGTGTCTATGGCCAGCGTGTGTATGACCACTTTGTTTCTGACCACTGTGTTTCTGACCTGTGTGTTTCTGACCACTGTGTTTCTGACGAGTGTGTTTCTGACCAGTGTGTTTCTGACCAGTGTGTTTTTGACCAGTGTGTTTCTGACCAGTGTGTTTCTGACAAGTGTGTTTCTGATAACTGTTTTTCTGTCCAGTGTGTTTCTTAACACTGTGTTGCAGACCAGTGTGTTTCCGACCACTGTGTTTCTGACCACTGTGTTTTTGCCCATTGTGTTTCTGACCACTGTGTTTCTGACCAGTGTGTTTATGACCACTGTGTTTCTGACCACCGTGTTTTTGACCAGTGTGTTTCTGACTACTGTGTTTCTGACAAGTGTGTTCATTACCACTGTGTTTCTTATCCTTGTGTTTCTGTCCACTGTGTTTCTGACCAGTGTGTTGCTGACCACTGTGTTTCTGACCACTATGTTTCAGACCACTGTGTTTCTGACCAGTGTGTTTCCGAGCACTTTGTTTGTAACCAGTGTATTTCCGACTACTGTGTTTGTGACCACTGTGTTTCTGACGAGTGTGTTTGTGTCCACTGTGTTTCTGACCAGTGTGTTTCTGACCAGTGCGTTTCAGACCGCTGTGTTTCCGACCAGTGTGTTTCCGACTTGTGTGTTTCTGACCAGTGTGTTTCTGACCACTGTGTTTCTAACCAGTGTGTTTCTGACCACTGTGTTTCTGCCCACGGTGTGTTTCTGACCATTGTGTTTCTGACCGGTGTGTTTCTGACCAATGTGTTTTGGACCACTGTGTTTCTGACCAATGTGTTTCAGACCAATGTGTTTCTGACTAGTGTGTTTCTGAACAGTGTATTTCTGACAACTGTGTTTCCCACCACTGTTTTTCTGACAAGTGTTTTTTTGACCACTGTGTTTCTGATAACTGTGATTCTGGTCACTGTGTTTCTGACCACTGTGTTTCTGACCAGTGTGTTTCTGACCACTGTGTTTCTGACCAGAGTGTTTCTAAGCACTGTGTTTTTGCCCACTGTGTTTCTGACCTGTGTGTTCCTGACTACTGTGTTTCTGACTAGTGTGTTTCTGACCAGTGTCTTCCTGACCACTGTGTTTCTGACCAGTGAGTTTCTGACCACTGTGTTTCTGACCACTGTGTTTCTGACCACTGTGTTTCTGACCACTGTGTTTCTGACCGCTGTGTTTATGACCACTGTGTTTCTGACCCGTGTGTTTCTGACCAGTGTGTTTCTGACTAGTGTGTTTGTGAAAAGTGTCTTTCTGACCACTGTGTTTCAGACCAGTGTGTTTATGACCAGTGTGTTTTTGACAAGAGTAATTCTGACCAGTGTGTTTCTGACCACTGTCTTTCCGACCCATGTGTATCTGACCAGTGTGTTTGTGACCACTGTGTTTTTGAGTAGTGTGTTTTTGACCACTGTGTTTCTGACAAGTGTGTTTCTGACCACTGTTTTTGACCACTGTGTTTCTTACCGCTGTGTTTCTGACCAGTGTGTTTCTAACAACTGTGTTTCTGACCAATGTGTTTGTGACCAGTGTGTTTCGGACCAACGTGTTTCTGACCAGTGTCTTTATTGCCACAATGCTTCTGACTACTGTGTTTCTTACCACTGTGTTTCTGATCAGTGTGGTCCTGACCAATGTTTTTCTGACTAGTGTGTTTCTGACAAGTGTATTTCTGACCAGTGTGTTTCTGACCACTATGTTTATGACCACTGTGTTTCTGACCAGTGTGTTTCTGACCACTGTGTTTTTTACCACTGTGTTTCTTACCAGTGTGTTTCTGACCACTGTGTTTCTGACCAGTGTTTTTTCTGACCAGTGTGTTTCTGACCAGTGAGTTTCTGACCACTGTGTTTCTGACCACTGTGTTTCTGACCAGTGTGTTTCTGACCGCTGTGTTTCTGACCAGTGTATTTCGGACCACTGTGTTTCTGACCATTGTGTTTCTGACCAGTGTGTTTCTGACCACTGTGTTTCTGACCAGTGTGTTTTTGACTACTGTGTTTCTGACCACCGTGTTTCTGACCACTGTGTTTCTGACCAGTGTGTTTCTGACCA
>SZWC01001130.1:48829-59563 GCA_023375785.1 Penium margaritaceum
CAACCAGTTTGCACCACTCCGCAACCAGTTCACACCACTCCGCACCCAGTTCACACCACTCCGCAGCCATTTGGACCACTCCGCAACCAGTTTGCACTAAGGGTGATACCGAGTCCAAAATCCCGAGTCTAGCTTTGGACTCGGACTTGCGAGTCCGAGTCCAGTCCTGGACTTGGACTTGCGAGTCCGAGTCCTGGACTCGCGAGTCCTGGACTCGCGAGTCCAATGGGACTTGGACTCGCGAGTCCTGGACTACAACACAGCAATGTTGGAGCTTTTGCCCCTTTCTTTCTTCCAGGCATGCATTCTATTGCCATGCTTCATCCATTTATGTCCTGTTCTAGGTCAGATTGCCTCATAACGCGATGCCATCTATTGCGTTTGTGGGCAATTTTAGAACGTCCTGGACTCGAGACCAGACTTGCGAGTCCGAGACTAGGCTCAATGACAGACTCGGACTTGCGAGTCCGAGTCTGGACTCGGAATCCCGAGTCTGTCAAGGCGAGTCTGCTGGACTTGGTATCACCCTTAGTTTGCACCACTCCGCATCCAGTACAAACCACTTTGCAACCAGATCGCACAACTCTGAAACCAGTTTGACCACCCTGCATTCAGTTTGCACCACTCCGTAACCAAATCGCACCACTCTGCTACCAGTTCGCACAACTCCGCAACCAGTTCGCACCACTCTGCAACCAGTTCGAACCACTCTGCAACCAATTTGCAACACTACGCAACCAGTTCGCACAACTCCGCAACTAGTTCGCACCACTCGGCTACCAGTTTGCACCACTCCGCGACCAGTTCGCACCACTCCGCAACCAGTTCGCACCACTCCGTAACCAGTTCGCACCACTCCGCTATCAGTTCGCACCACTCCGCAACCAATTAGCACCACTCTGCAACCAGTTCGCACCACTCCCCAACCAGTTTGCACCACTCCGCAACCAGTTCTCACCACTCTGCAACCAGTTTGCTCCACTCCGCAACAAGTTTGCCGACTCCACAAACAGTTATCACCACTCCGCAACCAGTTCGCACCACTCCACAACAAGTTCACACCATTCTGCAACCAGTTCGCACCACTCCGTAGCCAGTTCGCATCAATCCGCAACCAGTTCCAACCACTCCGCAACCAGTTCGCACCACTCCGCAACCAGTTCGCATCACTCCGCATTCAGTTCCCAACACTCTGCAACCAATTCACAACACTCCGCAACCCGTTCCCACCACTCGCCAACCAGTTCGCACGACTCTGCAGCCAGTTCACACCACTCAGCAACCAGTTCGCACCACACCACAACCAGTACGAACCACTCCGCAACCAGTTCACACCACTCTGCAACCTATTTGCACTACTCGGCAACCAGTTCGCACCACTCTGCAACCAGTTTGCACCACTCCGCCACCAGTTTGCACCACTCCGCAACCAGTTTGCACCGCTCCGCAACCAGTCGCACCACTTCGCAACCAGTTCGCACCACTACGCAACCAGTTCGAATCACTTCTCAACAATTTAACACCACTCCGCAACCAGTTCGCACCACTCCGCAACCAATTAGCACCATTCCGCAACCAGTTTCCACCACTCCGCAACCAGTTCGCACAACTCCACAACCAGTTCGCACCACTCCACAACCAGTTTGCACCACTTCGTAACCAGTTCGCACCACTCCACAGCCAGTTCCCACCACTCCGCAACCAGTTCGCACCACTCCGCAACCTGTTCACACCACTCGAAACAACTTGGCACCACTCCGCAACCAGTTTACACTACTCTGCAACCAGTTCGCACCATTCCGCAACCAGTTCGCACCACTACGCAACCAGTTTCTGACCAGTGTGTTTCTGACCAGTGTGTTTTTGACCAGTGAGTTTCTGACCACTGTGTTTCTGACCAGTGTGTTTATGACAACTGTTTTTCTGACCACTGTCTTTCTGACCACTCTGTTTCTGGCCACTTTGTTTCTGACCGGTGTGTTTATGACCACTGTGCTTCTGACCACTGTGTTTCTGAGCACTGTGTTTCTGAGCACTGTGTTTCTGACCAATGTATTTCGGAGCACTACGTTTTTGACTGGTGTGTTTCTGACCGGTGTGTTTCTGACCAGTGTGTTTCTGACCAGCGTGTTTCTCACCACGGTGTTTCTGACCACAGTGTTTTTGACCCATGTGTTTCCGAACAATGTGTTTCGGACCACGGTGTTTTTGACCACTGTGTTTCTGACCAGTGTGTATATGGCCAGCGTGTGTATGACCACTTTGTTTTTGACCACTGTGTTTCTGACCAGTGTGTTTCTGACCAGTGTGCTTCTGACCACTGTGTTTTTGACCAGTGTGCTTCTGACCAGTTTGTTTTGACCATTGTGTTTCTCACAACTGTGTTGCTGACCAGTGTATTCAAGACCAGTGTGTTGCTGACCAGTGTTTTTCTGACCAGCGTGTTTCTGACCAGTGTATTTCGGACCACTGTGTTTCTGACCACTGTGTTTCTGACCATTGTGTTTCTGACCAGAGTGTTTCAGACCACTGTGTTTCTGACCAGTGTGTGTCTGACCAGTTTGTTTATGACCAATTTGTTCCTGACCACTTTCTTTGTGACCACTGAGTTTCTGACCACGGTGTTTCTGACCACTGTGTTTATGACCACTGTGTTTCTGACCACTGTGTTTCTGACCACTGTGTTTCTGACCTCTGTGTTTGTGCCCACTATATTTCTGACCAGTGTGTTCCGACCATTGTGTTAGTGACAAGTGTGTTTGTGACCACTGTATTTCTGACCACTGTGCTTCTGACCACTGTGTTTGTGAACACTGTGCTTCTCACCACTGTGTTTCTGTCCACTGTGTTTCTGACCATTGTGTTTCTGACCAGTGTGTTTCTGACTGCTGTGTTTGTGACCGGTGTGTTTTGGACCACCGTGTTTCTGACCATTGTGTTTCTGACCAGTGTGTTTCTGACCACTGTGTTTCTGACCAGTGTGTTTCTGACCAATGTGTTTCTAACCAGTGTGTTTATGACCAGTTTATTTCTGACAAGTGTGTTTCTGACCAGTATGTTTCTGACCAGTGTGTTTCTGACCATTGTGTTTCTTACCATTGTGTTTCTGACTAGTGTGTTTATGACCATTGTGTTTATGACCACTGTGTTTCCGACCAGTGTGTTTCTGACCACTGTGTTTCTGACCAGTGTGTTTCTGACCATTGTGTTTCTTACCATTGTGTTTCTGACTAGTGTGTTTATGACCATTGTGTTTATGACCACTGTGTTTCCGACCAGTGTGTTTCTGACCACTGTGTTTCTGACCACTGTGTTTATGACCACTGTGTTTCCCACTACTGTATTTCTGACCAGTGTGTTTCTTACCACTGTGTTTCTGCGCAGTGTGTTTCTGACCAGTGTGTTTCTGACCACTATGTGTCTGACTAGTGAGTTTCTGACAACTGCGTTTCTGACCAGTCTGTTTCTGACCAGGGTGTTTCTGACCACCGTGTTTTTTACCAGTGTGTTTCTGACCACTATGTTTCTGACAACTCTGTTTATGACCACTGTGTTTCTAACCATCGTGTTTTTGACCACTGTGGTTCTGACGAGTGTGTTTCTGACCAGTGTGTTTCTGACTAGTGTGTTTCCGAACACTGTGTTTCTGACCACCGTGTTTCCGACCACAGTGTTTATGAGCAGTGTGTTTCTGACCAGTGTGTTTCTGACTAGTGTGTTTCCGAACACTGTGTTTCTGACCACCGTGTTTCCGACCACAGTGTTTATGAGCAGTGTGTTTCTGACCAGCGTGCTTCTCACCACTGTGTTTCTGACCAGTGTGTTTCTGAAAATTATGTTTATGACCACTGTGTTTCTGAGCACTGTGTTTCTGAACAGTGTGCTTCCGACCAGTGTGTTTCTGACCACTTCGTTTCTGACCACGGTTTTTCTGACCACTGTGCTTCTGACCACTGTGTTCCTGACCAGTGCGTCTGTGACCACTGTGTTTCTGACCACTGTATTTCTGACCACTGTGTTTCTGACCAATGTATTTCTGACCAGTGTGTTTCTAACCAGTGTGTTTCTAACCAGTGTGTTTCTGACCAGTGTGTTTCTGTCCATTGTATTTCTGACCACTCTGTTTCGAACTAGTGTGTTTCTGACCACTGTGATTCTCATCACTGTGTTTCTAACGAGTGTGTTTCTGATCACTGTGTTTCTGACCAGTGTGTTACTGACCACTATGTTTGTGACCACTGTATTCCTGACCACTGTGTTTCTGACCACCGTGTTTCTGACCACTGCGTTTCTGACAACTGTGTATCTGACCCGTGTGTTTCTGTCCACTGTGTTTCTGACCATTGTCTTTCTGACCACTTTGTTTCTGACCAGTGTGTTTATTACCACTGTGTTTCTAACCACTGTGTTTCTGACCACTGTGTTTCTGACCACTTAATTTCTGACCAATGTGTTTCTGACCACTGTGTTTATGACTTGTGTGTTTCTCACCACTGTGTTACTGACCACTGTGTTTCTGACCAGTGTGTTTCTGAACACTGTGTTTCTGACCAGTGTGTTTCTGACCACTATGTTTCTGACCACTGTGTTTATGACCACTGTGTTTCTGACCATTGTGTATCTGACCACTGTGTTTCTGACGAGTTTGTTTCTGTCCAGTGTGTTTCTGAACAATGTGTTTTTGACCACTCTGTTTCTGACTACTGTGCTTCTGACCAGAGTGTTTGTGACCACTGTGTTTCCGACTAGTGTGTTTCTGACCACGGTGTTTGTGACCACTGTGTTTCTTACCACTGTGTTTGTGACCAGTGTGTTTCTGACCACTCTGTTTCTGACCACTGTGTTTCAGAAAACTGTATTTATGACATGTGTGTTTCTGACGATAGTGTTTCTGACCAGTGTGTTTTTGACCCCTGTGTTTCTGACCACTGTGTTTCTGACCACTGTCATTCTGACCACTGTCATTCTGACCACTGTGTTTCTGACCGCTGTTTTTCTGACCATGGTGTTTCTGACCACCGTATTTCTGACCAGTGTGTTTCTGACCACTATGTTTCTGACCACAGTGTTTATGACCACCGTGTTTCTGATCATTGTGTTTCTGACCACTGTGTTTCTGACGAGTGTGTTTATGACCAGTGTGTTTCTGAGCAGTGTGTTTCTGACCACTGTGTTTCTGACTACCGTGCTTCTGACCATTGTGTTTATGAACAGTGTGTTTGTGTGCACCGTGTTTCTGACCCCTGTGTTTACGAGCAGTGTGTTTCTGACCAGCGTGTTTCTGACTCGCGTGTTTCTGACCACCGTGTTTCTGACCACTGTGTTTCTGACTACTGTGTTTCTGACCACAGTGTTTCTAACCATTGTGTTTCTGACTACTGTGTTCCTCACCACTGTGTTTCTGACCTGTGTGTTTCTGACCAGTGTGTTTATGACCACTGTGTTTGTGACCACTGTGTTTGTGACCACTGTGTTTCTGACCAGTGTACTTCTGACCTGTGTGTTTCTGACCAGTGTGTTTATGACCACTGTGTTTGTGACCACTGTGTTTGTGACCACTGTGTTTCTGACCAGTGTACTTCTGACCTGTGTGTTTCTGTCCACTATGTTTCTGACCACGGTGTTTCTCACCAGTGTGTTTGTGACCACTGTGTTTCTGACCACTGTGTTTCTGACCACCGTGTTTCTGACAAGTGTGTTTCTGACGGGTGTCTTTCTAACCAGTGTGTTTCTGACCAGTGTGTTTCTGACCACTGTGTTTCTGACCTCTGCATTTCTAACCAGTGTGTTTCTAACCACTGTGTTTCTAACCGGTGTATTTCTGACTAGTGTGTTTTTGACCAGTGTGTTTCTGACCAGTGTGTTACTGACCACTGTGTTTGTGACCAGTGTGTTTCTGACCACTGTGTTTCTGACCACTACGTTTATGACCAGTGTGTGTCTGGCCACTATGTTTCTGACCACAGTGTTTCTGACAACCGTGTTTCTTACCGGTGTGTTTCTGACCACTGTGTTTCTGACCAGTGTGTTTCTCACCAGTGTGTTTCTGACCACTGTGTTTCTAACCAATGTGTTTCTGACCGGTGTGTTTCTCACCACTGTGTTTCTGACCATTGTGTTTATGACCACTGTGTTTCCGACGAGTGTGTTTGTGACCACAGTGTTTGTGACCACTGTTTTTAACCACTGTGTTTATGACAAGTGTGTTTCTGACCACTGTGTTTCTGACCACTGTGTTTCAGACCACTGTATTTCTGACATGTGTGTTTCTGACCACTGTGTTTGTGACCACTGTGTTTCTGACCACTGTGTTTCAGACCACTGTATTTCTGACATGTGTGTTTCTGACCACTGTGTTTGTGACCATTGTGTTTATGACCACTGTGTTTCCGACAAGTGTGTTTCTGACCACAGTGATTGTGACCACTATGTTTTTGACCGTTATGTTTCTGACAAGTGTGTTTCTGACCACTGTGTTTCTCACCACTGTGTTTCATAACACTGTATTTCTGACATGTGTGTTTATGACCACTGTGTTTCTGACTAGTATGTTTATGACCACTGTATTTCTGACCACTGTGTTTCTGACCAGTGTGTTTCTGACCACTGTGTTTCTGACCAGTGTGTTACTGACCACTGTGTTTGTGGCCACTGTGTCTCTGACCACTGTTTGTCTAACCACTACGTTTATGACCAGTGTGTGTCTGGCCACTGTATTTCTGACCACTGTATTTTTGACAACTGTGTTTCTGAAAAGTGTGTTTCTGACCACTGTGTACCTTACCAGTGTGTTTCTAACCAGTGTGTTTTTGACCACTGTGTTTATAACCAATGTGTTTTTGACCAGCGTGTTTCTCACCACTTTGTTTCTGACCATTGTGTCTATGACCACTGTGTTTCCGGCCAGTGTGTTTCTGACCACGGTGTTTGTGACCACTTTGTTATTGACCAATGTGTCTCTGACAAGTGTGTTTCTGACCACTGTGTTTCTGACCAGTGTGTTTATGACCACTATGTTTGTGACCACTATGTTTCTGACCACTGTGCTTCTGACCACTGTATTTCTGAACACTGTGTTTTTGACCGGTGTGTTTCTGACCGGTGTATTTATGACCAGTGTGATTCTGACCAGTGTGTTTCTGACCACGGTGTTTTTGACCACTGTGTTTCTGACCCGTGTGTTTCCGAACAATGTGTTTCGAACCTCAGTGTTTTTGACCACTGTGTTTCTTACCAGTGTGTATATAGCCAGCGTGTGTATGACCACTTTGCTTCTGACCACTGTGCTTCTGACCTGCGTGTTTCTGACCACTGTGTTTCGGACCAGTGTGTTTCTGCCCAGTGTGTTTCTGACCACTGTGTTTCGGACCAGTGTGCGTCTAGCCAGTCTGCTTATGACCAGTGTATTTCTCGCCCCTGTGTTTCTGACCAGTATCTTTGTGATCACTGTATTTCTGACCAGTGTGTCTCTGACCACTGGGTTTGTGACCAGTGTGTTTCTGACCAGTGTGTTTATGACCACTGTGTTTCTGACCATTGTGTTTCTGACCACTGGGTTCCTGACCTGTGTGTTTCTGACCATTGTGTTTCTGATCAGTGTGTTTCTGACAACTATGTTTCTGACCAGTGTGTTTCTGACCAGCATGTTTATTACCACTGTGTTTCTGACCATTGTGTTTCTGACCACAATGTTTCTGACCACTGTGTTTCTGACCACTGTGCTTCTTACCAGTGTGCCTCTCACCAGTGTGTTTCGGACCACTGTGTTTATGACCACTGTCTATCATTCCACTTTGTTTCAGACCACTGTGTTTCTGACCACTGTGTTTCTCACCACAGTGTTTCTCACCACTTTGTTTTTGACCAGTGTGTTTCTGACCACTGTGTTTGTGACCACTGTGTTTCTCATCACTGTGTTTCTGACTAGGGTATTTGAGACCGCTGTGTTTCTGACCACTGTGTTTCTCACCACTGTGTTTCTGACTAGTGTGTTTCTGTCTGGTGTGTTTTTGACCAGTGTCTTTCAGACCAGTGTGTTTCTGACCACTCTGTTTCTGACCACTGTGTTTCTGACCGATGTGTTTATGACTATCGTGTTTCTGACCACTGTCTTTCTGACCACTGTGTTTCTAACCAGTGTATTTCTGACCACTTTGTTTCCGACCACTGTACTTCTGACCAATATGTTTCTCACCACTGTGTCTCTAACCATTGTGTTTCTGACCATTGTGTTTCTCACCACTTTGTTTCTGACCAGTGTGTTTATGACCACTGTGTTTCTGACCACTGTGTTTCTGACCACAGTGTTTCTGACCACTGTGTTTCTGACTAGTGTGTTTCTGACAACTGTATTTCTGACCAATGTGTTTCTGATCGCCACTATGAGATCGCATGCAATATGATCTGGATTTGTGGCCGCAAGTTCCTTGCCATAATCGACACCCGTACAACCCACACTACCGTGGCCCTCCACGTCCCATGCCTAGTTGGGTGGGTAGACTGCATCCTTCCAATGCGCTGGCTGTTTAGAAATATTGTGGGAAGGATGGATTACGGGGATGGAGAAGTGCATGGATTACTACTACAGGTGGGATATCTTCACGAACTAATGGATGTCCAAGTCACACACGCCCAGAACTACGACATCCTCCTATGCATGGACAATCTCCTTCCACGACAGGGAAACCTTATATTTTCCCTGGACGTCATGCACCTCACATCCGCCACGGGTACAATTGAGTATGCCCTCATCACTGTGGACGACGGAATAACGGTGCCAGTGACCAGCGGTGCGTCCTTCTCCCTCTCAGATGTGGCATAGGAAGATTCACACACACGCTCCCAGCGCAACCAAGCCCTAGTGGAGCTCGACCTTGACGCGGAGCAGATTTCTGTCAAGGAGTGGCGTGAACTCTCCGCGGATCATGCGGAACCAGGGGTGCGTGCTAGTATTATTGGACTGTAGCAGTAGAGCAAGCAGGCATTTGGCAAGTGCCTTCCCCCGGACGCCGACGAAGAATTCTACCCCATCTGCAACGAACTGCCACCTTTGCCCCTTCGGTGGGACCACATCCTACACCCTTGCCTCTCACCAGCTGAGAAGAAAGACTTCAGGGACCTACTTGATTCCTTTACCGACATCTTCAGTGGCTCAGCGACAGACCTTAGAGCTGTCAATGCCTTCCATGTCATCAACACCGGCACAGCTGCCGCCGTTAAGCAAAACGTCCGCCGGATCCTCCCTCATCAAGAACAGATCATCAACAAGGGCCTCATGGAACTAAAGGTGCAAGGCATGATAGTACCCATCGTTAACCCCTGGCGAGCCAACTTGGTCATTGTCGGCAAACTGGACGGCTCCAAGCACTTCTGCGACAACTTCCGCGATCTCAACCGAGTCACAGAGGAAGATGCCTACCCCATACCGCTGATTGTCGACATCCGAGAGCGCCAGCAGGGATGCACCTGGTTTGCAAAGCTAGACGTCAAGGCCGCCTTCCACGCCATCCCCACGCACCCGGACTCCATTGCCAGGACAGCCTTCGTCACTCCCGAAGGATTATTCGCCTTCACCGGCATGCCCTTCAGTCTCCGCAACGCCAGTGCACGTTCCAACGCGTCACATAATCCACCCTCCACGACATCCCTAACGTGAGCTGTTACATCAATGATATCATGGTCACGGACCACAGCCTCGCGGATCTCTTTTCCTCCCTTGTCACTATCTTATCTATCCTCCGTGCCGCTAACCTCAAACTCAAAGCCGCCAGGTGTTCCATCGGTGCCGCAAAAATGGAATATTCGGGATTCGCCATGAGTGTCGATGGTATCAAAACGGATCTCGCTAAGATCGCGGCCATCCACGAATGGCGACAACCCACTACAGCGGGGCAGATCAAGATCTTCCTCAGCCTTGTCTCCTTCTACCGTAAATTTGCCGCGTCCATGCTTGCATCATCCACCCACTACGACAGCTGACCTATCAGGATATCCCATTTGACAGACTCCAGACTGCGCTGTTGCTTGGATAGAGATCAAGCATCGCCTGGTTACCGCTCCCATGCTTGCGTTCACTGATTTCAACCTCCCCTTTTCTATCACAACCAACAGGTCACTGGAAGGACTTGGCACCGTACTGTCGCAGTCGGTCCAGGAACCGGTCCAGCGGGTGATCATATACGCCAATCGCGCCCTCACTGCCGGTGAGCGGAACCACCCACCGGTGAAGGGCGAGTGCTTTGCCGTGCAGTGGGCCCTCCAACACTTTCGCAACTGCATCAAGAACAGCAAGCCTTTCACGGTCCTCGCAGACCACTGTGTTTGTGACCACCGTGTTGACAACCAGTGTGTTTCTGACCAGTGTGTTTCCAACCAGTGTGTTTATGACTAGCGTGTTTATGACCAGTGTGTTTTTGACCCGTGTGTTTCTGACCACTGTGTTTCTAACCAGTGTGTTTCTGACCACTGTGTTTCTGACCACTGTGTTTTTGACCAGTGTGTTTTTGACCACTGTGTTTCTGACCATTGTGTCACTGACCATTGTGTTTGTGACCACTGTGTTTTTGACCACTGTGTTTCTGACCACAATGTTTCTGACATCTGTATTTATGACCACTATGTTTGTGACCACTGTGTTCCTGACCACTGTGTTTCTTACCACTGTGTTTCTGACCACTATGTTTCTGACCACTGTGTTTCTGACCACTGTGTTTCTGACCAGTGTGTTTCTGACCA
>SZWC01001130.1:62799-82497 GCA_023375785.1 Penium margaritaceum
TGGTCAGAAACACACTGGTCAGAAACACAGTGGTCAGAAACACAGTGGTCAGAAACACAGTGGTCAGAAACATAGTGGTCAGAAACACAGTGGTAAGAAACACAGTGGTCAGGAACACAGTGGTCACAAACATAGTGGTCATAAACACAGAGGTCAGAAACATTGTGGTCAGAAACACAGTGGTCAAAAACACAGTGGTCACAAACACAATGGTCAGTGACACAATGGTCAGAAGCACAGTGGTCAAAAACACACTGGTCAAAAACACAGTGGTCAGAAACACAGTGGTCAGAAACACACTGGTTAGAAACACAGTGGTCAGAAACACACGGGTCAAAAACACACTGGTCATAAACACACTGGTTGGAAACACACTGGTCAGAAACACACTGGTTGTAAACACGGTGGTCACAAACACAGTGGTCTGCGAGGACCGTGAAAGGCTTGCTGTTCTTGATGCAGTTGCGAAAGTGTTGGAGGGCCCACTGCACGGCAAAGCACTCGCCCTTCACCGGTGGGTGGTTCCGCTCACCGTCAGTGAGGGCGCGATTGGCGTATATGATCACCCGCTGGACCGGTTCCTGGACCGACTGCGACAGTACGGTGCCAAATCCTTCCCGTGACCAGTTGGTTGTGATAGAAAAGGGGAGGTTGAAATCAGTGAACGCAAGCATGGGAGCGGTAACCAGGCGATGCTTGATCTCTATCCAAGCAGCAGCGCAGTCTGGAGTCTGTCGAATGGGATATCCTGATAGGTCAGCTGTCGTAGTGGGCGGATGATGCAAGCATGGACGCGGCAAATTTACGGTAGAAGGAGACAAGGCTGAGGAAGGTCTTGATCTGCCCCGCTGTAGTGGGTTGTCGCCATTTGTGGATGGCCGCGATCTTAGCGAGATCCATTTTGATACCATCGACACTCATGGCGAATCCCGAAAATTCCATTTTTGCGGCACCGATGGAACACCTGGCGGCTTTGAGTTAGAGGTTAGCGGCACGGAGGATAGATAAGACAGTGACAAGGGAGGAAAAGAGATCCGCGAGGCTGTGGGCCGTGACCATGATATCATTGATGTAACAGCTCACGTTAGGGATGTCGTGGAGGGTGGATTCTGTGACGCGTTGGAACGTGCACTGGCGTTGCGGAGACTGAAGGGCATGCCGGTGAAGGCGAATAATCCTTCGGGAGTGACGAAGGCTGTCCTGGCAATGGAGTCCGGGTGCGTGGGGATGGCGTGGAAGGCGGCCTTGACGTCTAGCTTTGCAAACCAGGTGCATCCCTACTGGCGCTCTCGGATGTCGACAATCAGCGGTATGGGGTATGCATCTTCCCCTGTGACTCGGTTGAGATCGCGGAAGTTGACGCAGAAGTGCTTGGAGCCGTCCAGCTTGCCGACAATGACCAAGTTGGCTCGCCAGGGGCTAACGATGGGTACTATCATGCCTTGCACCTTTAGTTCCATGAGGCCCTTGTTGATGATCTGTTCTTGATGAGGGAGGATCCGGTGGACGTTTTGCTTAACGGCGGCAGCTGTGCCGGTGTTGATGACATGGAAGGCATTGACAGCTCTAAGGTCTGCCGCTGAGCCACTGAAGATGTCGGTAAAGGAATCAAGTAGGTCCCTGAGGTCTTGCTTCTCAGCTGGTGAGAGGCAAGGGTGTAGGATGTGGTCCCACCGAAGGGGCAAAGGTGGCAGTTCGTTGCAGATGGGGTAGAATTCTTCGTCGGCGTCCGGGGGAAGGCACTTGCCAAATGCCTGCTTGCTATACTGCTACAGTCCAATAATACTAGCACGCACCCCTGGTTCCGCATGATCCGCGGAGAGTTCACGCCACTCCTTGACAGAAATCTGCTCTGCGTCAAGGTCGAGCTCCACTAGGGCTTGGTTGCGCTGGGAGCGTGTGTGTGAATCTTCCTATGCCACATGTGAGAGGGAGAAGGACGCACCGCTGGTCACTGGCACCGTTATTCCGTCGCCCACAGTGATGAGGGCATACTCAATTGTACCCGTGGCGGATGTGAGGTGCATGACGTCCAGGGAAAATATAAGGTTGCCCTGTCGTGGAAGGATATTGTCCATGCATATAAGGATGTCGTAGTTCTGGGCCTGTGTGACTTGGACATCCATTAGTTCGTGAAGATATCCCACCTGTAGTAGTAATCCATGCACTTCTCCATCCCCGTAATCCATCCTTCCCACAATATTTCTAAACAGCCAGCGCATTGGAAGGATGCAGTCTACCCACCCAACTAGGCATAGGACGCGGAGGGCCACGGTAGTGTGGGTTGTACGGTTGTCGATTATGGCAAGGAACTTGCGGCCACAAATCCAGAACATATTGCATGCGATCTCATAGTGGCGATCAGAAACACATTGGTCTGAAACACACTAGTCAGAAACACACTAGTCAGAAACACAGTGGTCAGAAACACTGTGGTCAGAAACACAGTGGTCAGAAACACAGTGGTCATAAACACACTGGTCAGAAACAAAGTGGTGAGAAACACAATGGTCAGAAACACAATGGTCAGAGACACAGTGGTGAGAAACATAGTGGTCAGAAATACAGTGGTCGGAAACAAAGTGGTCAGAAATACACTGGTTAGAAACACAGTGGTCAGAAAGACAGTGGTCAGAAACACAGTAGTCATAAACACAGCGGTCATAAACACAGTGGTCAGAAACAGAGTGGTCAGAAACACACTGGTCTGAAAGACACTGGTCAGAAACACACCAGACAGAAACACACTAGTCAGAAACACAGTGGTGAGAAACACAGTGGTCAGAAACACAGCGGTCTGAAATACCCTGGTCAGAAACACAGTGATGAGAAACACAGTGGTCACAAACACAGTGGTCAGAAACACACTGGTCAAAAACAAAGTGGTGAGAAACACTGTGGTGAGAAACACAGTGGTCAGAAATTCACTAGTCAGAAACACAGTGGTCAGAAACACACTGGTCAGAAACACAGTGATGAGAAACACAGTGGTCACAAACACAGTGGTCAGAAACACACTGGTCAAAAACAAAGTGGTGAGAAACACTGTGGTGAGAAACACAGTGGTCAGAAATTCACTAGTCAGAAACACAGTGGTCAGAAACACAGTGGTCTGAAACAAAGTGGAATGATAGACAGTGGTCATAAACACAGTGGTCCGAAACACACTGGTGAGAGGCACACTGGTAAGAAGCACAGTGGTCAGAAACACAGTGGTCAGAAACATTGTGGTCAGAAACACAATGGTCAGAAACACAGTGGTCATAAACACAGTGGTCCGAAACACACTGGTGAGAGGCACACTGGTAAGAAGCACAGTGGTCAGAAACACAGTGGTCAGAAACATTGTGGTCAGAAACACAATGGTCAGAAACACAGTGGTAAGAAACATGCTGGTCAGAAACACACTGGTCAGAAACATAGTTGTCAGAAACACACTGGTCAGAAACACAATGGTCATAAACACACAGGTCAGGAACCCAGTGGTCAGAAACACAATGGTCAGAAACACAGTGGTCATAAACACACTGGTTAGAGGCACACTGGTCAGAAGCACAGTGGTCAGAAACACACTGGTCAGAAATACACTGGTCAGAAACACACTGGTCACAAACCCAGTGGTCAGAGACACACTGGTCAGAAATACAGTGATCACAAAGACACTGGTCAGAAACACAGGGGCGAGAAATACACTGGTCATAAGCAGACTAGCTAGAAGCACACTGGTCCGAAACACAGTGGTCAGAAACACACTGGGCAGAAACACACTGGTCCGAAACACAGTGGTCAGAAACACACAGGTCAGAAGCACAGTGGTCAGAAACAAAGTGGTCATACACACGCTGGCTATATACACACTGGTAAGAAACACAGTGGTAAAAAACACTGAGGTTCGAAACACATTGTTCGGAAACACACGGGTCAGAAGCACAGTGGTCAAAAACACCGTGGTCAGAAACACACTGGTCAGAATCACACTGGTCATAAATACACCGGTCAGAAACACACCGGTCAAAAACACAGTGTTCAGAAATACAGTGGTCAGAAGCACAGTGGTCAGAAACATAGTGGTCACAAACATAGTGGTCATAAACACACTGGTCAGAAACACAGTGGTCAGAAACACACTTGTCAGAGACACATTGGTCAATAACAAAGTGGTCACAAACACCGTGGTCAGAAACACACTGGCCGGAAACACAGTGGTCATAGACACAATGGTCACAAACAAAGTGGTGAGAAACACGCTGGTCAAAAACACATTGGTTATAAACACAGTGGTCAAAAACACACTGGTCAGAAACACACTGGTAAGGTACACAGTGGTCAGAAACACACTGTTCAGAAACACAGTTGTAAAAAATACAGTGGTCAGAAATACAGTGGCCAGACACACACTGGTCATCAACGTAGTGGTTAGACAAATAGTGGTCAGAAACACAGTGGTCACAAACACAGTGGTCAGTAACACACTGGTCAGAAACACAGTGGTTAGAAACACACTGGTCAGAAACAAAGTGGTCAGAAATACAGTGGTCAGAAACATACTAGTCAGAAACACAGTGGTCAGAAACACACATGTCAGAAATACAGTGTTATGAAACACAGTGGTCAGAAACACAGTGGTCAGAAACACTCTTGTCAGAAACATAATGGTCAAAAACATAGTGGTCACAAACACTGTGGTCAGAAACACACTTGTCGGAAACACAGTGGTCATAAACACAATGGTCACAAACACAGTGGTCAGAAACACACATGTCAGAAATACAGTGGTCTGAAACACAGTGGTCAGAAACACAGTGGTCATAAACACAATGGTCACAAACACAGTGGTCAGAAACACACATGTCAGAAATACAGTGGTCTGAAACACAGTGGTCAGAAACACAGTGGTCAGAAACACACTTGTCATAAACACAGTGGTTAAAAACAGTTGTCACAAACACCGTGGTCACAAACACACTCGTCGGAAACACAGTAGTCATAAACACAATGGTCAGAAACACAGTGGTGAGAAACACACCGGTCAGAAACACATTGGTTAGAAACACAGTGGTCAGAAACACACTGGTGAGAAACACACTGGTCAGAAACACAGTGGTCAGAAACACACTGGTCAGAAACACACTGGTTAGAAAGACACCCGTCAGAAACACACTGGTCAGAAACACGGTGGTCAGAAACACAGTGGTCAGAAACACAGTGGTCACAAACACACTGGTGAGAAACACAGTGGTCGGAAGCACAGTGGTCAGAAACACCGTGGTCAGAAACATAGTGGACAGAAACACACAGGTCAGAAGTACACTGGTCAGAAACACAGTGGTCACAAACACAGTGGTCACAAACACAGTGGTCATAAACACACTGGTCAGAAACACACAGGTCAGAAGTACACTGGTCAGAAACACAGTGGTCACAAACACAGTGGTCACAAACACAGTGGTCATAAACACACTGGTCAGAAACACACAGGTCAGAAACATAGTGGTGAGGAACACAGTAGTCAGAAACACAATGGTTAGAAACACTGTGGTCAGAAACACAATAGTCAGAAACACAGTGGTCAGAAACACGGTGGTCAGAAACACGCTGGTCAGAAACACACTGCTCATAAACACAGGGGTCAGAAACACGGTGCACACAAACACACTGTTCATAAACACGCTGGTCAGAAGCACGGTAGTCAGAAACACAGTGGTCAGAAACACACTTCTCAGAAACACACTGGTCAGAAACACACTCGTCAGAAACACAGTGGTCAGAAACACAATGATCAGAAACACGGTTGTCATAAACACTGTGGTCAGAAACATAGTGGTCAGAAACACACTGGTCAGAAATACGGTGGTCAGAAACACCATGGTCAGAAAAACAGCGGTCAGAAACACAGTGGTCAGAATGACAGTGGTCAGAAACACAGTGGTCAGAAACACAGGGGTCAAAAACACACTGGTCAGAAACACTATCGTCAGAAACACACATGTCATAAATACAGTTTTCTGAAACACAGTGGTCAGAAACAGAGTGGTCAGAAACACACTGGTCACAAACACAGTGGTAAGAAACACAGTGGTCACAAACACCGTGGTCAGAAACACACTAGTCGGAAACACAGTGGTCATAAACACAATGGTCCGAAACACATTGGTCAGAAACACTCTGGTCAAAAGCACAGTAGTCAGAAACAGAGTGGTCACAAAACACATTGTTCAGAAACACAGTGGACAGAAACAAACTCGTCAAAAACACAGTGGTCAGATACACAATGGTCAGAATCACAGTGGTCATAAACACAGTGGTCAGAAACATAGTGGTCAGAAACACACTGGTCAGAAACACAGTGTTCAGAAACACACTGGTCAGAAACACAGTGGTTAGTAACACAGTGGTGAGAAACACACAAGTCATAAGCACAGTGGTCAGAAATACATTGGTCAGAAATTAAGTGGTCAGAAACACAGTGGTCAGAAACACAGTGGTTAGAAACACAGTGGTAATAAACACACTGGTCAGAAACAAAGTGGTCAGAAAGACAATGGTCAGAAACACAGTGGTCAGAAACACAGTGGTTAGAAACACAGTGGTGAGAAACACACTGGTTGGAAACACAGTGGACAGAAACACACGGGCCAGATACACAGTTGTCAGAAACGCAGTGGTCAGAAACACGGTGGTCAGAAACACAGTGGTCAGGAATACAGTGGTCACAAACATAGTGGTCAGTAACACACTGGTCAGAAACACAGTGATCAGAAACACACTCGTTAGAAACACAGTGGTGAGAATCACAGTGGTCAGAAACACACTAGTTCGAAACAGAGTGGTCAGAAATACAATGGACAGAAACACACTGGTCAGAAACACACTGGTTAGAAATACACTGGTTAGAAACACACTGGTCAGAAATACATTGGTCAGAAACACAGTGGTCAGAAACACAGTGGTCAGAAACACAGTGGTCACAGACGCACTGGTCAGGAACACAGTGGTCAGAAGCACAGTGGTCAGAAAACCCGTGGTCAGAAACGAAGTGGTCAGAAACACACTGGTCAGAAGCACACTGGTCAGAAACACAGTGCTCAGAAACACAGTGGTCATAAACATAATTGTCAGAAACACACTGGTCAGAAACACAGTGGTGAGAAGCACACTGGTCAGAAACACACTGCTCATAAACACTGTGGTCGGAAACACGGTGGTCAGAAACACAGTGTTCGGAAACACACTAGTCAGAAACACACTGGTCAGAAACACACTGCTCATAAACACTGTGGTCGGAAACACGGTGGTCAGAAACACAGTGTTCGGAAACACACTAGTCAGAAACACACTGGTCAGAAACACACTCGTCAGAACCACAGTGGTCAAAAACACAATGGTTAGAAACACAGTGGTCATAAACAGAGTTGTCAGAAACATAGTGGTCAGAAACACACTGGTCAAAAACACGGTGGTCAGAAACACCCTGGTCAGAAACGGACTGGTCAGAAACGCAGTTGTCAGAAACTCACTAGTCAGACACATAGTGGTCAGAAACACACTGGTCAGAAACACACTGCGCAAAAACACAGTGGTAAGAAACACACTGGTCAGAAATACAGTAGTGAGAAACACAGCGGTCATAAACACAGTGGTCAGAAACACAGTGGTCAGAAACACACTGGTCGGAAACACAGTGGTCATAAACACAATGGTCATAAACACACTAGTCAGAAACACAATGGTAAGAAACACAATGGTCAGAAACACACTGGTCAGAAACATACTGGTCAGAAACACACTTGTTAGAAATAAACTGGTCATAAACACACTGGTTAGAAACACATTGGTCAGAAACACGCTGGTCAGAAACACAGTGGTCAGAAACACACTGGTCAGAAACACAATGGTCAGAAACACGGTGGTCCAAAACACACCGGTCACAAACACAGCAGTCAGAAACACACTGGTCAGAAACACAATGGTCAGAAACACAGTGGACAGAAACACAGTGGTGAGGAGCACAGTGTTCACAAACACAGTGGTCAAAAGCACAGTGGTCAGAAATACAGTGGTCACAAACACACTTGTCACTAACACAATGGTCGGAACACACTGGTCAGAAATACAGTGGGCACAAACACAGAGGTCAGAAACACTGTGGTCAGAAACACAGTGGTCAGAAACACAGTGGTCATAAACACAGTGGTCAGAAACACAGTGGTCAGAAACTCAGTGGTCAGAAAGAAAGTGGTCAGGAACAAATTGGTCATAAACAAACTGGTCAGAAACACACTGGTCAGGAACACAGTGGTCTGAAACACTCTGGTCAGAAACACAATGGTCAGAAACACAGTGGTCAGAAACACAGTGGTCCGAAATACACTGGTCAGAAACACGCTGGTCAGAAAAACACTGGTCAGAAACACACTGGTCTTGAATACACTGGTCAGCAACACAGTTGCGAGAAACACAATGGTCAAAAACAAACTGGTCAGAAGCACACTGGTCAAAAACACAGTGGTCAGAAGCACACTGGTCAGAAACACACTGGTCAGAGACACAGTGGTCAAAAACAAAGTGGTCATACACACGCTGGCCATATACACACTGGTCAGAAACACAGTGGTCAAAAACACCGTGGTCCGAAACACATTGTTCGGAAACACATGGGTCAAAAACACTGTGGTCAGAAACACCGTGGTGAGAAACACGCTGGTCAGAAACACACTGGTCAGAAACACACCGGTCAGAAACACACCAGTCAAAAACGTAGTGCTCCGAAATACATTGGTCAGAAACATAGTGCTCAGAAACACAGTGGTCAGAAAGACAGTGGTCATAAACACACCGGTCAGAAACAAAGTGGCCGGAAACAGAGTGGTCAGAAAGACAGTGGTCAGAAAAACAATTGTCATAAACACACTAGTCAGAAACACAGTGGTCAGAAACACACTGGTCAAAAACACACTGGTCAGAAACACACTGGTCAGAAACTGATTGCGTAGTGGTGTGAACTGGTTGCGGAATGGTGCGAACTGGTTGCAGAGTAGTGTGAACTGGTTGCGGAGTGGTGCCAAGTTGTTTCGAGTGGTGTGAACAGGTTGCGGAGTGGTGCAAACTGGTTGCGGAGTGGTGGGAACTGGCTGTGGAGTGGTGCGAACTGGTTACGAAGTGGTGCAAACTGGTTGTGGAGTGGTGCGAACTGGTTGTGGAGTTGTGCTTACTGGTTGCGGAGTGGTGGAAACTGGTTGCGGAATGGTGCTAATTGGTTGCGGAGTGGTGCGAACTGGTTGCGGAGTGGTGTGAACTGGGTGCGGAGTGGTGTGAACTGGTTGCAAAGTAGTGCAAACTGGTTGCGGAGTGGTCCAAATGGCTGCGGAGTGGTGTGAACTGGGTGCGGAGTGGTGTGAACTGGTTGCAAAGTAGTGCAAACTGGTTGCGGAGTGGTCCAAATGGCTGCGGAGTGGTGTGAACTGGGTGCGGAGTGGTGTGAACTGGTTGCAAAGTAGTGCAAACTGGTTGCGGAGTGGTCCAAATGGCTGCGGAGTGGTGTGAACTGGGTGCGGAGTGGTGTGAACTGGTTGCAAAGTAGTGCAAACTGGTTGCGGAGTGGTCCAAATGGCTGCGGAGTGGTGTGAACTGGGTGCGGAGTGGTGTGAACTGGTTGCAAAGTAGTGCAAACTGGTTGCGGAGTGGTCCAAATGGCTGCGGAGTGGTGTGAACTGGGTGCGGAGTGGTGTGAACTGGTTGCAAAGTAGTGCAAACTGGTTGCGGAGTGGTCCAAATGGCTGCGGAGTGGTGTGAACTGGGTGCGGAGTGGTGTGAACTGGTTGCAAAGTAGTGCAAACTGGTTGCGGAGTGGTCCAAATGGCTGCGGAGTGG
Organism: Penium margaritaceum; assembly: GCA_023375785.1. Taxonomy (NCBI): domain Eukaryota; kingdom Viridiplantae; phylum Streptophyta; class Zygnematophyceae; order Desmidiales; family Peniaceae; genus Penium; species Penium margaritaceum. The sequence continues at coordinate 72,670 of SZWC01001130.1, forward strand.
TGTGAACTGGGTGCGGAGTGGTGTGAACTGGTTGCAAAGTAGTGCAAACTGGTTGCGGAGTGGTCCAAATGGCTGCGGAGTGGTGTGAACTGGGTGCGGAGTGGTGTGAACTGGTTGCAAAGTAGTGCAAACTGGTTGCGGAGTGGTCCAAATGGCTGCGGAGTGGTGTGAACTGGGTGCGGAGTGGTGTGAACTGGTTGCAAAGTAGTGCAAACTGGTTGCGGAGTGGTCCAAATGGCTGCGGAGTGGTGTGAACTGGGTGCGGAGTGGTGTGAACTGGTTGCAAAGTAGTGCAAACTGGTTGCGGAGTGGTCCAAATGGCTGCGGAGTGGTGTGAACTGGGTGCGGAGTGGTGTGAACTGGTTGCAAAGTAGTGCAAACTGGTTGCGGAGTGGTCCAAATGGCTGCGGAGTGGTGTGAACTGGGTGCGGAGTGGTGTGAACTGGTTGCAAAGTAGTGCAAACTGGTTGCGGAGTGGTCCAAATGGCTGCGGAGTGGTGTGAACTGGGTGCGGAGTGGTGTGAACTGGTTGCAAAGTAGTGCAAACTGGTTGCGGAGTGGTCCAAATGGCTGCGGAGTGGTGTGAACTGGGTGCGGAGTGGTGTGAACTGGTTGCAAAGTAGTGCAAACTGGTTGCGGAGTGGTCCAAATGGCTGCGGAGTGGTGTGAACTGGGTGCGGAGTGGTGTGAACTGGTTGCAAAGTAGTGCAAACTGGTTGCGGAGTGGTCCAAATGGCTGCGGAGTGGTGTGAACTGGGTGCGGAGTGGTGTGAACTGGTTGCAAAGTAGTGCAAACTGGTTGCGGAGTGGTCCAAATGGCTGCGGAGTGGTGTGAACTGGGTGCGGAGTGGTGTGAACTGGTTGCAAAGTAGTGCAAACTGGTTGCGGAGTGGTCCAAATGGCTGCGGAGTGGTGTGAACTGGGTGCGGAGTGGTGTGAACTGGTTGCAAAGTAGTGCAAACTGGTTGCGGAGTGGTCCAAATGGCTGCGGAGTGGTGTGAACTGGGTGCGGAGTGGTGTGAACTGGTTGCAAAGTAGTGCAAACTGGTTGCGGAGTGGTCCAAATGGCTGCGGAGTGGTGTGAACTGGGTGCGGAGTGGTGTGAACTGGTTGCAAAGTAGTGCAAACTGGTTGCGGAGTGGTCCAAATGGCTGCGGAGTGGTGTGAACTGGGTGCGGAGTGGTGTGAACTGGTTGCAAAGTAGTGCAAACTGGTTGCGGAGTGGTCCAAATGGCTGCGGAGTGGTGTGAACTGGGTGCGGAGTGGTGTGAACTGGTTGCAAAGTAGTGCAAACTGGTTGCGGAGTGGTCCAAATGGCTGCGGAGTGGTGTGAACTGGGTGCGGAGTGGTGTGAACTGGTTGCAAAGTAGTGCAAACTGGTTGCGGAGTGGTCCAAATGGCTGCGGAGTGGTGTGAACTGGGTGCGGAGTGGTGTGAACTGGTTGCAAAGTAGTGCAAACTGGTTGCGGAGTGGTCCAAATGGCTGCGGAGTGGTGTGAACTGGGTGCGGAGTGGTGTGAACTGGTTGCAAAGTAGTGCAAACTGGTTGCGGAGTGGTCCAAATGGCTGCGGAGTGGTGTGAACTGGGTGCGGAGTGGTGTGAACTGGTTGCAAAGTAGTGCAAACTGGTTGCGGAGTGGTCCAAATGGCTGCGGAGTGGTGTGAACTGGGTGCGGAGTGGTGTGAACTGGTTGCAAAGTAGTGCAAACTGGTTGCGGAGTGGTCCAAATGGCTGCGGAGTGGTGTGAACTGGGTGCGGAGTGGTGTGAACTGGTTGCAAAGTAGTGCAAACTGGTTGCGGAGTGGTCCAAATGGCTGCGGAGTGGTGTGAACTGGGTGCGGAGTGGTGTGAACTGGTTGCAAAGTAGTGCAAACTGGTTGCGGAGTGGTCCAAATGGCTGCGGAGTGGTGTGAACTGGGTGCGGAGTGGTGTGAACTGGTTGCAAAGTAGTGCAAACTGGTTGCGGAGTGGTCCAAATGGCTGCGGAGTGGTGTGAACTGGGTGCGGAGTGGTGTGAACTGGTTGCAAAGTAGTGCAAACTGGTTGCGGAGTGGTCCAAATGGCTGCGGAGTGGTGTGAACTGGGTGCGGAGTGGTGTGAACTGGTTGCAAAGTAGTGCAAACTGGTTGCGGAGTGGTCCAAATGGCTGCGGAGTGGTGTGAACTGGGTGCGGAGTGGTGTGAACTGGTTGCAAAGTAGTGCAAACTGGTTGCGGAGTGGTCCAAATGGCTGCGGAGTGGTGTGAACTGGGTGCGGAGTGGTGTGAACTGGTTGCAAAGTAGTGCAAACTGGTTGCGGAGTGGTCCAAATGGCTGCGGAGTGGTGTGAACTGGGTGCGGAGTGGTGTGAACTGGTTGCAAAGTAGTGCAAACTGGTTGCGGAGTGGTCCAAATGGCTGCGGAGTGGTGTGAACTGGGTGCGGAGTGGTGTGAACTGGTTGCAAAGTAGTGCAAACTGGTTGCGGAGTGGTCCAAATGGCTGCGGAGTGGTGTGAACTGGGTGCGGAGTGGTGTGAACTGGTTGCAAAGTAGTGCAAACTGGTTGCGGAGTGGTCCAAATGGCTGCGGAGTGGTGTGAACTGGGTGCGGAGTGGTGTGAACTGGTTGCAAAGTAGTGCAAACTGGTTGCGGAGTGGTCCAAATGGCTGCGGAGTGGTGTGAACTGGGTGCGGAGTGGTGTGAACTGGTTGCAAAGTAGTGCAAACTGGTTGCGGAGTGGTCCAAATGGCTGCGGAGTGGTGTGAACTGGGTGCGGAGTGGTGTGAACTGGTTGCAAAGTAGTGCAAACTGGTTGCGGAGTGGTCCAAATGGCTGCGGAGTGGTGTGAACTGGGTGCGGAGTGGTGTGAACTGGTTGCAAAGTAGTGCAAACTGGTTGCGGAGTGGTCCAAATGGCTGCGGAGTGGTGTGAACTGGGTGCGGAGTGGTGTGAACTGGTTGCAAAGTAGTGCAAACTGGTTGCGGAGTGGTCCAAATGGCTGCGGAGTGGTGTGAACTGGGTGCGGAGTGGTGTGAACTGGTTGCAAAGTAGTGCAAACTGGTTGCGGAGTGGTCCAAATGGCTGCGGAGTGGTGTGAACTGGGTGCGGAGTGGTGTGAACTGGTTGCAAAGTAGTGCAAACTGGTTGCGGAGTGGTCCAAATGGCTGCGGAGTGGTGTGAACTGGGTGCGGAGTGGTGTGAACTGGTTGCAAAGTAGTGCAAACTGGTTGCGGAGTGGTCCAAATGGCTGCGGAGTGGTGTGAACTGGGTGCGGAGTGGTGTGAACTGGTTGCAAAGTAGTGCAAACTGGTTGCGGAGTGGTCCAAATGGCTGCGGAGTGGTGTGAACTGGGTGCGGAGTGGTGTGAACTGGTTGCAAAGTAGTGCAAACTGGTTGCGGAGTGGTCCAAATGGCTGCGGAGTGGTGTGAACTGGGTGCGGAGTGGTGTGAACTGGTTGCGGAGTGGTGCAAACTGATTGCGGAGTGGTGCAAACTGATTGCGGAGTGGTGCGAACTGGTTGCGCAGTGGTGCAAACTGGTTGTAGAGTGGTGCAAACTGGTTGCAGAGTTGTGCGAACTGGTTGTGGAGTGGTGCAAACTGTCTGCGGAGTGGTGCAAACTGGTTGCGGTGTGGTGCGAACTGGTTGCGGAATGGTGTGAACTTGTTGCGGAGTGGTGTGAACTGGTTGCGGAGTGGTGCGAACTGGTTGTGGAGTGGCCAAACTGGTTGTAGAGTGGTGCAAACTGGTTGCGGAATTGCTCTTACTGGTTGCGGAGTGGTGCAAACTGGTTTCGGAGTCGTGGAAACTGGCTGCGGATTGGTGCAAACTGGTTGTGGAGTGGTGCGAACTGGTTGTGAGTGGTGCAAGCAGGTTGCGGAGTGGTGCGAACTGGTTGCGGAGTGGTGCAAACTTGATGTGGAGTGGTGGGAACTGGTTGCGGAGTGGTGCGAACTGCTTGCAGAATGGTGCACACTGGTTGCAAAGTGGTGCGAACTGGGTTGTGGAGTGGTGCGAACCTGTTGCGGAGTGGTGCGAACTGGTTGCAGAGTGGTGCGAACAAGTTGCAGAGTGGTGCGAACAGGCTGCAGAGTGGTGCGAACTGGTTCCGGAGTGGTGCGAACTGAAAGCGGAGTGGTGCAAACTGGCTACGCAGGGGTGCGATCTGGTTGTGGAGTGGTGCGAACTGGTTGCAGTGTGGTGCGATCTGTCAGCGGATTGGTGCGACTTGGTTGCGGAGTGGTGCAAACTGGTTGCGGAGTGGTGCGACCTGGTTGCAAAGTAGTGCCAACTGGTTGTGGAGTGGTGCGAACTTGTTGCGGAGTGGTGCGAACTGGTTGTGGAGTGATCAAACTGGTTGCGAAGTGGTTTGAACCGGTTGTGCATTGGTGCGAAATGGTTGCAGAGCGGTGGGAACTGGTTGCGGAATGGTGTGAACTGGTCGCTGAGTGGTGCGAACTGGTCGCAAAGTAGTGCAAACTGGTCGCGGAGTGGTGCGAACTGGCCGCGGAGTGGTGCGAACTGGTTGCGGAGTGGTGCGAACGGGTTGCGGAGTGGTGCGAACGGGTGGCAAAGGGCCGCGAACGGGTTGCGGAGTGGTCCGAACTGGTTGCAGAGTGGTGTGAACTGGTTGCAGAGAGGTGGGAACTGGGTGCGGAGTGGTGCAATCGGGTTGTGAAGTGGTGCGAACTGGTTTCAGAGTGGTGCGAACTGGTTGCGGAGTGGTGGGAACTCGTTGCGGTGTGGTGCGAACTGGTTTCAGAGTGGTGCGAACTGGTTGCGGAGTGGTGCGAACTGGTTGCGGAGTGGTGGGAACTCGTTGCGGTGTGGTGCGAACTGGTTGCGGAGTTCGTGGTCAGTGACATATGCATGTTTTGGTTGGTAACTGTGCATTGTAGCCACACTGTGCCACGACATATTTAAGGTATTTGTACTTGCTAGTCGATAACTATTATTTATAAACCATTATCTTCCATTTTGACCATTTGTGACTTGTGTTATAAGTTGTCAGAGCTTACCACACATGGTGACATTCTTTGGTCATGGTCAGTGACATATGCATACCTTTGTTGGTCATCGTGCATGGTATCCACACCGTGCCACAACATACTGAAGGTCATTGTGCTTGCTAGTTGACACCTGGTGTTCCCAAAAAATTGTTCCCCCCTCTGATTATTTGTGACTCGTATTATGAGTTATCAACGTTGACCACACACTGCGGATTTCTTTGGTCAAAGGCAGTACATATGCCTAGTTTGGTCAGTCATTGTCAATGGTAGCCACACCGTGCTACTTCTGATTGAAGGGCGTAGTACTTGCTAGTCGAGAACTGATATCCCCGGACCATTGTTTCCCCCTCTGACCATTTGTGACTCGTGTTATGGTTGGTGAACGTTGACCACCCATATTGGAATTCTTTGGTCATGGTCATTGACATATGCCTTGTTTGGTTGTTTGGTGTGCATTGTAGTCATACCGTACCACTACGTATTGTAGTTATTTGTCCTTTCTAGTCCATGCATAAGGTTCCCAAACCATTGTCTCTCCCCCTTACCATTCGTGAATCCTGTTATGATCTGTCAATGTTGACCACGCATACTGGATTTCTTCGGTGATAGTCAGTGATGTATTCATCTTGTGGTTGGTCACTGTGCACGCTAGCCAAACCGTGCCACTTCTTGTTGAAGTTCTTCGTACTTGCTAGTTTACAACTAGTGTTCTGAACCCATTTCCCCCCCCTGACCATTTGTGACTCGTGTTATGAGTTTTAAATATTGACCACACACCGTTAAATTCGTTTGGTCATGGTTAATGACATATGCCTAATTTGGGTTGTCACTGTTCATGGTTACCACGCCGTGTCACTACATATTAAAGGTATTTGTGCTTTTTAGTTAATAGCTAGAGTTCCCAAACCAATGTTATCCCCTTTTGACTATCTGTGACTCGTGTTGAGAGTTGTCACCGCTGACCCCACGAAGTGGAATTCGTTGGTCATGGTCAGTGACACATGCATTCTTTGGCTGGTCACTGTGCATGGTAGCGACGCTGTGCCAAAAAACATTGAAAGTATTCGTACCTACTACTTGATAACTAGTATTCACGAACCATTGTCTTCCACTCTGATCATTTGGGACTTGTGTTATGAGCTGTCAAAGTTTACCACGCTTATATACATTATATAGTCATGTTCAATGTCATATGCCTACTTTGGTTGGTCACCGTGCATGGTATCCACACCGTGTCACAACTTATTGAAGGTCCTTCCGCTTGCTAATTGATACCTGATGTTCCCAGACCATTGCTTCCCTCTCTGAAAATTTGTGATTCGTGTTATGAGTTGTCAACGCTGTCCACACACAGAGGATTTCTTTGGTCAAGGCAGTACATATGCCTACTTTGGGCGGTCATTGTGCATGGTAGCCACACCGTACTTATACTGATTGAAGGTCGCTGTACGTGCAAGTTGAGAGCTGATATTCCGAGACCATTGTTTCCCCCTCTGACCGTTTGTGGCTCGTGATATGGTTGGTGAATGTTGCCCACCCATATTGAAATTCTTTGGTCATGGTCAGTGACATATGCCTATTTTGGTTGTTTGGTGTGCATATAAGCCACACCGTGCCACTACATATTGAAGTTCTTTGTCCTTTCTAGTCGATACATAGGGTTCCCAAACCATTATCTCTCCCTCTGACCATTTGTGACTCGTGTTATGAGTTGTCAATGTTGACCATACATAGTATACTTCTTTCGTCATAGTCGGTGACGTGTGCATCCTTTGGTTGGTCACCGTGCACGCAAGCCACACCATGCCACTACTTGTTGAAAATCTATCTACTTGCTAGTTGATAACTAGTATTCCGGATCCATGGTTTCCCCCATTGACCATTTGTGACTCGTGTTATGAGTTTTCAACATTGACCACACACTGTGAAATCCGTTTGGTCATGGTTTTTGACATATGCCTACTTTGGTTAGTCACTGTACATGGTTAAAACGCCGTGTCATTACGTATCGAAGGTCTTTGTGCTTTCCTGTTGACATCTAGTGTTCCCAAGCCATTGTTAGCCCCCTCTGACTATCTGCGACTCGTGTTGTGAGTAGTAAATGTTGACCACATGAAGTGAAATTATTTGTTCATGGTCAGTGACATATGCATGATTTGGTTGGTCACTGTGCATTGTATCCACACTGTGCCACTATATATTGAAGGTATTTGTACATGCAAGTTGATAACTAGTATTCACAAACCATTCTTTTCCACCATGACCATTTGTGAATCCTGTTATAAGTTGTAAAAGTTGACCACACTTAGTGACATTATTTGGTCATGGTCAGTGACATATGCCTCATTTGGTTGGTCATCGTGCATGGTATCCACACCGTGCCACAACGTATTGAAGATCGTTGTGCTTGCTATTTGATACTTTGTGTTCCCAAACCATTGTTTCCCACTCTGACCATTTGTGACTCATATTATGAGTTGTCAATGTTGACTACACACAGCAGATTTTGTTGGTCAAAGGCAGTACATATTCCTACTTTGGTCGGTCATTGTGCATGGTAGCCACACCGTGCTACTACTGACTGAAGGTTGTTGTACTTGGTAGTTGATAACTGATATTCCCATAGCATTGTTTCCCCCTTGTCTGTTTGTGACTCGTGTTATGGTTGGTCAGCGTTGACAACCCATGTTGAAATACTCTGGTCATGGTCATTGACATATGCCTAGTTTGGTAGTTTGGAGTGCATATTAGCCACACCGTGCCACTACGTATGAAAGTTCTTTGTCCTTTCTAGTCGATACATAGGGGTTCCTAAACCATTGTCTCTCCCTCTAACCATTTGTGACTCGTGTTATGAGTTGTCAACGTTGACCACACATAGTGGACTTCTTCGGTCATAGCCAGTGACATATGCATCCTTTGGTTGGTCACTATGCACGCTAGCCACACCTTGCCACTACTTGTTGAAGATCTTTCTACTTGCTAGTTGATAACTAGTGTTCCCAACCCATGGTTTTCCCCCACTGACCATTTGTGACTCGTGTTATGAGTTTTCGGCATTGACCACACACAGTGAAATCTGTTTGGTTGTGGTTAGTGACATATGCCTACTTTGGTTTGTCCCTGTACATGGTGACCACGCCGTATCACTAGGTATCAAAGGTCTTTGTGCTATCTTGTTCATAGCTAGTATTCTCAAACCGTTGTTAGCCCCTCTGAATGTCTCTAACTTGTGTAGTGAGTTGTCAATATTGACCACATGAAGTGAGTTTATTTGGTCATGGTCAGTAGCATATGCATACTTTGGCTGGTCACTGTGCATTCTAGCCGCACTGTGCCACTACATATTGAAGGTATTTGTACTTGCTAGTCGATAACTCGTATTTGGAAACCATTATCTTCCACTATGACCATTTGTGACCCGTGTTATGAGCTGTCCAAGTTTACCACGCATGGTGACATTCTTTGGTCATGGTCAGTGACATACGCATACCATGGTTGGTCATCGTGCATGGTATCCACACCGTGCCACAACGTATTGAAGGTCATTGTGCTTGCTAGTTGATACCTGGTGTTCCCAAACTATTGTTTCCCCCTGTGACTATTTGTGACTCGTATTATGAGTTGTCAACGTTGACCACACACAGCAGATTTCTTCGGTCAAAGGCAGTACATATGCTTACTTTGGTCGGTTATTGTGCATGGTAGCCACACCGTGCTACTACTGATTGAAGGACGCTGTACTTGCTAGTTGAGAACTGATATCCCCTCACCATTGTTTCCCCCTCTGACCGTTTGTGACTCGTGTTATGGTTGGTGAACGTTGACCACCCATATTGAAATTCTTTGGCCATGGTCAGTGACATATGCCTAGTTTGGTTGTTTGGTGTGCATAGTAGCCACACCGTGCCACTATGTATTGAAGTTATTTGTCCTTTCTAGTCCATGCATAAGGTTCTTAAACCATTGTCTCTCCCTCTGACCTTTTGTGACTCTTGTGATGCGTTGTCAATGTTGACCACGCATACTAGATTTCTTTGGTCATAGTCAGTGACATATTCATCCTTTGGTTGGTCACTGTAAATGCTAGCCAAACCATGCCACTACTTGTTGAAGTTCTTCGTACTTTCTAGTTGACAAGTAGTGTTCCCAACCTATTGCTTTCCCTTCTGACCATTTGTGACTCGTGTTATGAGCTTTCAATATTGACCACACACGGTGAAATTTGTTTGGTCATGGTTAGTGACACATGCCTACTTTGGTTTGTTACTGTACATGGTTACCACGCCGTGTCACTACATATTATAGTTCTTTGTACTGTATAGTTAATAACTAGTGTTCCCAAACCATTGTAACTCCGCTTTGACTATATGTGACTCGTGTTGTGAGTTGTCAACGCTGACCACATGAAGTGAAATTCGTTGGTCATGGTCAGTGACATATGCATACTTTCGTTGGTCAGTATGCATGGTAGCCACGATGTGCCACTACATATTGAAGGCATTTGTACTTGCTACTCCATAACTAGTATTCACAAACCATTGCCTTCCACTCTGACTGTTTGTGACTCGTGTTATGAGCTGTCAAAGTTTACCACACTTAGTGACATTATTTGGTCATGGTCAGTGACGTATCCCTGCTTTGGCCGGTCATTTTGCATGGCATCCACACCGTGCCATAACTTGTTGAATGTCCTTGTGCTTGCTAGTTGATACCTGATGCTCCAAGACCATTGTTTCCCCCTCTGACGATTTGTGATTTGTGTTATGAGTTATCAATGCTGTCCACACACAACGGATTTCTTTGGTCAAAGGCAGTACATATGCCTACTTTGGTCAGTC